>WPIO01000009.1:367500-767500 GCA_009760855.2 Cristatella mucedo
CTCCGCGTTGTCTTCTTTACCCTCAATTGAATTTCCACAATGGTAGAGGTCTCTAAATGATCTGGAAATGCAGGTTTCGCACGGTTTGCCTTGCTGCAATCCGCTAACTAGAAAGAGTCGCCGTGTTATTCGGTATGATCGCGGCACAAGTAATGCCGCTCTCAAAAGCTTAGGTTTGGGAGCTTTAAGCGGTGGCTCTTAGTTCAGCGTCCCTAGGTGCTCGCGCGTCACCACTCAGATCATCGCGCAATGGACAGTCCTGCAGCCGGCACTCTCTAATTGCCCACTGTGAGCAGGGCGACAGCCGCGTAGGCTCTTCTGCTGCTAGATATCTATGTGGCGCTGGAATCAGCTAGTCTTCACTTTACTTTTACTAGACCGGCTTCTTACTTCGCTAGTTCATTGTCGGAGGAGCGGAGCGGAGAGACGTCGGTCTACTGAGAGGAGAGAAGAAGGGGCGGGCAGGAGCTGAGAAAGGAGACAGCTCCTCTAGAAGGAACGCACTCCCCGCCATTCGAAATGGCCGAAGCGCTAGTTCCCAGTTTATTTTCGATCAGAAATGCATTGCTCGCATATTAATTGTCTTTTCATTTACTACACCCTGTGTATCAATTGGGCAGCCCAAACATAGTGCCCAGAGTAGTGAGAGACTTTGAAATTGAACTCGTTATATTATCACATGTGATTCGTGAGCATGTCGCTACTGAATTATTGTGGCACCCGCTGAGATGTGTGCTATTGCTTAGAATTTGCTGGGCCGTGGGTATCATCCTAAGCGAGCTTTTTTAGCGTCGGCACTGTGCCTGGTATCACTAACCCAACGACACCGCTCCTTTTCGGTATATTTAAAGTGCCGAGCTGGATTGGTCCAGCGGTTAAAGTGCTCGCCCCGACCAAGGTCTGGCTGAGGTCGTGGGCTCGAGCCCTTAGGCATACGTGAAGCCCCTGAATAGAGATTAAGTTCTCTTGGGGTGCAATGCAAATGAATTATATATATTTATATCAAGTGCCTAGAAAGTGATCAAGTTCTCTGAGCGAGCTGTACAAATGTATTGTTATTGTTTTTATTATCATTATTATTTTTAACCGTGTACTCTAATCAAAACATGATGGTCGTCAAGTCTTGCGTTTCTTTCTTCAAAGTCACTGCATATTGCATGCTAGAAATGAACCCCGCTCTCCGAAATGTAAGCCCAGTTGTCAATTTCGCTAAGAATTATCCCTCAATAACACACCCTTTACGACCCTTTAATTATATAAGCATTTGATGTACGTAACATGAGTGGAGTCTCATGCAATCGATGGCTCTGCGGTGTCATACCGCAACAGTGAGCTGGCGACACCGCGGCGGCTCAGCGACTCTTCGCAGCTGCTGCAGACGCTCCCATTACAGCGGCACGCGGCGCTCCCGCACTGCAGCGAGCGTCTGGAGAGTACTGACCCTCTGCCATTTCAGTCAAAAGCACGAAAGCGATCCAAGATTTCAAGTCAGAGTCAGAGTCAACGCTGCCGCCCTACATTGGGTGTCAGGCTTTCACCGAACCGCCGCCGCCTCCGCCGCTGACCTACCTGGCAGAGCGTGCCAATAACGTGACCGTCAGCTCGTGTCTCTCGGTCTGCTATAGGAGCGACTATGAATTCGCATTGTTGCTGGTACGCGGCTGCTGAGATCGGTTTCAAAAGCAGAGCACGAGCGCGCGATCGACCCAGGCCAAGGTCCCCAATCCTACGACTTGCCCCGATCAGTTAAAGTTAAGGTTAGAGCTGACCAGACAGCCTCTAAAGACTAATCACTGCGAAAACACTTCTGTAACTTCATGCAAAACCGCAATTGCCTTACAGATGTCATAGTTGCTCTAGACGCATAGTTCGTCAGACCTCTGGCATTTGCAATCATGATATTCCGTTGAATCCGTTGAAACCAAAGCAAGTTCGCATTCGATAATAGGCCCGTTCTCACGACCCGCTGCACAAGCGGCTCTCCTTACCTCAAGTTCCCGCAGCGAGGAGAGTTTTCAGCAGCCGCGTTTGATTCAGTTGCGCCCGCTTGAAGTCGGGGTTTCGCTCGCTAGACCGGGAGGAGAGAATGCTTACTTGGCTTACTGCGGCGCTTGCAGGGCGGAGACACGTGCTACTGCTCGAGCTTCAGCGGGACAGGAGCGCCGCAGACCGAGGACCGCTGCGGCTCGCCGTGCAGCGGCAATTCTAGCCAGATCTGCGGAGGCACGGCCTCCGTCAGCGTCTATTCGCTAGGTGAGCATCCTTCAGCCCACCCTTCTTTACGTCGCGGACCATTGGTGTCGCGGAATACCGGAAGGGACGGCGAAGATTTTTTCTGGCTGATCTCGGAGTGCTTGCACAGTGTTTTTGCTCGGAATCTTATCGATATAAGGCAGCAACCCACGCAGATTCCCGGCATGCTTGTGGGCGAGGAGGGTGCGCTAGCTGGCATTCGCATCTCTGGAGGCTAGCCTTCGGCGGACCTTTTCGTCGATTACCTCCCCTCCTCCTCCTCCTCCATCGAAGGCCCGGCGGCACACACCTTGGAAGCTACAAAGCTTCCTACGAGGGGAAATCCGGCTAGCGGGGCGCGGTGAGCTTCAGGCGCTCTCCTAGCGCACGCACTCAGCAACACCGGGTCGCGTCCTGAAGGCGTGAAGGTCGCGTTCTATGGCGCGAGGCTCTCGATGTGTCCGTCCGCGTGGTGCAGCTCGCTTTGAGTGCGCGAAGCTTAGTGAGGTTCTATTTCTTGTGGCGGATATTTTCACGAACCGAAGGTGTGTGAAAAGAGGTCAGCGGCGTCGGCGGTGCGCAATGCGGCGAGAGCGAAGAGCGCTGAGCGAGCGAGCGAGCGAAGCTTCGGGAGGAGCCTCCAGCAGCAGCAGCAGCAGCAGGTGCGCGCGTGGGCAAGAAGAGGAGAGGGGCCAGAAGAAGGAGGCGATCATTCAAGAGAGCGGTTAGAGCGGCTTGCAGATCGACGCGCCGCCTTCCGCGCGTCGGCTCCGGCTCCATTTGCAATTGAAGCCGACCTGTCGTTGAGACCGCCGAGGGCGCGGCAGCGTGTCAGCGTCGCTCGCGCGCCTTCCGCGTCAGCTTCAGCTCCCGTGCCCTCCAGAGAGGCGGGCGACGCCGCGGGGATGCCGGAGTCTCTGAGCACAAAAGGAGCCCGGGTGCAGCTTCCGAGACGATATTTATGTTGGGGGGCTAAAGTGAGTCTCTCGAGACCTCGGCATATCGCAATACGAAGCATCGATATCTGATGAGACATCTCTGTCTGTCTTTCTGCCATCTGTGTGCGTCATATGTCGGCTAACGGTGAGGGTTGCGACTTGGCGACTAGGTTTCCGATGGCTCGAGCCTGCCTGGCACAGCTGCGCACCGAAGAGAGATTAATACTTTAAAGTAAAACTAGATAAGCGGAGAAATGGAGTACAGCGATAACTATTTTTGTATCCGCGAAAGAGCGGAACATTGTGAAAGTCGTGTCTTCGGGTCCTCTGGCGCCTCAACGCGCTTACCCTGTTCGCACGCACCGGGCGTGGTTGGGAGCGTCTAGAAGAGCAGCCAGGGTATGTGAAGTGCTGCGCGACGGCGTCACATCTAGCTACTTCCGATTATGCCCACTAGAAGTCAAGGTATAGCCCTTATCTTAAACGAAGCCCGCTCTAATGTTGGGGCAGCTCGGCGCGGAGAACTTGCTGACCCCCCCCCTCCCCCGCAGCTTGGCTTGCAGCAAGCGTCCAGCGGCAGGGGCAATGAGAAATTAGGTAGGGACCTCACATGGACTAGCCACGGAGAGGGCTGGCTTCCTGCTGCACAGCTGGGGTGAGCTAAGAATATCTATATTTTCCCTGCAGTTTCAGTAAGGCAGCTTTTGACCTGCCCGGAAAATAAGCTCTAATCAGTGTCGCCTGGAGAGCGTACGACTTTTGGTTTTTCCATTTAACCTTAAATGCAAGCCACTGACGCACTTATGAACAACACTTTCGCTGCCGATGCGGAAAAGCTCCTAATCTTGTATGTCTTGCAACTTAAAAATCCTCACTTCCCGTATCAATGCAGCTGTTTGGCTTTGCCCATACCATTGCTTCATTACCTTTTTCTTTAATGAAGAATGTTCTGGTTATAGTTACCGGCTAGCTGGTGTAGTTTGCCCGATGAGGGGTTAGGCATGCAGTGCCTGCCTATGATAAACAAATATGCTCAGCCCGATGCACACTGGCAGGTGTTGATTGGAGAACGTCATCTAATTTTCTATCTGAGAACCACCGAAAATGGCAGTCGTTTGGGTTGTTGGCACCTCGGTAGTTGACCAAATTTTGATAGCAGTGAGGGTTGAACCGTCTAGGGAGATGGTTTTTTGCCAGGGCCAGTCAATCGTAGAGGACACACACACGCGCGCACGCGCGCGCGCGGGCGCGCGAACGCACACACACTCATACATGGTTATAGTTATAGCTATATGTGAGGCGATCGTAACTTTTTATTTTGGCACACAATCCCTGGCTGCGAATACCACTTTGCTACGTTGCTGATGCATTTGAGCTAGCTAACTGCCAAGCGAGGCAGCCCGGGCTCCTCTTGTTACTCGCCGCCAATTAACCATTAGGCATGAGAAATGGGATCCAGGAATGGACCACGTGGATGACGATGGAAGCATCCAACCTACACAAGCGCTTCAGAGGCTGCTTTGTCGATGGGAACTCGACATGCAGCATTCAGTCTGAGACTAAAACCAGTGGCGATCTCGAAGAGTGGGAAAAAGGTACGGCACCGAGCTCGTGCGCTGCCGCTGCAGAAACAACGCACGGCGCACCATATTGTCTCCGCTGTCATTATCAAAGCACCCGCTGCTGACACTCACTGTCTCTGCTGCGGTAGCTGATGTTCAGCGAGGCTTGGCTCGAGCACCCGAGCAAGAATGGCTTGCATTAATCTTGCTCGCCGATTCGGGCAAAGAAAAAAGATCTGTGTTTACATTGTTGTATTTCATCGCATGTCGCCGTAGAATTAGCCTTTAATTGTTCGAGAGTCAGCTGCGCTCGTCTTCTTTCGCTTGGCGAGCACTAATGTGGGTGATTTTAAAAGCAAGCATACGAAGCTCTCACTGACGAGGAAGCCAGCTACCGTATCCAGACTAAACGCAAAATTATTCATAAGATGAATGAGTGAGAAGATAATCCTAGCTGAACCAGATAGCGGCAGGTAGCTACCTGCTGCAGGATGAGCACTACTGCTGCTGCTGCTGCTGCTGCTGCTTGCTTTCAGAAATCGGCAGGGCTTGCTGTAACTTGCACGGCTTTACGGGCCCCGCTCTTTCGGATCAAATCGACAAGTGCAGCATCACAGCGCCTCAGCTGACTGCTAAAGTGAAGTAAATCCTTTCGCATGTGATTGTTGTCGCGAGTCTGCATCTAATAGCATCGAGTACAAATATTCTCTGGAGGGAGCAGCTGTTTCCAAATATGTATCATAGTAAATATACTTCTTTCTTACTGCTGAATGTCTTGACCTATCATTTTGTGAACGCCGTGACAGTAGTGTCGCGCCATAATAACTCTTCACTGACCTGGATGTCGCAGCTCCAATAACTAAAACAAATTCAGACGATGTTCATTTTGCTCACGTGAATATTGATGTTGATTTTTTAACTGTATTATTTCATAAATACCGGTAGATGCAAAACGAACTTACGCCGAGTGCATCGGCGATGCCGTGAGCAGCTTTCCTGCTTCATACTGCGTTTGCATCTAGTCCAGTACACTTTTTAGCAATTGGCTAGGAAAATCATTGCTGAGTTAGCACGCAGCTTTGTTTGGCAATTGGTAAAAATAAGCTAGTGTATAAACTAAACTAGTGTATCCGCGACGTCTTGTTTTATCCAGAAATGGATCTATTAAAAATATAAGAATTCAACCAATGGTCGCAATTGTAACGACTGAGGCATCTTGCTGTAGATCTCAGGCCGCACTTTATCGGATGTTTCACTACAGCCAGCATCATTTCGACGGCCGTCAAGACGATCGTGCCCACTAATGACTGGCCGTCGAATGCAAGGGAGTGCATCTCGCACTGCTGGTGGTCACTTGTACCGTACGCTTCGCTCGTCACCAGGGTAGGCTGGACGGGCTCTCGATTGCTGATCGACAAGATTGCGATACCAATGTTCTAATCCTAATATTTCAGAACGGTAAAGGGGAAATCGGGGGGGGGGGGGTTATGCCCACACCCCTATAGGAGTACTATAGGAGTTATGTCCCTCAAAACACATTTATTGATATTTCTCATATACTAATTGACCGACATGCATGCAAGTTTGCACAAACAACAAGGGCAGCATTATACATCTATCTTTTTTGTAACCACAGTGCCACTTTGACCTTCTGATGACCTGTAAAAGTCAAGGTCAAATTTTCGCTTCGGTACATCCCTTCGGTTTTATTAAAACAAGTTCATTACAATGCATTGTAGGAATATTTTAAACCCCTCAAACGATGCAGAACACCTTTACCCTGGAATTATTCTAAAAAGTAAATAAGTTTTTACGACGTTTAAAAAATCCCATTTATCAGGAAAGTGTCAATCATGTAACTTTGAAGGACAGTCGCGATATATTCACTTCACATAAAACCGAGCCTGAGAAATTAATACGTAAACAATGTCAACCAGAGCATATATTCCAAATTTCAAGTCGATGTGGCCATAGATGGCCAAGCTGCAGCATCTCAAAGATGCAAAGCCTCAGGAAGCACAGACACAATTCAACGATAGCTCAACCAGCTGGCAGTATATACCTTGATGTCAAAAACCCGTAACTGTCGTAAATTG
Organism: Cristatella mucedo; assembly: GCA_009760855.2. Taxonomy (NCBI): domain Eukaryota; kingdom Metazoa; phylum Bryozoa; class Phylactolaemata; family Cristatellidae; genus Cristatella; species Cristatella mucedo. The sequence goes on from WPIO01000009.1 coordinate 374,329, forward strand.
TTGCCAATACTTTCAATATGTCTTTCTGGAGGATCATGCATTTCACACAATCATACTTTTCAAGTTTATCGGATCACTATTATCGAAGAATGACATAAGCTTGATGGCGAAATTAGGCACGATAGCTCTCATACCACGGGCAGTCAAACCAAGCCGGCAGTCAAACCACCCGGGCGTCTGACCTTCCTCCCTACCTCCCCCTTACTCTCTCTCTCTCTCTCTCTCTCTCTCTCTCTCTCTCTCTCTCTCTCTCGCTCTCTCTCTTTCTCTATATCTCTTTTCTAAGCCTCAGTGCAGCGCTAGAATTTTGGCAAGCATGTGGTATGCATGTTATTCAAGCAGACTCTGCCTGTACCTCTACTTCTCAATGCAAATCCTAATGCTTGCAGTTTTCACCTTGTTTTGAAGGGATCTGATAGGGTGTGTGTTTGCACCCCAACGCTGGCTAATAGCATCCCTGTTAACACGTGTATGGATATGTATGGAGCTCAGGTGTTCGTGCTCTACAGCTTCGGGCAAGCAGATAAACTGCAGGTTAGTAGGCCGCTTGAGGTCACAGACCCGTCACGTTTCCCAAATTGCTTTCGCAAGAATTGCTGACTAAGCCAGAGTCACTGCACTGCCACTGAAACTATCATTGGCTGATATAACTATTGGTTTGTGCTTCAGCAGTGGTGGCAAGTGCTGCTCCTATGGGTGCTACCATGACTGCTGCCGCTGCCACGCTGGACATTTGCTGCAGCTCCTCCTCCTCCTCCTCCTCCTCCTCCTCCTCCTCCTCCTCCTCCTCCTCCTCCTCCTCTCGATCGTGCTTGTGCTCCTTCTCTGCTTGCTTCTCCCTCCAGCTGCTCCTTCTGTGCATGCTGCTGCTCCTGCCTGCTGCTGCTGGTATTATGCATATAGAGGCATGTGCATGCATACCTATATATAGAGGCCCCTCTGGACGTAAAGCCCTACTTTTGGTTTGTAGCTTTTGCCTGTGAAACAGTACATTTCCTCCTTATTAAAACGGCGATAGAGCCCTCGAGAGAAGGAACCGGAATCTTGCGCCGTAGGCTCGAGTGGTGAATTAATTGACAGCCTTGGCCGTTCGCTCAGCGCCAGATGGGCGGTCCTTTACATTAAAAGCAATGTGGGCCGGTCTATGTCTCAAAAATAGGGGTCACATGGTGGGTGATAGAGGCCTACGTGGAATACCGTGCATAGTTCGAATGGACGAAGATAATTCCTGTTTTTCACGTGGTCTGCAATATTTGAGCTCAAAGAGGTGCCGACTTGTGGAAGGATGCTGCTGCTGCATGACCGAAGAAGGATGACAAGGGAAGGAAGGAAGGAAGGAAGGAAGGAAGGGAAGGAAGGAAGGAAGGAAGGGAGCAGCAACAACCACCGGAATATGGACTGGCACATGATGCCTGGCACGGAGACTCGGTAGGATGGCTCAAAGCTCCGCTGTCAAAGTCGACTCGGAAAACAAGTCCAGCGCACCGATTCCCTGTGAGGAAGGTGCGAGCTGCAGCCCAAGGGTCACCTGGACGAGTAGTATAATACTTCAGATTATATTACTGCAGTAGAGCATGTTGTGCTCGCATTTAGTGTTGAGACAGATACGCTCATTGGTACTTTAAAGATTCGTTGCTAAAATAATAAAATTGTTGGTCCCAGAGTATAGCATAACGTGCCGGTGACTTTTGGGACCGGGAAGGTGATTGGAATCGTCGCCAACTTTTCAAGCTGTGAGAGTATCCCTTGTGACACTATCCCTACAAGTTAGAGAACGCCTGGGTCGCTTCAATCTGTTGAAATGGTAAAATGAGGCCTAATAGGTGAGTATATGGATGTATATTAAATATATGTGCTAAAGCAAAGACAAAAGCAAAATGTTATTCAAGTGCATGTCATAAAAAATGCCAAAAAAGTAACGTGAGAGGACGTGGGATCTAAACAAAGTTTCGAGCTCGGCATTAGCCTTTCCGCAGTTTTAAAATCCCCTCGACTTGGGTTGTGGTTGTCTACAAAATCTGGGCTACACTCTTGTACAGATAAGTAAGTGTATACTGTATATACCTGTGTATACAGGTGCATACGTGCATATATATATATATATATATATATATATATATATATATATATATATATATATATATATATATATATATATATATATATATATATATATATATATATATATATATATATATATATATATATATATAGCCAAGCCTTGAGTCGTTGGTTGGCTAATTTATCTATCGACTTAGATCGCGTTTTGAAGCGTTCAAGCCTGTCACAAACAAGCTAGTGCTCTAATACCTGTTTTACGTACAGTACCCGCAGTAAGTTAACGGCCAGGAAATAAACTTGTTGCAATTTTTCTATTTGTTTGCAATTCCCGTTTGAACGTTTAAACTAGTGTATTTATTGCAAGCAGAACTCTCGTTGTAACAAAATAAGATGTAGTGAATGTCTTGAGGATCTAACCTGCTACTGCGACGCCTGCACCGCATTTCAATTGATCGCCCTTCCCAACAGAAAGCTCCTATGGCGTTCATTGTAAACATCACGGCTTTTACACGGAAGACTGCCAATACAGTTTGCAGCATTCAGCAAGCTGCAGAACAGAGTTTAGCTGCTGCTGGCCGCACCTTTGATTCCAACACAAGCGAAATTTATTTTTAACGTTTAGTCCCATTGCAGGTTTTCGGTCGCTCTGCATTTTGAAATTGCAGACGTGCTAGCTGTTGCATTGCCTGAGTTGCAGAGCGCTGACAACGTCAGTGACGATATTCTCGACCAAGCTCTTTACAAGGCACGCACACTCGCGAGCACTCACACACTCACACACACACACACACGCGCACATACTTGCACACACACGCACACACACACACAAACACACACGCACATATATATATATATATATATATGTATATACATACATATATATGTATATATATATATGTGTGTGTGTGTGTGTGTGTGTGTGTGTGTGTAAAGAGATTAAGTTCTCTGATAGTGATTTATCAAGCGTATTATATATATATATATATTTATATTTATTTATTTATTTATATTTATATATACATATATGTGTGTGTGTTGTGTGTGTGTGTGTGTGTGTGTGTGTTGTGTGTGTGTGTGTGTGTGTGTGTGTGTGTGTGTGTGTTTGTGTGTGTGCACGTATGTATGTCTATATGTCTGTGTACGTGCACGAACTTGACTCTGCGGCTATGCTTGTCTGTCGTGAACGTCAAAACTGCCACATCCAGACCACTTCTCCCCGACTTGCATTGGCACCCCATCGAGCAGCATTTGGACTTCGAGGTTCTGTCACTCACTTTTAGATCTCATTGTTCGTTCTCCTGCTAAAAATACCTTTCTGAAAAACTTTCCAATGGCGCTTCGCATTGTTCCTGCTGCTATTTATACTCAAGTCGTGTAGCCGTACCACTACCCAATCTCAAATCATTTGAAGAGTCCCTTTAGTGGCTCCTAAAGCCTGGAACTCACTTCCGACTGAGGACAAGAGATCCACTGACTTCATGACAAGGGGCTGAAAATCCGCCAGATCTTGTCCTTGCTAGTTGCGCAGGACCGTGGAGAAGCGCGCTTGACTGCCTCTTCTTCACTCCTCGAGGCACCAGCTCCCTCTGCCATTCATTTCCACCGTCCGGCCGCCGGTCCACTAGTTCTATTGTGTTGAGTATGTGTATCTGTGTGGGCAGACGCACACCCGAAGATCGAATAGACAACACGGCAGGCAGTTGATTTTCAATCCAAGGAAGCCACGCTTGATCTAGGGGCCACGATGACCGCCTCAGTCCGGGATAACTTGCAAGTGTATTATTGGCCACGATATGCTCCTCTCGATGACTTTCGCCGAAGCGGTGCGTTGTCACGGTACAGCGGACACAACACACTCCAAGGTCAACTTCCCACCAGTGGTGTTCCCAGCAAATTGTGCACCCGGTGACGAACTACACAGAGGCGCCAAACTCGGCAGCTAGACTTTTCTGCCGTGAGCGTCGCAGTTGCCACATTACTCCACTTCTCGCCGACCTGCACTGGCTACCAGTCAAGCAACGGATTGACTTCAAGGTTTTATCGCTCACTTTTAGGTCCCTTCATTCTATGGCTCCAGCCTATCTGTCAGATATACTACCCCATCAGGCCAAGCATCGTACCACCCGCTTTTCGGAATCCAACAGTCTAGAAATACCTCATACAAACCTTAAATCCTTTGGAGACCGTGCATTTAGTTCATATGCTCCCAAAGCCTGGAACTCCTTCCCGACCTGCGTCAAAACATCCCCTGACCTGACCACATTTAAAAGGAACCTAAAAACACACCTATTTAGGAGAGCATTTAGTGGGTCCCTGCGATTCGTCCTTGATGTGCTTCTGCGTGCTGACACTGTGCATGCTGCCACTAACCACATTTGCATGCTGACCCTGTGCATGTCACCCCTAACCATATTATTCATTTCGTTTGTTTTTCAAGCATGATTTTACTTACCATTCAATTGCATTTCACTTTACACCAAATGTAAAGCGCCTAGAGAGAGATTAAGTTCTCTGATGGCGCTATATCAAGTGAATTATTATTATTATTATTACCCTCCTCCCCAGGATTAGGCGCTCATTTTGCTCACCCCGATCCAACGCTCCTAATCCAGCGCCCGCGGACAATGCCCCTAGCCCCTTAGGTGTGCCACTGCTTCGCACAATGGCTGATAGCTGTCTAAACTTCCGCTTGCTAATTCTGCAGCTTTTCAGCTGTAGCCTTGTAGCGCTCTCTACCAAAGCGATCGATCGCTAATTCTGTCTTGGCTCAGCTATGTGTCTCCTTTACTGAAGTAGCTGTAATGGCTCCCTACCGATCAACGGATGCGGAGTCAAAGTCCTACTGTGACCTACAAGGCTACAGCCATGGCTAGGCTTCTTCACACCTAGTTGACCTGCCACTCCTGTTTCAGTCACCTCGTGCCCTCAGGTCTTCTGTAAGCAATAAATTGACTGCTCCATTCCTATAATGAATTAGCTGTTCAAATTCTTCGCTAAAAGATTGCTAGCGGGTGAATGTTTTTTTTCTTTCACAATTCGTACGAAACAGCATATACTCTCTTGGTACCGACTGTGGCACATCCTTTCCAGCCGCCGCGAGCTGCTACTTCTATGTTACTCCCTTCCTCAAATGCCCTCTTGACTCAGCTATGCTTCTCACTGTTTCTTTGTTTCGTGAAATGACTTATGGCCACTATATTTGCACTGAAAGCCTCCTATGCTTTCAGTGCGATTTATAAAACTTTACAGCGTTGCACCCATTTAGTCCTATTGGCTTTGTGTAGCTACAGACGGAAATACATTGCAGCATAGTATGCTATTTAAGTGCTATCTTAGTACCGTGCAACATTCGAGCAAGCTATGCTGCACGCTGGCGTGCAGTATAAGTAAACAACGACCGTAGATACCACCCGGTACGCGGTGCTGGCAGCATGCCAAAGTGTCGCCTACATCGCACGCGTTAACAGCAGCGGCGGCACGTTGAAGCGCTCTTCTGCTCGCGCTCTACGTTGCAGTTCTCAGCTGCCTCGGCTCAGCGTAAGGTGCTGCTTCTCGGGTACCTGCAGAGAAACCTGGCTTACGTGCATGCCATTTTTAAAAGTCAGCCGCAGGCATTCTACACCCACGATATGGATTCGCTGCTGAAGGCGAGCAGCGAACTTCGAGATGAAAATGGCAGCAGCGCGCCAGCCGCCGCCGCCGCTGCTACTGGCCTAAGCGGCCGCAGCAGCAGCGGCAGCAGCAGTGGCCTGGAGGCTGTGGTTCCTGTTCACGAGGTGAGCGTGCAACGGCTCGATGCGACTGCAGCACGCTCTGTGCAGCAGCTGGCTGTCCCAGAGACGGCCAGCTGGCGCTCACGTGCCCCAGTCAAATTGGGCACATTGGTACTTTTCCCTGCGTCCGAGATTAGGGGTAAGAGGTGCTCACGCGCCACACGATCGAGGTCGGATGCTTGATTCGCAAAGCAGGCAATTCTGTATTGCCCGCAGCAAGCTAGGATGACGTTCTGGTGATATTTAAATGGGATTTTTGAAACGTCAGCTTTGATCTTTTTAGTTTAGTACAGTTGCGTTGATTAGCTTCTTTCTAAATGGGGTCTTGCGTTTTTAATCGCTTTCACTGCAACTTGGTGTTTTCAGTTCTAGCAGTTTAGTTGTCGTCAGGCACAGCACGGAAAGTCCGCTGACGACCGCTGCCACCAACTAATTGGCTACACGCACCGCCGCGTAGCTAGGATGGATGCACGTGACTCCGCGACTCCTACTCCCCTCTCAGACTGCCCTCTGTGCGCTCCACCTTACCGCGACTGCTCTCGCCGTGCTACACGACTCAGTGAGCGGCACAGCCCGCTCACAAGCAGCATCGTTCAAGGAGCGGCTGGCACAACAAGGCAGTCAAACGCCGAAATCACAACTCTCACTAGCGACGGCTGAGCTTTGTCCGGTCTATGCTGCTTTCGCTCCTTTCTCTCGCGAGATTGCTCGTGAAATGAAGTCTGTTGGCTACCGAATGAGTACCGAAAGCCGCATAGGCTGCGAGTGCGCTTTACAAAACTCTCTTCCGTAACACCCACATAGTCTTCGTGGCTTTGTGGAGCTACAGACCGAGATACATGCATACGTACGTTGCTCGATTTAGTTGGGGCATCCAAACGTGCTTCGGATCGTGGCCTGCTTACGATTACGATTATTATCATTTAACCTGCATGGACTTCCTTCATTTGCTTTTACGCCCAACACCGACGCATGTTCGTGGCCACCAGCTACGGTTGCTGGCTGGACACCCAGCCCGATCAGATCGGCGATCTGCCTAAAAGCAGGTGACGAAGCATCGCGAACAAAGGGGTATAATGCTATATATTTCCGTTTTTAACTTCAATAAAGTCCTAAGGACTAAGCGAGTGTCGAAGCTCGAGGATTTTCTATGGAGCACTCAAATCCTAAGAGGCTTTCACTGAGCATAGATACTCTGATTTACAGCTAAACACTGTGGCTCTCACGGGCGTGGGTAACTGAAGTTGGAACTAACTGCAGGCATGCTAGGCGTGTAGCCAGACCGACGTTATAACGAGTTCGAGTCTCATTTAAAGCCCTAGCCAGCGTTTTAATTGGGTACTGATTTGCCCAGGGTTTTGAGGTGCTCGCCTTTATTGACCGAGGTCAAGCTTAATATTTTATTACTAGAGTCACGGGCTCAAGCCCTGCGACACATGTGAAGCGCCTAGGTAGAGATCAAGTTCTCTTATGGCGCTATACAAATGAGTGATGTTTTTATAGCTTGTGGCATGCGAATGAGCGAGAAATTCTCTCCTCGCCTTTCGTGCTTCAGAATGCCGGCCGTTGTGTCAGCGTCGGAGCCGCGGGCATGTCAGCAAAGGATCAAAGTGCTCGGGCAGGCGGTGAGACTTTTACATTTGACACACCCCTGGCAGACAAACTTCCCAGACTGCTGCTGAGGCCGCTCTGCCAGCGCGGATGCGGCGGATCCCCTCTAGCTTCGCTCGTGAAGTGTGTAGCCCTTGCCTCTGTCAGTCTCTGGCGAGGAAAAGAGCATTGCGGCCGAAAGGCCTGTGGCTACCAAGTTGTGATACAGCGCTTAAGGACTTGCGAAAAAGCTCACCGATAGCAGGATTCAAACCGGAGACGTCAGCGTCCAGATCTTTTGTTCTAACCACGTGGCCAAGGGGTGAAGGTCTGAAAGCAGTGGCGGAGCCAGGGGTGCAGGGGCATTTGCTTACCCCCCCCCCCCCATCCGCAACAGTGGGGCAGCAACCTGGGCCACCCCTTATTCCTACGTCCCCAACCGTCACCAACGGCTAAATTAAAATTTAAGTAAATACTAGCTGATTTAACAGCCTCTTTTTTATAGCGACAGAAGAGTATTTACGGCTAGCACTGCCGCTTGCTGTGACAATAAAGGATCGCCCAACGCAGGATTTGAACCAACGACCTTGGGACCGAGGTCATGAAAAGCAACAGCCTTACCTAGTGTGCCATCACGCGATGAGCCACTACCGAGTTCGAGTCGAATGAAAACTATGATTAGTGCTCTAATTTCTCATTGATTTTGGGTCTTTCCACTACACGAAAATCTTTTTTGGTCTTGCTCCTAAAAGAATTGTACAGCTCTCGCTGCCACCGCTAGGGGAGAGTCGTGGCTCCGCCTCCTCCGCTGAGAGGCTTCCTGCGGGCTGGATCGAGCAGGACCGAGAGTTCTCCACTTCCACCTTGCTGGCTAAACCTGCTTTTTTGCCGTATTTTATCAGTTAAGAATGCAAAGGCCAAGAAATACGGATTTGATTTTATCTTAACAGCACGAATGGCGATAGCATGTGTTATCCACGTAGGCCTTTGCTTCACTTTTGAGTTTGTTATAAGCAGGCAAGACATGCCACACTTAACAGTCCAATGAATAACTTTCAAGCATGTCTTAGCTATGCTAAGCAGCGGTGGTTTTCTCTATTATTATGAATATTTTGGTGATTGCGATGCAAAAAATTCACTTCGAATGCCTCTTAACTGACTGCAATGTCCAAAGCCATGGTATTTCTAATCAACTTTAACAGCATGTGATCACTCTTAGAAAAAACACTAAAATGATCCGACAATTCCAATTTTGGAATTGTAACAATAGAGTCAAATTGCCAAGTATTAACTTTTATCGTTGCAGGTGCTGCATCCGTATTATCATTGTAATGTATATAGGATGTCTTCTATGTTTCTGCAATGGAAACAGACTCGTGCTAGTCACAATTCTGGGTACATCAACTATATTAGCTGCACGAAAATGGTTTACGGCGACCTGGGTTAGTAAGAGGCTACAGCACAGCTACAGCTAGTTTGCTTGCTTACTTTCTGCCATCCATTCTTCAATGCCTCAGCCGGCCGAAGCAGACGCTGGCAAGCTTGTTATGGCCAACAAAGTGCTTAAACATCCTGAATACTAATCCTGAAAAGTTTGCTCACCGATGTGGAGCACGAGTATTCTATGCGTTTTCAGGTTACGCAAAGTGCCTTCCATTTTTGGAAGAATCCTGTAAGACAAGCTCACTTGTGGTAGGAACTGCATCGACGTTTTTGAATCAATTTAATCTTGAGTGGTTCATCTGGCACAATTCCGATGTGCACATAATCCACGTGGTGAGGCAGTGTACTAACTGCACTGCACTAACAAGTTGCGAGCCTTCCATGCGGCGCTGCACGTCATGTCATGCCAGCTGAGGCGAATGATCATTTTTGAATCCGAGATAGAAGCATTTTTATGCATCCCAATAGAAGTTGATAACATTATTGTAGTAGATTTTGCAGTAGGCATTCCTTGGCTATATGCGTTCGAACTATTTTTAATCAAGCTTTGTGCGTGCAGCTTTTCTGAGAGATTACTCTTGGAGAATTTCTTCGGCATTATTACTGCATACTTCGTACAAATGCTGTGCGACCGCCTCTGGAAAATCGTGTTGCTTTCAGTACAATGTCTTATCAATACTAAATCCTCCATCACTGAAGAATTTGTTCCATACCTCATAGCACTTTGTGATAATATAACAAGGTAAGAAATGTCTTCCAGACATTAGAGACAATATGTAATGTCTCAGTTCTCATCTCAACTTGCCTCAGGATTTTCATGGGATAAACAAAGGTTTTTAAAATTAATACGCTGCTGAAAATTAGAGCAAACTGTCCACTGGAAAGTTATAATATTGGAAAAAATCTATCAAAAGCAGCTGAAATCACTAGGCCATGATCCAGGACATGCTCTTTGAAAGAATTCTCTCAGTGGCATGGACACCATTTTATCTTTCAAGACAGTGCCGCTCTTTACCTTAAGAGGGTTTTTCACATAACATGTCACAACGGCTGCAGCCGCAGCAGCACACCTACACATCTTTTCAAATCTGGTTCTGGCAAATCCTTTTCAAATTCCTTTCAGTAAATCCCCATATTTTGGCTTTACTGTTTACCTAAGCATGAACATTGGGTATTCTACCACCTCAGATTGATTAGCGATGCTAAGTACTAATCAAGAAATTATTTTAAGCACAACGTTTGTATGGAATCACGTACTTTTGTCTACAAATGTCAAGATTCATATACATGATAATGTTGACCGCTAGCGCTTAGTTCTACAACCTGGGGCTAGTGAATCCATACAAATGTTCTAGCTAGATCTATAATATACTGCCGCTTCTTCGTGCACTTGATATCTACCATCGCCCGGTATAGGCAGGGGCTATTACGACGAGCTGAGCATCGGCACGTTGCACGTGCCTATTGCCGTCCGTTTGCTGTATAAAAGGATCCCTTTTACTCGATTCCAGATCAGGGATCCCCTACGAATTCTTTTGCCTGAAGATCAGATGGGGCTGAAGGGACATAATGTCACTGCACTAGTCCAGAGGCTGTGCTCACAAGTGCTGGCCACCAACGATCACTTTCAGAAGCAGATCTGGACGAAGCGACTCCACACTCTGTTCTACGAGGAGACTGCATCGTCAGCAAGCAAAGTTATTGCCTTTGCGGCCAGGTGAGGACACGACCACTTTACAAAAGAGGCCGATCTAATGTATGTGAGAGTCTTAACTGGGCCGTGATAGCCAGTGAGGTGAGGTTCTCGTTCTTCACGACCGAGGTCGTGGGTTCGAATACTGCATTAGGCGATCCTAGATTGCCGACTGCCAGCAGTGGTGATAGCCGTTAAAGCTCTTCTGCCGCTACACAAATGAGGCTGCTAAATCGGCTAAGATTTGCTTATTTAATAGCCGAAGGGAAAACTAGCACTCGCACGAGAAGCTAAGCAGGGCCGGCGTTTCAGCTGGCGAAATTGCATCTGCCATTCCTTTCAATGCCGTCGAAAGCTTCATGTACGTTGCCTAGCTGCCACTCTGGTGTTGGCGTGGACATTGAAACGCAAGTGTCAGACCTCCATCAAGTATTGTTCAGCTCTGTAACCAGTCATAAAATGTGAGCCGCCGGGAGCTCGGCTGAGCTTAGACAATTCGCGAGCTCCTGAATCCATATTTACTGATCGGCTTGCTAAAGACCGGTGTGCATTGCAAGCTATGCCAATCCCTGCTTGTGGCACATCCGTGACTCTGCAATATCAGGAGCTATTCGCCTGTGTGGTTTGGCAATAAAAGAAAGAGCACCTAGTTCAACGTAGGAGCTCCGGTCAAAAAATGGAGCTGAAAATGCTTCCAAATAGCAGCTAGGTGGCTCAAGCGCGGCTGGGTGCGAGGGAGATCAGGACTGAGAAGCACGCACACTTGTATGGCCACACTCTAGGAGCCGTGCAGTCACTGAAACTAGCTTTAGACGTCTGTTCTGTTTGTAGGCACTTTGACATCTGGCCAGTAATTCTACGGGTGATGTTTGTCATGTGGATTCGAGGCAGAGCTCAAATAGGAGGTGTCTTGGGCTGAGCTACTTTCGGCTGCTAGCAAAACTCCGGCCAAGCCTTGCTAAATGTTGCACGCAGCTGTGACAGCTCCAAGCTTAATTGTCAACCATGCTGCTCGGCAATTAGAATACTCGGGTTATCTAATGGCCCTTTGCTGAAAAAGCATAGATAGCAATGAATTACTGTAAAAACGAAGCAGAGCGTCCGGAACTCGCTTAACCTCCTCAGGTCGTCCACACCATTCCAAGTAACATGAGTTACCGATCTTGGATTGCATATTTCAGGACTACAGGACTTATAATTTCACCGGAGTCTGACATTTCACAAGTCACTTGGTTGTGCTGCATACACGGATAAGGAATGTCGTTACAGGCTTAGGTATAATCTGATTTTGAGTTCGGCATCACTTGAGCACCAAATGTAGCTGACCTTTAACACGATTTTATGTCTGCTTGGGTCAAGTTTCGATTGGAATCAAGACAAACACTCCACAGAAACTGCTCTGATTCGAGTTTACAGTGATCCTTTGAACGGTGCTGATCGGGGCATGGCCTCTCTGTTTGTACTCCTAGATCGACCAGATGCATTTAGCACGATTGGCCACCAGATCTCTGTGGATCCCCCCACGACAGGCCTAGGTTTCTGGCATGAAGCCAGTCTGGGTTTAAGTCCTGCGTAAGTGAGAGATTTTAGAATGTTAATACGCGTAAATGGCTATCGGTCATCCGAGGAGTGCTGAAAGTGCGGGATACCTCAGTGTTCGATCTTAGGCCCACTTATTTTCACGATCAATACTCTTCCTCAAGTCGATGTCGTCGCTAAGCATTGTCCATGTTTTCATTTCTTTTATGCCTATTAAATTTAGCTCTATTGATCCGTTGATCCTTCTAAGCTTTGCTCAGTTTCCGACTTTGCTTTCATCTCCACGCCGGTGAAATTCAGCTCTATCGATTCTTTGATCCTTTTAAGCTTTGCTCAGTTTCCGACGCCCTTAGTTCCTTTGGAACTTGCATCGATGACATTTGTTCTAGAACAGCCACAAGCTTCCTAAGGTCTAACTATGGTAAGACTAAGCTTATAGCTATGGGTAGACCTAGTGTCACCGAAAAGATGCAAGACTTCACTCTCATGATTCGTTCATCTAGCATAACTCCAGTGACGTATGCCCGAAATATGGGCATGCCATTCTAAGATAAGTTGTCGTCGGATGGGCACATTGCCTCTACTAAAAAGAGAGAGGGACAGACAAAGAGAGAGAGAGAGAGAGAGAGAGAGAGAGAGAGAGAGAGAGAGAGAGAGAGAGAGAGAGAGAGGTGGCTGTTGCTTTTTGATTGCCTATTATCTGCAAACACAGACACATAGAGACGAGTGAGCGAGCGTCTAATGATATGGCAACCACACCGATCTGCTTTCGACTTTTCGCGTGAAAGAGAGCTGTCATTCGAGCATGCTAGATCAACGGCTTGAGGAGACCGGACTGCCGGCGCCAGCCTCGGTGGCCTCTAGGCCCGTCGAACACTCCCCCCCCCCACCTCTCCCAGCGGGTGGGAAGCAGTGCCCGATACATAGGCGCTCTTCCGACGTCGGGTTGCACTATCAGCCTCTTATGATAAAGACGCCGGTAATGTCGAGCGCTGCTTATGGCTACTGGCCGCTAAATTGTGAGAACTATCCGGCTAGGCAGCAAGTCCTCCATTCTGAAGTTCACTGCATCCTGCTGCTCTGTAAATGAGTGAGTTGAAGGACTCTGACCTCTCGCTTCCTGAGGTCATGAGTTTCAGCTCAACTGACGATGTACTCTTCTTTGCTGCGATATCCCTGTGGAGTGCATAGCACGCTATACATACGGATGCCAGTTCAGGCACTTTATGTTGATTCTGTATTTGTTGATTCCCAGGAAGATGGCATGGAACCTCAGCGATACCACTGTCACCGGCGATCACACTAGCCTGACGGGCGGCTTAGAAGATGCCAACGAAAGTAATGAGGCAGCTACCCTACCTCTTTCATTGCTGACCGACACCGCTAATCCTGTTGTGGGCGAGCTCGGCCGGCAGCAGTGTGCACTATTCTACAAGAAGTTTCCAAAACGCTACAGGGCGCCCGGCGACCTGCCGGCAGATAGGAACAGTCCTTCGCAAGCCTACCAACCGCCGAATAAAAGAGCAGTGCAGCCAAATCAGCTGCTGCAGCAGCAGCAGCGTCGGGCCAGAGCGGCTGCAGACCGGGCTAAGATGGTCAAACGCTGGCAGCCCAATGGCTGATCGCAATCATTGCCGCCAGGGTAACTGCTCAAGTGGCTGGCAAAGCAAAGAACAGCCTGACAAACACACCATTTTCTCATGGCCTAGCCAGAAGACTGTTCCATACGGATCATTCCGACTAGCTCTCCCCCTCTGAACCGTGTGACCTGTGTAGAACTCTTGTGCCATCAACACGAACCTGCATCGCCCATCAGACCGACCGGCCAAGCGAGAGTCGGTACTGTTTGCTCTCTATTATGGCTGCTTAAAGAGCTTGCTGTTAAAAGAAAGCACGGTTTCCTCCGGAAGTGGCTGAAACAAATCGGCTAGATCCGTGTGAGAAAGTCTGCTTGCATGGGTGCATCCGGCACTCTACTGGCACGCCTTCTTGATTCGTCCAGTCCGGTACCAACGGGACAGCCTGCCCCAAAGTCTCTAGAGTGAATGAATGATCATGCAGCCCCCCCCCCCCCACAAGACCATGAGAGCACTACATGATTGCCAATGGCAATGGGGCAGCCAAAAATGCAGACTCGCTGCGGTGCTAATTTATTGTAAGGACATGAAAGCAGCAGGCTGCTAGCTGTGCTGCTAGTAAGACCTTTGCAGAATATCATTTCTGGTCCGATACGCATTCGTTTCCGGTGCTTTTGGTAGAGCATTTGAAATCAAGCGCAAGTCTCAATGGATAATAAAGGTTTTTGAAATATCCTTCCTTTTCTCAGCTTCCAGACAAGTTCATACTTCAGCAACGCATTTCAAGTGCATGCAATTGAGATTTTTTATAGATGTCTTTTTGCACTTTTACATGAGCAATTTGGAAACTTACACAAGCTGGGGTAATTAGAGCTGTGTGAAGGTAATAAGTCGACAAGGCCAGCTTAATGGTCATTCGTGATGCCTGTTATCATTATCAGGGGCATCATTGAGTAGGTAAGCTAGGTAGCATGGTCAGACCTTTTTTAATAAACTAAACACCAAGGCATTTGTAAAGGTTCAACAAAATCTGGATTGTGAATTTGTAAGAATTTATCAAACAAGAATCTTGGCATATTATTCGCAGTCCTTCACACTCTTTCTCTCTTTTTCTCACTCTCTGTTTCTCTCTCTCTCTCTCTCTCTCTCTCTCTCTCTCTCTCTCTCTCTCTCTCTCTCTCTCTCTCTCTCTCTCTCTTTCCCTCTCTTCAATGCATCTTAAAGGGGTAAACACCAAAGTATCTAGTCTGTTTTAGTGGAGTAAGATGGTGGTAAATGACAGAACGTCTCGTATTAAGTTGGGACTGATCAATTCACCACAGCAAAGGTTAATTGAAATGCTTCTATGTACAAAGAAAGATGTTATCTTAGGTCTTACTATTTAAGTCTGAATTTAGAGTGCCTCAGTCTTTAACTTTGAAAATCGGTGATGGCTCTTTGATGCCTCAGATGGATGTTTTCCGACGAAACACTACAAGGCTCGGCGGAAAGTTGCACCGTAGGAGCTAATTGCTCTCGTAGACAAGGTAGCGTAACTGCTCAGAGAAAAAAGTCCTCAGGGAGATTAGATAAGATTAGATAAGATTAGATGAGATTATAGATTATAGATTAGATAAGATTAGATAAGAGCAGCTTAGTAGCGTAACTGCTCAGAGAAAAAAGTCCTCAGGGAGAGATTTAGATAATAAGAGCAGCTTGATGAGAATTGTGAGGCTTAGCAGTGGAAGAAGGCAGTTCTGCTAAATTTCGGATTCAAGTTCCACGGTCTGGTTCAATGAGGAGCTTGTGGGAAGACTTCCTAATTATTTTCAAGTTACCATTGTCATCCTGCAGAAGAAAATGCAACGTTTTCCTATACAAAATATTGGGCAGTGAGTGTATACACGCAAAAAATCGCAGACATTATATACAAATTGACCATCCATATAAGCATGTAGCTGCACCTTTTCTTAGCCGCAAGGAGTGACAGATTGGCAGATCATCGCTATGACTGACTGTTTCAATCAGGCCCTTAATTTTTATCTAATCAAGTGAAAGAAAATCTCCGCTGCCTTTGCTCATGTAATTGAATAACGCACATATTAAAAACGTTCACCATCCCATCATTCAATGCGAAACTAGTTTTCAATTTCAATTGAGAATATGTTGTAGCTACATATCTAAATTTGTAAATTATTTATCCTACGGCACTCATCATAACTGTACCTCAGTATTGTTAATATATGTAAATATCACAAATGACGAATCGTATGCGATAGCGTATCGGGTTTGCGGATAAGACAGGCTTTCTCACGGACTCACGTTCAAAATTATGCAGGTTGATTTACGAATGCACCTTGGTGTGGTTTTCCTCTTGCAAATACATAATAAGTTTTTTTTGCCATCCCTTTACGCTGATCTGTGTCCTCTACTCGCATAACTGCTTAAGACATGCCCCAATTCCTTTCTGCCGTTGGGAGAGGGAGATTAGTGCGAACTATCCCGAGAGCTTCAAGTGTAATAATAATAATAATGCACTTGATAAAGCGCCCTCAGAGAACTCAATCTCTCTCTAGGCGCTTTACATTTGCTAACAAGTATGCTGGCAGTCAAGTATTCTGTGACCTTGGTTGAGTGAAGTGCGACAGCCCTCCGCACGACCTGTCGTCGGGCTGGGTATCGCGACCGAGCAACAAGTCTGCTGGCTCCAACACCAAAACCTTTATTTCAAGCTACGCCGGCCAAGCCCAGTCTACACACACTAGACGGCTGCTGGCGTCAAGGGATCTAGCACTCCCCTTCCGTTGTACTCCTTCGGCAGCCATTATATTCCCTGCATGCCTTATTTTTCTCACTGTCGGGCCATTGTCCGTTCCGAACCCGCCCGACAGCTGGCGGCAGTTTGTGGTAGATGGATGCTCCCACAGATGCCGCCAATGCATGGATTTGGGCAGGACTGCCGAGTCATCTGCCGGGTCATCGTCTGCCCTTCCACCGGTCGTGAGCTTGCGGTTGCTTTGGCAGTCTGAGAGCTTGCGAGGTCTCCGCCCAGTGTTCGCCCAGTGCTCGCAGGCTGCAAGATTCATGTTCCCTCGCATGAAGACAACAGAACACTTCAGAATCCGTAAAATGCGACTATGTACATACTATAAAGAAACTTTGTGAACAGAAGAGTTGAAGATAGGCAGTCTGAGAGCTTGCAAGGTCTCCGCCCAGTGTTCGCCCAGTGCTCGAAGGCTGCAAGATTCATGTTCCCTCACATAAAGTTCCCTCTCATAACTTCATTTATAATAATAATAATAATACACTTGATAAAGCGCTCTCGGAGAACTCAACCTCTTTCTAGGCGCTTTGCGTTAGCTGCAAAGGAAGATTTTGATGAGTTTGGATGTCTTGGTCGTTTTGCTTTGATTTCCTTGCTTGTCAGAGAGATGACCTATGTAAGTTTGGGTGTGCAAATGCAGCTCACGCGTTCTAATGAGCTACATTTACAGTATAATTTTTAATGACTATCTTTCCAACTATAAAGATCAAAAGAATTAGGCTAATGTCACCAAGGAACATCTCGGGCGACAGAAAATGTATAGCAAGTTACATCTTAAAAATTAAGACTGCTTTACTTGCGCTGGAAAGAAGACGGTCAAGGAACGAGTTCCAGCAGTACGGTGAGAAAATCACAAATGCATGGATCAGGTTGGCCGTGGTGTTCTAATTTAAGCACGCCCAAATCTTTGCGACGTTGCATAGCAAGAGTAGACACGGTTGACTGTGGAGCTGATGTCCACTCGCGAAAATGTATTTTTTTACACGACACCTACATCCACGTGTAGTTCGATTTCGCGAGGGCTGGTACCGCTCCTTTCCTAAATGGCTGTTGGGAGCATCATCGAGAGGGGCCTGCGTACAGCTGTGGTCCACTTCTAATGAGCGTTTACACAGGCCGATAACCCGCTGGGGAACAGATGGTGGATTCACCATCGGGGTCGGCCAAGGCGCAGCCGGAGTCGAGAAGAGTAGACTAGAGTGGGAGAGAGGAGCGAGTGAAGTCGTGCTCCCTCTGCTCTGTGAGTAGTAGAATAAATTGTTGGTGTTGGTTCGATGCGAGCGTTGTGCGTGCAGGGAGAATCGAAGCACACCATGCAAATACTGCAGGGGATATTTTAGCGCGCGAAGTTTTAGGAGTTAGGCTTCCCAGTTTCTGAGCGACACCATTACGTGTACACCCACTATTAACAAGTCTGTTTAATCGTCACCAAATTTGATAAATGTGTGCCACACAAGTGCAAATTTCGTCGAATGCGGACCGCTAGCGTGCTTTCATCTTTCTCTGCCTTCCAGCATGTCAGGCTCTGTCGGCTCCCTAATCCCTGCATGCATTGCTGACATTCGCACTAGGATGCTGACGGCAGGAGGAGTTACGAAGTGCTGCGTAAGGCCAGGTGAGCCGAGCTCGTATTTATCGGTGCTAACCATCTCACCCATCGATCTGATCCTCTGACCTGAGGGAACTGTAAGTTGGTTTGTTTCTATAAACATGGCAAAGCAGGAGTAAAATAATCACGCGGAGTGTTTGTTATAATAGAGTCATATAAGCTCTTCTGATGGAATCGGGAGTGTGAAAATCAAAATAGATGTCGCTGTTCAGCTTCAGAAAGCTCTCATTCGCTGTGCTTCCATAGGTCCACACGCTCAGGCATGGTCAAACAAAGTAGTACTAGGCGATGGATAGTAATGCAGTGGCTGAGTCACAATATCACAGGGCAGTTTTAGTTGCTTTGAAAATTAGTTTAAAAGCCGCCACTGTGGTAAAACTCATTAGTTCAAATGAGCCGGAACGCCTGAGCAAGGGCAGATGGCAAATTGATATTCCTTCCCTGAGATGTTCCGGCATCACTGTCACAATAGTATTTCATTCTGCCCCCAAGTTACGACGGTTCGACTTACAAAATTTCAGAGACACGAACTCGGCCACGATCACGCAAGAAAGTTGAAGGAAATCAAAATGTATTCAAGAAGCTTTTAAAATCCTTCTACGGTCAGTAAATTTGACGACGCAGCAAACAGTTGTAGGGACTGACCGTAAAGCCTTCTCAGCAACCAAATTATAGGGCTGGCAATTTGTAATCAAACACCGGCACTGATGTGAGTTTAGTGGTCAACCTGTGGCAGCTCATGACTATTGAGTCAAATTTTTAAACCAGCATGAGTGCGCTTTTCCATTCATATTTTAAATTCTTCGTTTCCGAGATGTTAAAGGCGTTAATTCGAGCGAATGGCGACACATGCCATGACATACATGCCGTGCAGCGTGTTTAACGACACGATTCTCTTTATACTAACGAGATAGCACTGAACTAATCAAATCCTCTGTTCTGTGAGACTCGGGGTTTTGTTTTTTGGAATGGCTGACAGCATTAGCTCCAAAAACGACTAGACACGACCACTGCTTTATGCCAGCTTAAACAAAATAGATCAAGCCTGGAGCTTAAAATCAACCTTGACTTTGAAGTGGGCAATTGCATGGGTGCTGAGGGGTTTCAGCTGTGGCTTGGTCCCTTACGTCCTTCTAGGTCTGTCTTTGGGCCGTCAATTAGCTAATTTAAATGTTCTGTGGATCCGTAATCATTGGCCTGGGCTCGAATCCGATATCATTAGTTCTATTTTACTTTTTGGTTAAATCTATCTACACGTGTATGCACGAGCTCAAAAAACCACTGGCTTCAGTATGAATCAAGACCTCCCCCCCCCCCACTAATATTATAGGAGTCTGCGTGCTCGCTCAGCAATATTTATGAGCGGTTCACTTCAAAGAATTGAAAGCCTTCGATGCACCATCGAATTACTGTTGGTAACAAGTTCCAACTATGGCTCTTGGGAGCAGAGTGTGTTTTCCTCATCCCTAATGCCTAGAATAAATAGAAATTTGCTGGTTCTCAAAAAACTGCTGCTTTGGTCAGGACAGAATAATTTAAAATTCTCTGGGTTTTTTAAGTTAGGCATTCTACGAACTGTGGATTTGCATATGCAGCACTCGTTGTACCTCTACCAGAATATTTGAGTTATATTAAAATAACGCTACAGAGTAGTATCCATAACAGTGTAGCAGTAGTGGTGACTTAAACGAACATTTTAGTTTGTTATTGTAGATTACCAGAATAGTAAACGGCCACATTCCACTGACATGGCATTACTATTCATTTTTATAGCGCTCTAAGAAAACTTAATCTATATCCAGGCGCTCCACGTGCATGCCACAGGGCTCGAGCCTACGACCTCGGTTGTCAAAATCGAGCACCCTGAGCCAAACCAGAGCAAGAGGTTGCTTGCATCCAGCAGATGCATTTTGGAATGTGCTAGGACAATGTATCAAGAATGAGCGAAAGAGTAATCTGCGAAGGCATCCGTTAAGATACTTGAGGCCTAAAAAGTATACTTCGACATAGCTTTCGATAATCAAAAAAAGCCATGGGCACCTTCTTTCCCTTACGAACACTCAAAGAGAACTCCTGGAGATTATATGAACGATTAATGATCGCTAAATGGAATTTCTTGCACAGTGTTAGTTAATATGACATATAGATTTTTTTATTTCAATCATTTTCGGAAGTTACAGGCTGTAACCGGGAGAAAATACAGCCTTGACGCTTACCCTCCCAAGAATTTTGCAGGAACCGACTTACCACTCAAGCGATTGCTACTGGTTCAGGGTGGACCTGTCCAAACGTAGAGCTGGCAAGACCATGCCTCCATCATGGGTGAGCCATGATGGCACACTAGATTAGGTGGTTGCTTTTCACGACCTCGGTCTTGAGGTCGTAGGTTCTAATCCTGCAGTGGGCGATCCTTTATCGCCGCTGCAAGTGGTGGTGATAGCCGTAAAACGCTCTTCTGTCGCCATACAAAAGAGGCTGTTCAATCAGCTAGTATTTTTAATCATGCGTCCACGCATTCCTTTCTCCCTCACCCAGCAACATGTCTAGTTCGTAGTAGGAATTAGTTCTCTGAGGGTGCTACACAATGTATTGTTGTTGTTGTTATTATTATTGTTATTGTTGTTCTTATTAGTATTGCCACACTGCCCTGAGCTCCTCGCCCCCACCCCTACGGAGATCTAGGATCGGTCATCTTCAGGAGAGAGCCACAAGTCAGACAGCGAGGAATACAGTGCAGATACAGGATACGACTTCGCAACTGCAGCTGAGGAAAGAAAGCCAGTTACTTCCTCAGTTAGAAAGACATTGAAGATCTGATGAGAGACCTTCATTTTACCCAAGTTTAATGCTTAGCTTCTGACATCTAGGTGTGGAACTTGTTGGATGAAAATACTTTCTACCAACTAGTGGCCCTAAGCGGCTTCATGCTAGCTTTTACTTTCCTGTCTAAGTACGATACCAGACATGTCAGCAGCTGCTGGTTATTGCCTCTCTTGCGGGGAGTTGTGCAGCTCCAGCTGCACGGAGAGCCGGTTCTCTTTCGTGGCCACACGAGCGAAAGTATGGCTTCTATGACTGTGAGGTCATTAGAGACTCCAAAGTGATGGATTTCCTGATGGGCATCTAAGGAGGTTTCATAACAGTTCCTTGTTTTCTGTGCTTATGGGACAGCCGGGACACTAAGGTGCACTATCACAACAGAGACTCGCCACAGCGGACTGAGTTCTCTGTAGGAAAGAGCAGCATGTGGAGGCCGACGGTCGATCCTCGGTATGTTCTGATGCCACAGCTGCACATCAAGTTGGGCTTTTTCGTGTAGATTGTCACCGCTACAGACAGCGATTCGGTAGGCTTCAAGTACCGCCCCAGAGGTTTCTTGCAGCTGTCGGGTGCAAAGGTCAAAGACCGTATCTTCTTTGGACCACAGATAAAGAAGAAAGATTGTAACGAATTCGCCGAGCTGAGCTGGCATGGTGAAAGCAGCAGAAGACATTGTTTCGTTGCCGTGCTTCGTGGTTTTTCTGATTGATCACGAGGCCTAGAGATACCTACGAGCAACCCATTCAGGCTCTAATTAAAAAACGATGCAAAACGGGATATTCAACGTCCATTAAAATCCATTTTCGTAAATTCTCGCCTTGACGAATACAAGGAGAACATGGGAGCTCACTCGGAGGAGCTCGGAGATCGCTATCACCGGGATATACTGGACTTTAAACATAGTTACCGAGACAGTGTTTCAGAGCAGTCCGCCACACCACGTATCGCGGCTCTTCAAGCCTTCGGGCGCTACCCGAACGGGCCAACCAGGATGCCGTCCGTCCATTGGCCCGATACTGTTGCCAATCAGCCGTAACGCCGCTCAGATGCATGGAAGCGCCCGAATTCGCGTAGGCTTTGTATGTCCGGCCGGCCGCCCAGCGACGCGGACACACGCTCTCCGGAGCAGCTCCCAGTTTACGCTCACTGGAGAGTTATTATTTACGAACGCTTACTGCTTAGCGGTCTTTCACCCTAAGAATGCAACAGACAGTTTCTTCCAGAAAGTGATCTGCAGTAGCGCCAAATATCTAGAACATTTAATCATGCAAGAACCCTTTCGAGTGGTCAGTTTCAATTACCTCAGAGTAAATTCCTGTTAATTTTGATTCACCTGCTGTTTTTTCAGAGTAAATGTAAACGTTAAGGTGGGAATTTTTATTTTTCTTATCAGAAATGGGTCAGTACCGCCCTAGTTTGGCCTAAAATAAGATAAATACTAACTGATTCAACAGCCTCTTTTGTATAGCTAAAGAATAAAAATAATAGTACTCTTGATAAACGCCCTAGGGAACTCAATCTCTTTCAAGGCGCTTAAATTTGCTGCAAAGGAAACACGATTGAATGGTGAGTGATATCATGCTTGATAAACAACATGAATAACGGGTGAAATGCACATGCAAGTGTGGTTAGTAGCAGTATGCACAGTGTCAGCACGCATAAGCACATAAAGGACGAACCACATGGACCCACTAAATGCTGTCACAAATAGGTGTGGTTTTAATTTCTTTTTAAATGTGGTCAAGTCAAGGGATGTCGATACGGAAATCAGTAGTGAGTTCCAGGCTTTGGGAGCAAACGAACTAAATGCTCGGTCTCCAAAGGAGGTATATGTAAACAGTTAGATTCCGAAAAGCGGGTGTACGATGCTTCGCCTGGTGGGGGTAGTAGATCTGATAGGTAGGCTGGAGCCAAAGAATGAAGTGACCTAAAAGTGAGTGACAGATCCTTGAAGTCGATCCGTTTCTTGACTAGGAGCCAGTTCAGGTCGGCGAGAAGTGGTGTAGTGTGGCAACTGTGACGCTCACGACAGAAAAGCCTAGCTGCAGAGTTTTGCACCTGCTGTAATCACCTCATTGCAAATACCGGTAGGCCAGCACGCAGTGAGTTACAGAAGTCAAGACAGGATGTCACAAATGCATGGACCAACGTATATGTGGTACCCCTATCTAAACAAGAACGAATTTTAGCAATGCTATGTAGCTGAAAGTAGGCAGACTTGACTGTAGAGCTGATGCTGTCATTCAATTAAAGGTCACTTTGGAACATGACACCTAGATTTTGAGCTGATTCAACTGGAGATATGCTGGCAGAGTCAATTTTGAACGTCAGCCTTTCCAATTTCTGACTCACACTGGGTTTGCCCATAACTAATAAGTTAGTTTTATCATCGTATAGATTAAGAAAATTAGCTACCATCCATGTGCGGATGTCATCAATACATGCAGCAAGTGAGTTTAAAGAATTTGAGGTGCTCGAAGGTTGGGAGGGATCAAAGCAAAGGTACAACTGAGAGTCAGCCGCATAGAAGTGAAAGCCTAGATTGTGCTTGGCAATCACATCAGCAAGAGGCAGAGTATAAACCGTGAAAAGAACCGGACCTAGCACGGAGCCCTGAGGTACTCCATATTTCAGAAGTACTTCAGATGATCTTTGTCCATTCACGTCAATACTCTGGGCTCTCCCACTGAGATAGGACCTGAACCACTACAGAGCAGTGCCAGTGATGCCCAGGCGAGATGAGAGGCGCTCTAGAAGAACATTGTGATCGATATTATCAAAAGCTGCCGAGAGATCGAGCAAAACAAGCAGAGACACTCTACCCGTGCCTGCATTCCTAAGTAGGTCGTTGTATACCCTAAGCAATGCTGACTCTGTGAAGTGATTAGCTCTAAAGCCAGACTGGAACTTACAAGCAAGGTGTGAGGTTTCGACATATGAGTTCAGCTGGTCTGCCACGACCCATTCCAGTGTCTTTGATATAAATGGTAGAAGGGAGACTGGGCGATAGTTGCTCAAGTTCTCTTGGTCTAGTGTTGCTTTCTTGAGGAGAGGCCTGACTACAGCTTTTTTGAAAGGTGCTGGGACATGACCTGAGGCTAATGACATATTAACGATGTTAGTTATGCATGGCAGCAGCAGATCAATGCAACGTAGGAGCAGGACAGTGAGAACAGGGTTAAAAGGACTTGTTGTCTTCTCTGATTGCGATATGAACGTCAGGACGAGGTCACTAGTGACCTGCTTGAATGTAGACATTGAGGTGCAGCCAGTAATTGAGGGACAGCATCCTAGGGCGGGATGCTGCCACTGAATGCTGCTGCCAGCTGAAGGATCGATTTCTCGCACACAGAATCGAAATGACATCGGCGAAATCTGAGATAGAGGATTGGTAGCTGACGGGGATAGACTACTGCACCATCGGTAGCTTGTTTTCGAGTGAAATCAAGACAATCGATTCTAAAGACTGCTTCGAGGGTACTGCAAATGGCTTGAAGTTGAATTTTGAGCACACAATAATAGCAATTCAACTTCCAGTTTTGTATGATCGAGTGGTGTGAAAGAACGAGAAACCCGTCGGGGTAGCGTCTTTCATTGTCTGGCAGTCTAGCGAATTTAGCCAAGTTTCAGTCAATGCGAGCAGGTTGAGACCATTTTCAGAAACAAGGTAGCTTATTACTGTAGGTTTATTGCACATTTCGCGAGGATTCTAAAGTCAAGGATTAAGTTAGGCTGTCGGAGTTATAGCTGGCCTAATGACCACTAAGGTAACGAGATTTACAGTGAAGCTTGTAAGGGAGCGTGCTGAACGGTTCGAGACAATGCTAGGAATACCAAACGAGTAGGTTCTCAGCTTGCAGTTCCTGCCAAATGAGCGGCGTTTATGCTGGCGGCTCCGAGGTGCTTTTCTTTTATAATTGCATAATTCATGAATCTAAGCAACAGCCGTAAGATGTAGGAATAAATTTGAACTAAGACGACGAAGCGATAATAATAGGTTCGCACGATCGTAACTAACATGCAGGTTACTAGCCGCCGGTGTAGCTAAGGCCACCGCCGGCGTGGGAGACCCAGCAGCCCGAAGCGGTAAGCGTTTATATATCCATAGGCAAGCAATTTCTTACAAGCTACGGCCAAACAACAAAAAAGAGCCTTTTTTGTTATCACCACCGTTTGCATCGGTGATAAAGGATCGCCCACCGCATGATTCAAACCCACGACCTCGGGACCGATGTCGTGAAAAGCAACTGCCTTACCTATGGTGCCATTAGGGCTCAGGGTTAAGGAGCTCCCCGTTAACGACTAGGTCGTGGATATGAGCTCGGCTGCATATGTAAAACGCCTGAATTGAGAAAAAGTTCTCTAAGGGTGCTGCACTAATTTGATTTATTTATATTCAGTTTCAAGTTACTTACTTTCCTGGTTACAAAAGCAAAGTTTGTAGAGAATATCGGCCATCTTCTTTACTTGTGAGGCATAAGCAATTATGAAAAACACTTAACAAATGTTAGCTGGTTCAACAGCCTCATTTGTATAGCAACAGAAGAGCCTTAACGGCTACTAACACAACTTGCAGTGGACAATAAAAGATCCCCCACTGCAGGACTCGAACCAACGACCAGGATCGTGAAGAGCAAGCACCTAACCTCCTGGGCAAAGACCCGGGGTGCTTACTATTCAAGGACAAAAGCTGTGTTACATAGTATTATTTACTGGGATGAGGTCTTTCGTTAGCACTTTAACCAAGAACTAAAAAACACCTATTCAGTACAGCATTTAGTGGGTCCCTGTGATTCGTCCTCCATGTGCTTATGCATGCTGACACTGTGCATGCTGCCACTAACCACACTTGCATGCTGACTGACCCTGTGCATGTCACCCCTAACCATGTCATTCATGTTGTTTATCAAGCATGACACTACTCACCATTCAATTGTATTTCCCTTTGCAGCAAATATAAAGCACCTAGAAAAAGAGCCTTTATCAAGTGCACTATTAAGTCTTTTAGTCTTTGTAATGCGATGCCTAGACACTCATGCTCGTACCGATCGCACTCGAGCCTAGAACAGCAGCCAGCTCAAGTATGACAGGGAGTACCTAAAGTACTTGGCTTGAGCAAATACCAAGAGTGAGTTAGCTTTTTAAGTAATACCTGCATGCTATACGAAATATCAGCATATAGGATGGCCAGAAATCCATAACCGGAATACACGACCAATCCTCATTTATCCAAGCAGTACTCATACTGAGATCATACCACAGCGACGATGAGCTCGGTATCTCTTAGCTAACCGTAGCAGACGTGGGCAGAGCAAAGCTTCCGACGGCAGATCGGCAAACCTATAATCCCACTGTATAGCCCAACATTACCGTGTGACAAGCACTTTGCAGAAGCACGTGCACCCACGTGGTGGCATGGGCCATGCAAAATTACTCACCAACAGAGATTACTGTAGAGACTGCAAGACTATAGCAATAACAACACATATACCATGTACCAGTATGTGTACAATAAATAAAAGTATATGTATTTGCTAGCTCGGCCAGCATCACGTAAAAGACGAGGCTTCCATCGCTTGCTCCGGAATTCTGGAGCCATCGCTCCAGAATTGCTTAGGTTAGGAAGTGACCGGATCCCTATTCACATAGCATGTACAGTACACTGGAGCGAAAGTAGCTATGCCATACAGTACATTAATAATGTAGTTCGACTACCCTCACGGCACAGCTTCATTCATCAAATGCATGTACAGCCCTTTGACCGCTAAAAGATCCATGACTGGTTGAATAGATGATGCGCATATCAATGTTCACATCAGGGTACAAAGATTGAATACAGCTGTGCATCGAAGAATCACGCTGCTTCGACTACATTTATCCCTGCAGTGATGTCTGAGCACACAATGCTGGTAGGTCATCATGAGCAGACACTGCTGCTCAATGGAGAATCGCCTTCTGCCTGCGTTTTTTCCGACGATGTGGCCGCCTCTGAGCCAGTGCTTGATGCATTACGAATGCGACCAATAAGCTGTTCTTTCCACGCGGCTTCGGGTACAGTAGCAGCCCAGCCAGGGATACTGTGTGGGGGCAGTGAAAAACCCTTCATGGCTGCCATTATTGTGGCAGCCTGCTCTGGAGAAGTCTGAGCTGGACGCCTTACGGTTTGAGTCCATACTGATGGTGAAGGAGGTCGCTCTTCAAATGCAGCACACTAGAAAAAAATTCAGGCAGATGCGAGGAAATGAAAAAGGCTGACAACGATTTGGTTCAATAGGAGGGACGACGACGAGGACGACGGACAAGGCAAGCAGTGACGTCAGAAGCATCGACTCACATTGCTAGAAAACGGGCCTGCGGTAAACTGCATCTGCTCTTGCACGTCAAGGACGTGGAGCAATCTGTCAACGTTGACATCTACATATTGTTCAGGAGCAGATGCCACCTCCACTTCACTTTCACAATCACTTGCAGCACCACCACTTCCTTGTGAAAGCATGACATATCCACCTACAATATTAATAACAAGTCATATTTAAACAGACGTATTTCTAACAACTAAAGTAGACAAACGCATACTGGTATATACGATAACTCTTGACCCTGTGTGTTAGTGTGGGGGGGGCAAGGTGCTCGAGCGGTACGATCCAGGACGTGGATTCAAATCCTGCAGAAGGCAAATCTGTATCGCTCACTGCAAGCGTGACTGGTTGCCGCAAAGGCTCTTCTGCTGCTGCTCTATAAATGAGGCTGTGGAATGAGGCCGACCCACAGCATTTTTACATCCACAGTCAATCAAACATTACAGCACCACCAGTCCTCTAGCATTGCTACCGTGAAAATAGCCTTGACAAGTAATTAACGTATGAGCTAGCCACCTTAATCATAAGCAGTTGGTTCTCGTTGTGGCTCAGCAGGCGATGTGTCAGCACTCAGTCTCTGACTTTTGACCTTTCGAAGAGTCGACCTAAGCTGCCAGCCGGATATTTCACCCAGCATGTGGCTTTATACTGCAGCCGAACGAAAGCCCTCCCGTGCACTGGCGTGGCACGACATGACAATTTAATGGGTGCTTTTGCAATGTCATTATTAGGTTACATACATTTATTGCAGCCCGACTGAACTTGTGTAACGCACTATTCACTCGAGGTCTCTCTGTATATAAAATAAGAAGCTTGCAGTTGGTGCAAAACTCGGCAGCTATACGTGCATGTCAGGAAAGCCGAAACTGCCGAATTATGACACCTCTCAACGATCTGCACAGGCTCCCCATCAAACAGCGTATCGACTTCAAGGTTCTGTCACTTTTAGATCCCTTCATTCTCTTAAAAAAATACTAGCTGATTTAACAGCCTCCTTTTGTAGAGCGACAGAAGAGCCTTTACGGCTATCATCACTGCTTGCAGCAGCGATGAAGAATCACCCACCGGAGGATTCAAACCCGTGACCTCGGCACCGAGGTCGTGGAAATCAGCCGCCTTACCTAGTGTGCCATCACGGGTCACCAATGCTCACTCTTGCTCCAGAATGCCAAAATACTTCCTAGTCAGTCTTTGCTTCAGGCTATTCTCCCTCAAGTCGTTTGGCTGTGCCACTAAGCTCCTCAACTCCTTTGGAGACCTTGCCTTCAGTTCGTATCCACCTACAGCATGGAGCTTACGACATCCCTTGACTTGACGTCTTTTTAAAAGACGCAAAAAATCCACCTGTTCCTTACAGTACTTGCTCTACGCTTGTGAATAGTCCGTTGTGTGCTTAAGCATGCTGACTGTGCATGTAATTACTAAATGACATGCTTCCTTTCCAGAATAGATAAAATGCTTATACACTGATTTAGTTCTCTTGGGGCACTACACAAATATCTTTTTATTATTATTTTTATTGTTACTACTATTATTATTACATGTCGATGGAGGGCACCCTCACTCCAAATACTGTAGTTGCAGCACCAATCATCCAGTACAGCTTGAACCTTATTGCCACAACACCACTCTGATGCTCAGTTAATGCTCTGAGTTGCCTACAGCAAGCGACTAAGTAAGCTGCCAGGCTAGCGGATCAAATACTAAAGCCACATCGGGCCAAGATATTTTGTGTGAACCAGGCAATGCTTCTTTTGTGAACCATTAAAATACTAGCACGGGAATAATGCTACCATGGGCACTTACCTCGAATAACGAAATGAAGACCTGAGATAGAAGACAAAGTATTCACATTACATGTACGTGTATCTGTCGATCCAAATAAAGAAATAATAATAATAATAATAAAGCACTTGATAGAGTGCCCTCAGAGAACTTAATCTCTTTCTAGGCGACTTTCATTTGCTGCAAAGGGAATCGCGATTGAATCGAGAGTACTGCTTGCTGAACATGAATAACATGGTTAGGGGTGACATGCACAGGGTCTGCATAAAAGTGTGGTTAGTGGCAGCATGCACAACTTCACCACGCATAAGCACATGAAGGACGAATCACAGGGACCCACTAAATGCTGTCATAAACAGGTGTGTTTTTAAGCTTTTTTAAAAAATGGTCAGGGGATGTTCTGACGCAAGTCGGGAGGAAGTTCCAGGCTTTGGGACCATACGAACTAAATGCACGGTCTCCAAAGGATTTAAGGTTTGTGCGAGGTATTTCTAGACTGTTGGATTCCGAAAAGCGAGTGGTACGATGCTTGGCCTGATGGGGTAGTATATCTGAAAGATAGGCTGGAGCCATAGAATGAAGAGACCTAAAAGTGAGCGACAAAACCTTGAAGTCAATCCGTTGCCTCACTGGTAGCCAGTGCAGGTCGGCGAGAAGTTGAGTAATGTGGCAACTGCGATGCTCACGACAGACAAGCCTAGCTGCAGAGTTTTGCACTAGCTGCAATCGCCTGATCGCACATGCCGGTAGGCCAGTAAGCAGTGAGTTGCAGAAGTCGAGACAGGATGTCACAAATGCATGGACCAACTTAGACGTGGTATCCTTATCTAAACAAGCCCGAATTTTAGCAATGTTGTGAAGCTGAAAGTAGGCATACTTGACTGTGGAGCTGATGTGGTCGTCTAACGAGAGGTCACTTTGGAACATGACACCTAGATTTCGAGCTGATTCAACAGCAGGAGATATGCCGGCAGAGCCAATTTTGAGAGTCAACCTTTCCAATTTGTGAATCCCACTGGGTTTGCCCATAACTAATAAGTTAGTTTTATCATCGTTTAGATTAAGAAAATTAGCTGCCCTCCACGTGCAGTTGTCATCAATACATGCAGCAAGTGAGTTGAGGGAATTTGAGGTGCTCGAAGGCTGGGAGGGATCAAAGCAAAGGTACTCCGAGCTGGTTTGGTCCAGTGGTTAAGGTGCTCGTCCCCGACCACGGTCTGGCTAAGGTCGTGGGCTCGAGCCCGGAGGCATATGTGAAGCGCCTGAATAGAGATTAAGTTCTCTTGGGGCGATATACAAATGAATTATATATATATATATATATATATATATATGTGTGTGTGTGTGTGTGTGTGTGTGTGTGTGTGTGTGTGTGTGTGTGTGTGTGTGTGTGTGTGTGTGTGTGTGTGTGTGTGTGTGTGTGTGTGTGTGTGTGTGTATACATACAACTGAGTGTCATCCGCATAAAAGTAAAAATCTAAGACAGAAGATAAATGATTGGCATATCATGTACCTCTGTTTCTATTGCCAATAAGCAATCCTTGCAGCAAACAAGCTGTAGCCGTTTGCATACATCTCGTTGAATAAAAAAAAAACTAATAAGCACATCCGAACTAAGCCACTCGATGATGTATAGAGTAATTACTTCTCAAGCTTGAGAGGCTATCGGCCATCCTCTTGCTGTGAAACAGCAGAATGTGTAACATGCTGAAGGTTACGAAAATTAGAAGACCCTTCAGCTCCCCTACGGGCATGCATGAGCTAACGCATGCGCACGCACACACACGTGCACACACACACACACACACGTGTGTGCGCGCACACACACACAGCAAGTGAGAGAAAAAGCCCTCACGGTTTTCGGACACTCGTCAATCCTATCCACAGTGTTACTGCCATCATGTCTACTAAATAAGCCATGGCCTCAATAGTGACTAGATGCATACATACCAAACAACGGCATCTGATGATTATGATAATGTTGATCATGATAATGAATAAGTGAGCAGTGGCAGAAGCACTACCTGGTTGTGGGAGTGGTTGGAGTTAGCCCCTGACCACAGCTCGTGGCCCATCATACTGCTCACACAACAAGAACCATTTTGACCTGGCAAATCGGGAGGGCAACGTAGGGCCGGCGATTTGTATGTGAGTCTATGGACGGGAATCTTGAGCTATGGAAGGCGGCATGCGTGTAATTCCGGTTGGAGGAGGTACTGCCGATCCGTGTGCTGAATGATCTTTCAGCAACACGGCTTGCCTTCAATTCATCAACCCATACAGTGAGTGACCTCTAACATCTCCACTTTTGTGACTGCTCATTTTAAAAGCATTTGAAAAGTGGGTTGAAAATTGGCTCGAAACACACCCTTTCGATAGAAACTTTTGACAGCTGGGTATTTTTCACAAGCACATGTGTGATGGACTCTCTGAGCCGGCGTCAGGGCAACCTGCTGGCCAACATCACGATCTGCAACAGGGTCGGGACTGGGCTGCAGCTTTGCAAGGCCAGTACAGTGCACCACCGCCAGTGAGCTAACGTTGTTTGCATGCAGCGTTCAGACACAGCACAGCCAACGCAGCTGTTATGCCAACGCCACGCAGCGGTGATTACAAACAAGGAGGCACATAGAACAAAGAACGGTACGGTAAAGAGCCATAAGGCCTAGTGAGATACATATCATCGGCAGATTTGGTGAGATCAAGTTCGGTAAAATTGCCAAAGCAAGCTCAGATCCAGTGGTCACTTAAACCCGAAGCAGAGCCCAACGCCATTGCCCCAAGGCAACTAACGGCTCGTTAAGGAGATAGAGGCCCCGTTAATGTAAGTACAAACGATCAAAACTAACTCGTGTGTGTGTGTGTGTGTGTGTGTGTGTGTGTGTGTGTGTGTGTGTGTGTGTGTGTGTGTGCATGCACGTATATAATTCATTTGTATAGCATCCTACGAAACCCTAATTTCAATCAGGCACTTCACATATGCCGCAGGGCTCGACCCCACAACCTCGATCATTTACACCTAGAATCTCCGTCTTGGCACTTTATCCACACTGAAGTAGACGGGTGTCAACTGATAGGTGATAGCGTGCACAATTTCAACTGGACTAAGCGGACAAAGGAGAATTCACATGGGACGGAGAAAATTCTGCGAGCAAAATGTGGGTTTTCGGTTTTCTTTTGAATGTCGTCAAGCCAGGTGATGTCGTAACATCTCTCGGAAAAAAGTTCACAGACAAAGTGTAGAGCGCTGATGCCGACTCAAACTTAGCCAAGGCCGACTAGCAAAGAGCGCAAACAGGGAATAATTTCAGTGGTAAGACTTGATGGTTGCACTAACGCGTTTGACGGGTGTAATTGTGCGTCGGCGACTTCAGTTTCGATTGTCATCGCGTAACCGAAAGGTTACGACCGACCGGTGGCCGCGGGCAAAGCGACGGCGTCTCTGCAATCAATCTGGAAAGTATCGTCGACAAAATGAAGAATAGCGATCAGACAGAGGACGCCTATACAACTGGCACCGCTCAAACAAGACTGCTGGAGCACATGTTATTATTACCTTCCTGATCCACGACCTCTAACTCTTCCCCGTCGTCGCTGTCGGTCAGGTCATTGACGTATACGATATCTCCATCGCCGATACTTTCAGAACTCGAATCTTCACCGCGCTCCACCGGCTCGTCTTTGGGTATCGGCGCCATTCACGGCGACGGAATAATTGCGGAGGTAGCAACGACTGACAGGAAATCCAGTAGCAAGATGCTCGTCCATTACAACCTCCTATAACAAAGAGTATCGCCGGCGTCTCACATGGCGCTGCGGGTAAGCGCCACCCGTGCGATAGCGTTGAATGCGACCGTCGCTGCTGTAGCTTCTCCACCTGTACAAGCGCTCAAAGGGATAGAATATAGCATCGTGACCTTAACTCATCAGGGGGTTGCCCTGCGTTCACCGCTTACGACGGCTACCGACGTCTTTGCCCGCGGCGACAGTACCGGCTAGGCGACTTTTTCCTAGTTTTCTTGGTATGGAAACGATTTGAAAGTGACGCCTGTGATTTGTTCACTCTTCTGTGTAGATATTTTCCCATGTATTGTGAATTGGACGTACAGACGTGGGTTTTTTTAGGTTGCCTGCTGATGCCACTGCTCTCGGTGGTAGTCAGTTTTGTCCCCTTTGGCCCAAGGCATATCCCTAGTTACCGAGAATTTGCAGCATGCTCTCAGTCACTCTGAGCTTTGCCTTGCCTGACATTCTTGCCGAGAAAATGCTCGTGTCCGACCTCATTTGAATGATGTCCAATTCTGAAAGCCCCTGAAATTGATGTGCTCCGTGTGACAACCGACATTCTAGATAACAATAATAATAATAATAATGCACTTGATAAAGCGCCCTCAGAGAACTCAATCTCTTTCTAGGCGCTTTACATTTGCTGCAAAGGGAAATGTAATTGAATGGTGAGTAGTGTCATGCTTGATAAACAAACAACATGAATAACATGGTTAGGGGTGACATGCACAGGGTCAGCATGCAAGTGTGGTTAGTGGCAGCATGCACAGTGTCAGCACGCATAAGCACATGGAAGACGAATCACAGGGACCCACTAAATGCTGTCCTAAATAGGTGTGTTTTTAAGTTAAATGTGGTCAAGTCAGGGGATGTTGTGATGCAAGTCGGGAGGGAGTACAGGCTTTGGGAGCATATGAACTAAATGCATGGTCTCCAAAGGATTTGAGGTTTGTACGAGGTATTGGTAAACTGTTGGATTCCGAAAAGTGGGTGGTGCGATGCTTAGCCTGGTGGGGGAGTAGATCTGATAGGTAAGCTGAAGCCAAAGAATGAAGTGACCTAAAAGTGAGCGACAAAACCTTGAAGTCAATTCGTTGCTTGACTGGGAGCCAGTGCAGGTCGGCGAGAAGTGGTGTGATGTGGCAACTGCGACGCTCACGACAGACAAGCCTAGCTGCGGAGTTTTGCACCAGCTGCAATCGCCTGATTGCACATGCCGGTAGGCCAGTAAGCAGTGAGTTGCAGAAGTCGAGACGGGATGTCACAAATGCATGGACCAACTTAGACGTGGTATCCTTATCTAAATAGGCCCGAATTTTAGCAATGTTATGTAGCTGAAAGTAGGCAGACTTGACTGTGGAGCTGATGTGGTCGTCTAACGAGAGGTCATTGAGACAACGATAGATCTTGCTTTTGTGGCTCTGGAGTTGTTTCAATCATACGTAACCGATTGTATCCGGTCCGTGTCCTGGTCAGGCCCCAGCAGACCTGTTGCCTGTGCATGTCCACTAGTATGTTCTCGATCTACTGCTATCCTCAATGTATACAGATCCTGCAGAGAAGGTAATTCGGGACCATCGACTGTCACTTCTGTTCCAACGGCGTCCAGATTTACTTGTCATCCAAGCCATCAGAATTAGCTGTTGTGATTGCTAAAGTAAACACCTGCCTTGCCGACATTTTTATCTTTTTGCAGACATAATATCCTTTGCATAGAATCGTAAGAGAATTAAATCATATCCATGTGCTTTACAACTTACTGAAAGGGAAAACTAGCTGATGGCATGATGGCTTAGACAAGCATGCACTAGCAAACAATATCATGCTTAGACAACCATGTAAAAGGTCAAACAAGATACTCAGGACTGCTGGTTATTAAGACCCCTGCTTAGTAACATGCTCTGAATCGTCCACGAGTATGCACACAAATCTCGCATGAACAAAGATAGAGCCAAGTTCACTGGGCACTCGGAAAGTAAGCAGAGTATGCTCATCTCTAGCTGAGACTTAAATGAGGCAAAGTCAATGCTGGTGATAACTGAAGCTGGTAGCAAGGTCTCGACTGTCGGTGCATACGAACTGAAGGAATGACTACCAACAATTTTGATTTGTGCAAGAGATGGTGAGACGACTAGAAGCCGGGGAGCAAGTAGCGCAAGAGCAGCCTTCAGCCGAGCTTGGGTCGGATAGGTAGGCCAGTTCATGCAAGTGTTGGGACCTTCTTGGTGTTATTCAATCCTGCATGTATAAGCAATTGCTTGAATCGTCAAGAATTTCCATTTACTCACAGTCGTGATCCGATGTCAAAATAGAAATTATAGCAAATTAAAAAGTAAAATGTTATCTGAACTTGGTGAGCCACATTGCAATCTGCTGCTGCATTATTTCATGATGGCAGAATCTGGGTTGGGGCTAAACTTCTAGCATAAATAAATAAATCCTAGCTGATTAAACAGCCTCTTTTGTATTGCAACAGAAGAGCCTTTACGGCTATCACCACTGCTTGCAGCAGCAATAAAGGATCACTCACTGCTGGATTCGAACCCACGACCTCGGGACTGAGGTCGTGAAAGCAACCACCTTACCTAGTGTGCCATCACAGCTCACCAACCGTACCATACATCGTTGGCAAGTCGGTGCAGTGCTGGCTAACCAGTTTGTGAGCACTTGGTAAATTCTTGGTGACTGCTGGTGGGTGTCTTAAGAGCCTGCCTTTGACATTGAAGCTGACAATGTGCTCTCACCTTTGGTTCTGCCTGCTTTAAGGGTAGCCTAACAATGGAATATATGTAGGCCTCATCTCACCATGGAGATCAAGGTTTTCTTTCCATTCGCTGCTACTTGTCCGCTCGAACCTCCACTCCTAATCCAATCGTTTGCCATTCGCTTCTTGAGCACTGACTGGCACTTCCGAATGGGCCTTCAGTAACTTGAAGTCTGGATATTTCAAGCATCTTAACTACAGTAATAGCAATGCAACAGGCGTGGTTGGTAGATATGATAGAGCTACGACTTTGCCTCCACATCGCAATGGGATGCAATTATCTGATGGCAGGCTGCCTCGTGCATTCACTCAAGCCTTGAATTCTGCATGGCTTACGCGAGATCACCACGAGAAAGCTTCTATGGTGCCTGATTGTACTCCATCGTACTGCACCTGGTTTGTGTTCACCCCTGTGCATATCAGTGCCCGTGCGTATATTTGCACGTGAGATTGTGCGTGCATGCATATGTAGCTATTTGCCTTCGTGGCAATAGCGCTGCCGACGCTGCTTCTCTCTCGGCTCCATTCATAGTTTATATTGCAGAGGGTGCTGGCAGCTGCCGGTACGTTGCTCGACCGCAGCGGATGCCACGGGTAAGCTGCTGCTGCTGCTTTTTTCTGGCCGATGGTGCCGCTTACGGTTCTCCAATGTTAACTGTAGCTGCTGTTCCCCCACTTCCGGTTCAAACCTGCTGCTTATTCTGTCGACAGCCGGTTCAGATGTTTGGTCTGATGCTTTTCTTCGGCAGATTGCAAACGGTGAATGAAGGCAGTTTGCTGGAGCTACCGTAGCCCTCCTTCCCTTCCCTCAAGCATGAGACACAGTGGCAGGAGAGGTAGGCTCGTGTGCATCTGCAAGCTGCTTCGACGAGCGAGCACGACTGATCTGACAAGGAGCGAGAGACGCTCTGCAAAACCGAGGGCAAGAAGAATGCCTGCAGGCAAAAAAATGCAGGTCCTTTGGTGGTGACTATATGCTGGTCGAAATTCGATCGCCTACGGAAATGCCAAATAGGTCAGCAAGTGTGGTAAAATGGGTGGGCACAGAGTCAAAGCGTCGATCGCCAACAAAGCCAGGACTGCGAGCCAAGGGCTGCCAGACGATTTGGACTCTGTAAGCAGACTGTAACCCTCAGAAAGCACCTTTCAGATGCCAGCCAAGAGTCTGTCAGTATGCTTGATGTTCTACTGCCATCCTGTGGTGCTTTGGCCCAGTGGTTAAGGTGCTCACCCCACCGAGGTCAAGGTGAATATATTTGATGGCCGAGGTTGTGGGCTCGAGCCCCATGGCACATGTGAAGCTCCTGAGTAGTAATTAAGTTCTCCTGGGGCACTATACAAATGAATTATATATTCTTTCATTTTCCTCAGCTTTTTGCGTTACTAATGGCCCTAGGGATTGCTGCACAAATCCATGCACAGCCGTGGGTTGCTGAAGTTGAATCGTGTAAACCGCTGATTCTGTTAAAGCTTTACCAGGATTTCGGCCGTGTAGAGCTACCGTTTGGGTTCACCACATCTGCTGGTTGCCACCTCGGCAGTGAGTCCACATATAATTACCCTACCCGGTGTGCCGGGTTCTGTATGTCATGTACATCAGCATGTATGCAACACACACACAAGCTGACAAAATTTGTTTAGAATTATACTATAATAATAATAGTAATAATAATAATAATGCACTTGATAAAGCTCCCTCAGAGAACTCAGTCTCTTTCTAGTCGCTTTACATTTGCTGCAAAGGGAAATGCAGTTGAATGGTGAGTAATATCATGCTTGATAAACAACATGAATACATGAGATTGAGTTCTCTGAGGGCTCTTTATCAAGTGCATTATTATTATTATTATTATTATTATTATTGTTATTATTATTATTATTAGGGGTGACGTGCACAGGTTCAGCATGTAAATGTGGTTAGTGGCAGCATGCGCAGTGTCAGCACGCATAAGCACATAAAGGACGAATCACAGGGACCCACTAGATGCTGTCCTAAATAGGTGTTTTAAGTTCTTTTTAAATGTGGTCAAGTCAGGGGGTGTTGTGACGCAAGTCGGGAGGGAGTTCCAGGCTTTGGGACCATATGAACTAAATGCATGGTCTCCAAAGGATTTCAGGTTTGTACGAGGTATTGGTAGACTGTTGGGTTCCGAAAAGCAGGTGGTACGATGCTTGGCCTGGTGGGGGAGTAAAAAAAATCCTAGCTGATTAAACATCCTTTTTTGTATAGCGACAGAAGAGCCTTTACGGCTATCACCACCGCTTGCAGTGGCGATAAAGAATCGCCCACCGCAGGAATCGAACTCACGACCTCGGGACCGGGGTCGTGAAAGCAACCACCTTATCTAGTGTGCCATCACGGCTAGATCTAAGAGATAGGCTGGAGCCAAAGAATGAAGTGACCTAAAAGTGAGAGACAAAACCTTGAAGTCAATTCGTTGCTTGACTGGTAGCCAGTGCAGCTCGGTGAGAAGTGGTGTGATGTGGCAACTGCGACGCTCGTGATAGACGAGCCAAGCTGCAAAGTTTTGTACCAGAAAATGTTTTGCTGCAATCGCCTGATTGCACATGCCGGTAGGCCAGTAAGCAGTGAGTTGCAGAAGTCGAGACGGGATGTCACAAATGCATGGACCAACTTAGACGTGGTATCCTTATCTAAATAGGCCCGAATTTTAGCAATGTTATGTAGCTGAAAGTAGGCAGATTAGGCTGTGGAGCTGATGTGGTCGTCTAACGAGAGGTCACTTTGGAACATGACACCTAGATTTCGAGCTGATTCAACAGGAGATATGCTGGCAGCTGGAGCCAATTTTGAGCGGCAGCCTTTCCAATTTTTGAATCACGCTGGGTTTGCCCATAACTAGTAAGTTAGTTTTATCATCGTTCGGTAGAACCGAAAATTTTTAGAAAATTTGCTGCCATCCATGTGCAGATGTCATCAATACATGCAGCAAGTGAGTTTGAGAGAATTTGAGGTGCTCAAAGGCTGGGAGGGATCAAAGCAATGGTACAACTGAGTGTCATCCGCATAGAAGTGAAAGCCTAGATTGTGCTTGGCAATCACATCAGCAAGAGGGAGAGTGTAAACCGTGAAAAGAACCGGACCTAGCACGGAGCCCAGAGGTACCCCATATTTCTGAGGTACCTCGGATGGTCTTTGTCCATTCACGTCAATACTCTAGAGTCTCCCACTGAGATAGGACCTGAACCACTGCAGAGCAGTGCCAGTGATACCCAGGCGAGATGAGAGGCTCTCTAGAAGAACTTTGTGATCGATAGTATCAAAGCAGCCGAAATATCGAGCAAAACAAACAGAGACACTCTACCCATGTCTGCATTCCTAAGTAGGTCTTTGTATACCCTAAGCAATGCTGACTCTGTAGAGTGATTAGCTCTAAAGCTAGACTGGAACTTACTAGCAAGGTTTGAAGTTTCGATATAATATGGTTATCTAAATTGAAGTCAAAGGAAGTTGCAGCACACAATGTTTGAGTTATTGCTTAGTCGATTGGTTTGCAAAGCTTGTGCCAATGCCAAGTGAGAAGTGCCGGGCTGAAGCAGAGAGGCAGCAGCAGCTGAGAGCAGCAGCAGCAGCAAAGAGGCAGCAGCAGCTGAGAGAGACAGCAGCAGCGACGACAGCAGCTGAGGCTCTCACACTCGCATTTGCTTGCGAGTCCAGCCCGAGCCATTACTCCTCAGGCTTTTTCAACTTGCCTGTGTGCTTGGTTTAATTCTTTACAGCAGAATTCTAAAGATGCCAATTTTCACGTCGAGCAAACGTCACTCTATTTATGAGGATGACTCCCTCGTAAGTGCTATTGATGCTGCTGCCTGCTTTATGTTTTAGTTGCTTGATGCATTGACTTCATTGGAACTGGCATCTTGTAAGATGCCCGCGAGTGTTGAGTTTGCAGCCAGAAGGAAATACGTTCGATAATGTGATGCAATGTGATCTACTGTTTTGTGGACACAATATTTAGCTAGTAGTGATCAATAATGTTGGTACAGCCATAGGAATCGCGCCTTCGAATAGCAAGGGATCAATGGCAGTAAGGTGCTCGTGCTTCACAACCCGGATCATAGTTTCAAGTCCTGCTGTGAGCGATCATTCATTGCCCAATGCAAGCGGTGGTGGTAGCTGGCTGTCAAGGCTCTTCTGCTGTGATATAAAAGATTTTGTTGAAAAAACACTAACCTTTTTGGACGTGGTTTGCTCTGCTTGTCATGCAAGCTCTTTTAAGCTGATGCAGACAGCTGCAAGACTGATTAC
Organism: Cristatella mucedo; assembly: GCA_009760855.2. Lineage (NCBI taxonomy): Eukaryota > Metazoa > Bryozoa > Phylactolaemata > Cristatellidae > Cristatella > Cristatella mucedo. The sequence continues at coordinate 414,201 of WPIO01000009.1, forward strand.
CTGCCTTGCACTACTAGGTCTAGGATGTCGAATAATGTGGTACAGATGAATCTTTGCTTGTCGGAATCCTTGGCCATGTCTCTGGAACCCGTTTGTACTTCTTGATGATAGTCGCACCATCTTCATAGTAAATTTAAAGAGCTCTCGAAAGGGCCGCTGGCCATTTTGCTCCGGCAAGGCTAAGTGTAGTGATGGAATCCTCACCAATGTGGTGAAAGCTGGGCTGATATGTGGAAGTCATTCACGAGTCAAAAAGTCCGAAATAATAAAGCAGTATATTTAAAAGGCCTGCTCGGCCTAGCAGTGACCACGAGGCAACCTTTTTAGGGGTAGCATGGTTTGCCGAGTTTCCTTAATTTCGTCCTTCATCCCTTCTAAGCTGCACTACTCGGCAGCTGTTGGCAGGCAGCGTGCTTTGGCAGCTAGCTTTGGCAGCTAGCTGCAAATTGAAGCTGGTCACCAAGAGCCTTTACTGCCAAGGACTCTTTGATATAGTTACTGTCACTTGAATATGGTTTGCACACACCAGAGTCATTTGCTATTACCACTTGGTTTTGACGACTTGGACTCGGTTTTCAATCAAATGTACTTAGAAGACCATTTGCTTAACCAGCAACGATATTTGCAACGTTTCGAACCTTTGGAGCTGCTTTCATGTGCCATCCACAGGATGGCACATGATGGCACATAAACAGGAGCTAAGGATCCGACCCCTTTCCGGGTTTGTCGATAGTCTCTTGTAATTCTCTCTTGGAGATGCTTCCCAAAAAAGCTGTACAGGATCTGCAACCAAGATCGTTTTTGTAAAGCTAAGAAATTGTGTGGCAGCTTCTCATCTCTCCACTGAAGACCGAGGATGCTTGTTGAACGAAGCATGGAAATCAAAATTCTCTCATTGACTCTCAAGACCAGGTGACAGATCGACCCCTTCTTGCTGAGCTGCCGCTTTGTTGGAAGTCCTCTGAGAACATTAGAAAAAAGCTTACGGATTCGCAGCCTCATTTGTAAGGTTGAGGAAAAAGTTTGTGCACCGTGACTTTATTAATAATTTTATGAAATAATTTAATTAATTTAATAACCATTTAAGGAAAAAGACGACGCGCGAACTTTTTCCTCAACCTTGTATATTAACAGCAGAATAGCCTTGATGGCTACCACCACCGCTTTCAGGGGGTACTGTAGGAGTTCACTGCCTGTGGACTTGCTTCGCTGGGTCATAGTATTGTGCCGTCTATTACCGTCAATTGCACTCCCGGAAGTAGTGGTCACCAACTTGCCCCGTGACGGAAGGACAGACTTTCTCGCTTGAATTAGTAGGGATTAAAGGATCGCCTGCTGCAGGACTCTAACCCGCGACCTCCGTCGCTTAGGACCGTCGACAATAATCGCTTTTGCGTTGGAGAATGCAAACTTTAACTATCTTCCTTCTGAAACTCGTTCGCAAGCGTTGTCTCTGATTGCATTGTCTTTTATGGCGATCGTAATACGTGATCTATCCACACTTCTCTCCTACTCGTGAGCTTCTCACCAACCTCTCTCCTTCAGCTAAGTTTTCTGTATAACCTTTAGTTGCTCTTGATAGGCTAGACAGAAGTAAGCCTCATTACAGAGTGAACCCGTAAAATGCCCTAGCAAAGCACCCACTTATTCGTCGTGTCTTACTTTCCAGCCACACTGTACTGCCGCATACGTCCTCGACTGACCTCTTGACTCACTACTGTTTTTCACTTTCTGCTTATTGAGTGAGATTAAGTCTGTTAGCTACCGTGCCCGTACCGAAATTGGCTTTGAGTGCACTACAGGAAAATTCTAGTGTTACGTCTGCTCAGTCGCGGTGGATGCTTGTTGTTGGAGTTAAAGAAGGAGATGCATATACAGTACATATGGCATCATCGAATTGCTTAGAAATGGAAATGCATTACACCATGCGTTAATAGGATATCACTTTTATGCTGACGATACTCAGCTGTATTTGTCATTCAAACCGTCGGAATGTGCTGCAGCAACTGATAACCTGAATGCTTGCCTTGCCGACATTCGATCCTGGATGTGGGAAAACTTTTTCAAACTAAATGACGATAAAACCGAACTGCTGCTCATAGGACACCCTAAGCGTGTGGCTGGATTAAAAGGATTTGCTCTTGTAAAAGGTGATCCTGTTGTACGACCATCCCCACGTGCTCGAAATTTAGGTGTCGTTTTCGACAGCTGCCTCAATTTTAAAAGCTTCATTCAGAAGACTGCTTCTACAGTTAGCCATCACGTCTGATCCCTATCCAAGATTAGGAGCTGTCTTCCACAGTGGCATGTAACAAATTTAACTAGCTCCTTAGTTTGTCTCGGATTGATTATTGTAGTTCCTTTTTGGCTGGGCTACCAAAGAAAGCAACTAGGCCACTGGAGCTGACTTTGAATATGGCTGCTATGCTAGCCTTCAAGTCCCAGAGGTTTGAGCACGTGTCTCCTTTGCTAAACGAGCTAGGATGGATGCCGGTTGAGCAACGGATACAGAGCAAAGTTCTTACGCTGACCCACACGGCCCGCCACGGCTTGGCTCCTTCGTACCTAGCTGAACTGCTGCACCAGTTTCAGCCTGCTCGCACCCTTAGGTCCTGTGTGGACAATAAATTAGCTGTTCCATTCCTCCGCTTGAAGACAGTTGGCGACAGAAGCTTTAGCTCTGCAGGTCCTGTACTGTGGAACTTGCTTCCACAATTCTTACGCGACGATAACTACTCTCCTGCTACCTACTATGGCTCATCTTTTCCAGCGATCCTGAGCTGCGACTTCCATGCTACTCACTACCTCAACTGCTCTCCTGACTCAGCTATGCTTCACACTTTCTCTCTGTTGCGGGAGATGAAGTCTGTTGGCTACCGAATGTGTACCGAAAGCCACTTAGGCTGTGAGTGCGCTTTGCAAAAATCTCCTTCGTAACACCCACATAGTCTTTATGACGTTGTGGAGTTACAGATGGAGATACATTACATTACTCGTGCTAACGTGCACCCACTATTTTGTCTGACACCTGCCACCTACATAGTGCAGCAGTAGCAGAGAGGGATACGACGGTGAAGGGTCCCCTCCCCTCCCCCGGAGGTGGTGGAGGGCCCGGGACTGTTACAAACCTGTGCACCCATTGGACTTGAACCCATGCAACATCTGGTATGTAAGGAAACTCCTCCAGGTTCTGATGTACTGAATGTTATCTCCGATGGGTTCTGCAGCTTGAGAAACAAATGGGAATCTGAGAATCGGTGCTGTGCTTGTGGTTGCTTTAATAAACTGGTTTCTCATTGTTCTCTAGTCATCAGGTGGGCGGTTGGCCGTGATAAAGAAATAAATATATATAATTCATTTGGATAGCGCCCTACGAGAACCTGATCTCTATTCAGGCGCTTCACATATGCGGTGGGGGGCTCGAGCCCACGACCTCGGCTAGACCTTGGTCGAGCGAGATCGATAAGATTTCAGCAATGCTCGGGCTACACATTTGGTTTTCCGTGTGCTTTGGAGCCCTTTCCTGTTCGTTCTTCGGCACTAGCAGCATTTTTGTGTGAATGCCTCGATCTTGCAAATGCTTGGCTGCTTTGATCTGCTTAGTAATGTAATGTAATGTATCTCCGTCTGTAACTCCACAAAGTCATAAAGACCATGTGGGTGTTACGCAGGAGAGTCTGCTCGTCTACTTCCTTCAGCATTGGACTGCTGGCATTCTTTTGTAGTCTGTGCAACCCGATGTGCCCGACGTGCCCGAGCTGACTTTTCGACTGCGTGGCTACGATTTCGTAGTCCTCGAATCGTTCAGCAAGTACATGCACAACTTTCTCCTGACATGGAACTGCGACACGGAATAGTAAGTGGCTACTGAGAAAGAGTTCGTTAGTCGAGCGTTCGTGTGTCCTAATTAAGTCGACGGTGTGTTTTTACTTGGACTGACTGGTCTTTGATTTGCTTTACTTTAGTTTTTGACGCTAAAGGTCCATTGACCTGAGTGACACGATGCTTTCGAATGCCCGGCTGTCAGGCGTCAGCCAGCTCAATTAGCAAGCAGTAGCTCGAGTATTCTCTTTTTTGATGACAATCGGCTGCTGGGGGAAAGCCCTCCTTGCACTAGTGCAAAACTCGTGCCCAGCCTGCGAGAGGCTGCTTGTGGCACTTTGCTGTGAGGGCCTCCAGACACCTGCTTTTCTTGGTTTTAATGCCAATCAGAAGACAAGGATATCATGGCTGTTGCCACAGCATAGAGATCATAATAATAATAATATAATTAATTTGTATAATGCCCCACGAGAACTTAATCACTATTCAGGTGCTTCACATATGCCTCGGGGCTCGAGCCAACGACCTTGGTCGGGGCGGGCACCCTAACTGCTGGACCAAACCAGCTTACGTGGTATAAAACTTTGGGCATTTTGGCATAACACACCAAAAGCCATGCAGGCTTTGAGTGCACTATGGAAAGCTGGCCAGCAGTTGTATCTGCTCGGTCTCTATGGATTTACGGCTGCATATGCAATATGAATAGACATGTGCGTGGATAGAGTTATGGTTTTTTCACGTTTCGACGTTGGATGTCAGTGTGCATAGTTTGATCGGACATCGCATAACTTGTATTTGTTTGTCAGGTCAGATGTTTCAGTGCCAGCAACTAGCTGTTCCAGTTTCCATGGAAATTCGCAAACCTAGGCAAACTTAGTTTGCACCCCCAGTAGTTTGTGCCCACTTCATGCTAGTAAGCTCACGTGGATCGTCTTTCTACCTGGCTTATACTTTTTTTATTTGCATTGCAGCTGTTTGTATGCAACCTTTAGTTTGTTTCTTTCTACCTTGAGGCTCAGTAGCAACTTTCACTAGCCCCCTGCCTCCTTGGTTTCAGTTTTCCAGTGCCGGCCCGAACATGGTCTGTCAAGACTTACCAACCAAAGTCAACCGTTGTCGACCAGCAGTTTGATATTGTCAAATACGAAAGAGCAATCAGAGTACGTACTGGTTCCTTATTTCCCCTTGCCATTTAAGCTGCTGGAAGTCACAGTAAGGAGCCGTCTGTGCCTCTGTTTTAATGTCTCTTTCACTTCGTGTCTTCTTTTTCCTTGTGTGTGTCTCTTGCCCCTTTCTCTCCCCCTCTCTCTCTGCATCTCTCTCTCTCTCTCTCTCTCTCTCTCTCTGCATCTCTCTCTCTCCCTCTCTCTGCATGTATCTCCGTCAGTAACTCTCTCTCTCTCTCTCTCTCTCTCTCTCTCTCTCTCTCTCTCTCTCTCTCTCTCTCTCTCTCTCTCTTCTCTCTCTCTCTCTCTCTCTCTCTCTCTCTCTCTCTCTCTCTCTCTCTCTCTCTCTCTCTCTCTCTCCCTCTCTCTCCCTCCCTCTCTCTCTCTCCTCCTCTCTCTCTCTCTCTCTCTCTCTCTCTCTCTCTCTCTCTCTCTCTCTCTCTCTCTCTCTCTCTCTCTCTCTCTGCATCTCTCTCTCTCTCTGCATCTCTCTCTCCCTCCCTCTCTCTCTCTCTCTCTCTCTCTCTCTCTCTCTCTCTCTCTCTCTCTCTCTGCATCTCTCTCCCTCCCTCTCTCTCCCTCCCTCTCTCTCTCTCTCTGCATCTCTCTCTCTCTGCATCTCTCTCTCTCTCTCTCTCTGCATCTCTCTCACTCGTTTGAATGCCTCTACTGGGATGCTTAAAAGAAGCTCTGCTGGTTGTCGTTAGACCATAGGATATCGTTTAGTGTCCTCGATGCTGGTATTGCAGTATTTCGAGGTGGGCGAGCCAAGGTTCCCTCTCGCATACTCCTACCTCGCACCATTGCCTTTCAGCTGGTTGTCCCCGTGACCGTCCTTGCTCGGTCCGCAAGCGGGCCATGTTGGGCTCCGGGCTTGCACTCTGTGTGAGCTGCTCCTCCTTGCTCCTCAAGCATCCTGCGCACTGGCCGAGTTCAAAGTTGAATGGTCGAACGCACTTCTTGATACGTTATCACTAGCCATATTGGTATGCTTCCTTTACATAAAAATGCAAAGTGCTTGAATAGAGATTTAGTTCACTGACGGTGCTATACAAATACATTATTATTATTATTTAATTAGGCGTATTGTGTTTTGCTCCTAAGGGTCACCAGGTAGACGAACATTGGTTGCTATTTTCAAAGTAGGTCTCTCCACAGGATTATCACATTCAGGCAGGATTCAGGTGGTATGTTTGTTTGCTTTGATGTCATCCCTAAATATTGAGTGAGCACTGTGATCGAGTGCTGCAAGCCCAGGACGAAGTGCTCAAATAGGAAGGCCTAATCCAAGTGCATGGTGGCCACTAGTCTACGGTGGCATGTACAAAAAGAAATTTCACCCTAATGGTTGGCAAACCCAGAGAAATTTTGAGGTACTTCACAACACAGCTATGACCATCACACATCAAGACACAACCCAGCTTTAATAGTGTTTCAAGCAGCTGGGTTGCTGTTGCAGTCATCTCTGGAATAAGTTAACCGAAATAGCACAGTTTGTGCTGTAGAACCAGTCGAATAGATCAGTATTCCTTTTGGCAAAAGAAATTAGGCCTTCCTGCCAAAAGGGTATGTATTGTTCTAGCAGTATCACTATCATTTTGCAAGAGGCCACTGGTTTTCTTCATGTTTGACATTAACAGTAGCTGCTTACACATATCCCTAGATCAAGCCTGTTACTGCTGTATGATGCAATTTGAGCATAGCTAATGGCTTCAATACTCAAATAATATTTCAAACAGCTTGACTTTTAGTCGTGGCTTGATAAAGCATTGCTATAAACCGTTTCTTTTGCATACTAGCTAATGGCATGGTCATATTTGGCAAAGTCTACAAGCTGAAGACTTAAATGACCACTGCTTGTATTGCATTGTAATCCTGTTGCCGGCTGTATAATGCAAGTGCTAGATCGTAGCCAGGTTCTAGTATAATGAACTGTTACGGTTTAGCAATAAAATGTGTTATTTATTGCTAGAATATTCCAATTACATGTTGAATTTGGAAATAATTCAAAGCATCTATAGTGAGCAACTTATTCGGGCACTGTTAGCTGCTATGGCAGTGCCCTAGTCACGTGTGGTTAAGGACGGTCGTGGTACTTGCTGCACTTCAAACTTGAAAAAAATTCAGTATCCATGACAAAGGAATCTCCAGTTTCGGAAAGTGGTTTTATGGCTTGCATGCATTTTGATTGCAGACTTTAGCGCTCGTTGTTGTTAGCATCCGTGAGATGCCGATTAGATTCGACTTGTGCTGCTGATTGCCTCGGCTCAGCACCAGTTAATGGCAGTCTGCATGCAATATGTCATTGCAATCTAATTGTTTGTATCTGCAGGTAGATGGCATTCCAGCACCCAAGTTCTCTCTTGTGCTCGACGTTTTGCAGCAGCAGATGCCGGCTGGAGTAGAACTCGAAATAACTGAAGTAAGTTTGCAGCGCTTTGTACCGCATGGTGTTTCGATTTCCAGACTGTTGCTCTGGGATAACATAATGCTGCAAAATTGCTGGAAAAAACCTTGAGTTAAAATGCCAGCGAATGTTAATGTCTATGGGTATGACCTCCATTCCTATGCTTAAAGATTTTTGGCAACAGAAGCTTTTGCTGTGCAGGTCCTAGATTGTGGAACTCACTTCCACATTTTTTATGCAACGACATTTATTCTCCTGCCGGCCATGGCACATCCTTTCCAGCCATCCTGAGCTGCTACTTCTACTGTAGTCACTTCCTACCCTGCCCTTCTGACTCACGTATGTTTCTCACTTGCTCTTTGTTAAGTGTGACCAAGTCTGTTGGCAACCGTATGCATCCCGCAAGGTGCTTAGGCTTTGTGTGTGCTATAGAAAATTCTACCGCACTCACTTTGTCTTTGAGGAGTTACAGATGGATACATTACAGTACATTGCCGCATTCCCAGTGCCGGTATCATATGAATTTTCAGAACTATTTCAGTCGGGGTTCAAGCGACATTCCTCTACTGAAACTGCTCTCGGTGACATCATATGCAGCGATGATGACGGAATGCGACTGCCCTAGACAAAACAGATCTTTTTCTCATAGGCGAATGAGTGTGTGGTTAGACGAGGAGGCTTTGCTCTTCTGATAGGTGATGCTGTTGTGCGACCATCACCGTGTGCTCGGAATTTAGATGTCGTCATCGACAGCAGCCTAAATTTTAAAAGCTTCGTTCAGAAGACTGCTTCCACAGCTAGCCATTACGTAAGATCCCTATCCAAGATTAGGAGCTGGCTTCCACAGTGGCTTGTAAAAAGAATTTTAACTAGCTCCTTAGTTCTGTCTCGGATTGATTAGTGTAATTCCCTTTTGGCTGGGCTACCGAAAAAGCCACTGGGCCACCACAACTGGTGATAAATATAGCTGCAAGGCTAGTTTACAAATCTGAGAGGTTTGTCCGTGTGTCTCCTTTGCTGAAAGAGCTTGGATGGCTGCCGGTTGATCAAGGGATACAGAGAGTAGAGTTTTTACTCTGACATATTTGGGGCCCCCCTTCCCCTTGGCTCCTTCATACCTCTCGGAACTGCTGCACCAATGTCAGCCTCCTCGTGCCTTCAGGTCCTGGTTTGGACAATAGATTAGCTCTTCCATTCCTCTGCTTAAAGACTGTTGGCAACAGAAACTTTAGCTCTGCAGGTACTAGACTGTGGAACTCACTTCCACAATTCTTACGCGACGACATCCACTCTCCTGCTGCCGACTATGGCTGATTTTTTCAAGCCGTCCTGAGCTGCTACTTCCATGCTACTCACTACCTCAACTGCTCTCCTGAGTCAGCCATGCTTCACAGTTTCTCTCTGTTGCTATATGTCCTTGATACAAAAAATAAAGCTCCATGACGTTTGATGATGTATACAGCAAAATGTATCCAGCCGAAATCAGAAGTGTTTCTTGCCTCATTTAAAACAAGCAGAGCTGAACGTGCATTTCGAATTCCATTCCGATACGTGAAGTATAGGCCGAGTTATGTAATTTAAAAGGCACCAACCTGCCCTGGAAATGAAGCTGTATAAAAGTCACGAGAATGCACATTAGCAAGCTTCAAGCATGTATTTCGATCTACTAAGGTCTGACAAGTCGGGATATAAGTCGCATATGATACGGAGATTTGTATAAAAAAAACTTGATTTTTTGCTTCCGGTTTACATCCGGGTTAGACGTGGTTCGCGCAACCATTTTTTCCTTCATTCGGAAGTCGTCAGAACTGTTGATCCCAGTTCTAACGTATTTGTCTTTCGGAAGGTACATATTCGATTGGCAGACAAATTTTGTAAGTTTTTTCTTGACAGTCTCCGTTAAGTCCGGGCCATGGAACACAGGTGTGAGCAGGCCATCATTCCGCACTCTGCCTCCACGGCAGAGCACGCCTGACAGTGGATTGGCTAGAGCAGGTGCCGGCACCGTTGACGGTAGCAGCTAGGCATTAGCCCTTGCTAGCATCTCCAGCCACTGCTCGGCGCTGCAAAGGTGCCATGGCGGCTTGAGGCTCCTCTGCCTTGAGCCCTGAGCTCGGAGATGTTGAGCGGCAGCCGAGCAATTGCGGGCGCAGCGCAGCTGAGAGAAGAGACGTTTGAACGGAGCAAGTGGCGCTCGGAAAAAGAGGAGCTCGGAATGATGAAAATCGAAATGTTGTGCACTCATCCGTGCCGATAAAACTTGTGCCAACTCGGCTTCTCTGTCAGAAGCCGAGTCGTTTGCGCGCAGCGTGCCGCCCGCTGCCAGCTGAGCTTGCTCTCAGCTGCATTGATGGCCAGTCTGCAGTGGATACGATCTGAGGCTGTGGGTACCTGCCAATGCTGAAAGTGTGCAGCTAAATAGCCTCAGGGCCAGGTGGAACGGTAGTCTGAAGGTCAAGCTGAAGGCGAAATATCGTCGCTCCATGTTTAGTGTTAGGTGCATAGTGGAAGCCGTAACCGAGATTCCCGGCGGGCAGCACCTGCGACTGAGCAAAAGTTTGGCGCGGCCCTGGTCTGGCCTAGCGGTTAAGGTGCTCGCTCCAACCAAGGCCGAGGGCTCGAGCCCCGTGGCATATGTGGAGCGCCTGAATTGAGCTCAAGTTCTCTTGGGGCGCTATACACAATTAATTATGTACAAATAAATTATATTAAGTGCAGGCAAACTACTCTACCGAAAGCATTGCCTGTGTGGTCAGAAGATGGCACGTTGTAATTCTAGGAAGTGCTTGGCCCTGTGCCTGTGGTTCGTAGGACTTACTTGGTCTGTCTCACCTGTCGGCGTCTGTCCCATCTTGCCACCAGTAACTAGGGTAGGCCATGTCTGGTTACCAGCGGTTCTGGCCACTACCATTAAAGAGCTGTGTTCAGTGTGTGTGGTGTGTGTGTGTGTGTGTGTGTGTGTGTGTGTGTGTGTGTGTGTGTTAGTGTGTGTGTGTGTACTGTTGCCAGTGCCGCTGGGTGGCAGGATGCAGCTGCACTGCCAGCGCTGACGAGTTTAGTGGCCGCCTGCTGGCCGCGCATTTACTGGGGACGCCGGCGACTCGGGTCGAGTTGCTGGGCTGTCTGCCCGGCCAAGGGCCGCGCGGGCTAGCGCGGCGCCAGCGATTGCCTCGCATGACCCTCTACCTACCCCATGCCGAGAGTTCTAGCTGTTCGTTCGTTTCGTGCGCCACGCAGCAGTTGCTCGTTGTCAAGGGCAGCTGCTGCCCTCTCGGCGGTGGCGCACGGGCAGCCGAGATGCGCTCGGAGCCCTCCGAAGCCACTCAGTAGTGACCGGCAGTGAAGGAGGTTGGCGCGACGTCACGACGGCTCTGACAAGACCCACCCCCTGCCCCATCCCTGGACCACCCCCCCCCCGGTAGGCAGCTGACTAGTCTGTTTCTTTGCACAGGCAAACGACGCTGACGACGAGGTGCTCTACATACCCGACAAGGAATTGCAGGATTTGCAGGGCCAGCTGCAGGCCATGGTCAAGGCTAAGGAAGATGCCAAGAAAAAGCAATAGCTCTGTGCTGCTGCTGCTGCTTCGCTAAGCATTGGTAAATAGAGAGACGAGCTATTATTGTACGCTGCCGTCCTTGTCCGCTCGACGGTAGTGCCACTTTTGCGCACTTGGGACACGCTTCGTCTAGGAATGTTTCAGATTGATCGGCAGCCCTTCGTATTAGGTCCTCCACGAGTGACAATAAATACTATTACGCTTGCAATGAAAAACCGAGAGAGGGTTACAGCCACCTTGTCACCTTGGCAGGTGGAGCAGCGGCCGCTGTCGCAAAATTGGCGCTCACTGCGCCTGCTGCCCAAGCTGTTCAGGCGTTCACTTTCAGCACAGTCGTCACACCACGCCGAAATGTATGACTTTAACCGCTTGCTGCGAACCATCCTGAAAAAAAAATTATAAATAAACTCATTTTGGGGGGCTGCTGCTGTTGCTCTCGGCTGCCCCAACCAGGAGGTGAAGCAAGCCAGCCGGGCGGCTGGGGTTGGGTTGAGGCCCTGCCAGACAGCCACCGCCGAGGGGATGCTAGCAGGCGGCAACTCACACTTCCGATCTTTGTCGCCGCCTGCTGGTCTTTCGGTCGGAACGCCAGCGGATCGTCGACCATGAGAGCCATGTAGTCGTCCAGCAGCTGGTTGGTCAGGTCGGCGTCGGTCTCGTAGCTGTACCCGGGCAGCGTGATGCCCGGCCCGTGTCGGTTGTGGTGCGCCCTGACGCCGCCGCCGGGCTGCGCCGTGGCCTCCTGCGCAGGCGGCTGCTGCTGCTGGCCCGGCGCGCTGCCGCTCGGCTCGAGGCCGGCGCGCAGAGGCACTGGCGGTGACGTTTGCTGCTGCAGCGGTGGCGGCACCTTGCCCCGTCTCGGAGGCAGCGGCGGTGCCGGGCCGCGCATGCTGTCCGTGCTGGGCTGGCGTGAGGCGACCTTGTGGCTGGGCATGTAGCCGGGGAAGCCGTCCAAGCCGGACGCATCGGCCAGGCCGGCCGGAGGTGGTGGCGACGGCTGCCGCAGGGCGGATATAAACGGCATGGCTGCCGCCGAAGCTGCCCGCTGAGCCGAGACGCTCGCTGACGTGCTGCTACTCGTGCTGCTGTCGTCTGCACTGTCGTCAGTTGAGATGCCGTCGTCGGAGCTCACGTCGGCACCTGTGTGAGCGACAAGGCATACGTCGAGCTTGACAACGACTAGGAGTGCTCCTTTGCACCCTGTTCCCTGCTCCTTGCTCCCTGGTCCTTGCTCCCTGCTCCTTGTTCCCTGCTCCTTGTTCCCTGCTCCTTGCTCCTTGTTCCTTGCTCCTTGCTCCTTGTTCCCTGCTCCTTGCTCCTTGCTCCCTGCTCCTTGTTCCCTGCTCCTTGCTCCTTGATCCTTGCTCCTTGCTCCCTGCACCTTGCTCCCTGCTCCTTGTTCCCTGCTCCTTGCTCCCTGCTCCTTGCTCCCTGCTCCTTGCTCCCTGCTCCTTGCATGCAGGCCAGGCCAAAAGTGGCTTGCAAAAATTATGGGTGCTAAGAACGTATCGTGTTAGAGCAAATCGTGTTAGAGCAAAGTGCCAAAATCTTGTTCGATTGCTCTTTTGCATGGCGCTTTCACGACATCGTGACCCGGGCGCTTCCCATAGCCGCACTGTCCCACTACCCCACGATGTCATGCGTTTCTTAGACGACGTTAGTGTATTCGTGGGCTTTCGATGAGCGACAGCGGTCATGCTGATGGGCAAACGGTTCGTCGTGCGTGTTTTTGGACCTGTTTTGTTATCTTTGCCACATGACAGCATCGTAATTTTGGTGCCGACGACAGGTGCGTCTCGATGTAGCCCCAAGTCGCGATAATCTTTCCATGTGCTGGCTAGAGCGGCCCTACTGAAATTATTGCAGAGAAGTCGATTGCAGCGAAATTAATCGTGGCTTGTCGATAAACGACATGGCTGGCAACAGTGGGAAGCTTAGTCAAGTCTCTGCTCAGTGCTCAAAATGCACAGGCATAAATTCGAGAACATTTGATTAAAATAGATCGCCAAGGCATTAGCTTTTGCTGCAAAACATGCTAATTTTTTTCCTTTAACCAGTGCCTGCCAACTTGAGGACACTGGCGTGTCCACGGCAGCGCTAGCAGCACACTTACCGAGGCCGAACAGCCCTCCTCTGCACTGGCTTGCTTTCTCGCGCGCTACCGAAGCTAATTCGATGTCGCCCTTGTCCCTGGCTGAGTGGTAGATGTCCATGAAGAGGTCCCGTGAGCCGATGTCGACGGCCAGCAAGAACGCTTTGTCGTAGCGGCAGTACCTTGATTGTCGGCGTTTTAACAGCATTCAGTCACACATAAGGGATCAGCTGAATGTGAACATGAGCGGCATGTGCATACCTGTACGTGTACATTAGCATGCACCTTTTTTTTTTAATTTCGTCGCATTGTAAACCCAATGAGTGCAGTGCATACCTGAGGAGATGATGGAAAAATCTCCTGGCTAACCTCCCTATGGAGTCTCGGTACTCGAGAACCACGACGTCCGGCAGCGGCTTCTGCTGCGGTGCGTAGAAGCTTCCGAGCGCTGCTTCGATGAGCGCTACAAAGGGCAGCCGCCACAGCGAGTTTCCATGACGATACCACTAGCGGACGGAGGGAAAACGAGGCACAGCTTGAGCCACAGCGATCGGCCTCGGCGCAAGCAGCTGCCCGAACCCGAGCCGTAAACGCATGGGGGAATAAAGAAACAAGAAGTATCGCTGTAGGGTCGTTGTTGAGCCTCTACTCCAGTGCGTGCAAGTTGCTAGCGCAAGGTGAGGTTGTGCCAGCGCAAGGTGAGGTACACGATGAAAATTACGCATTTGCATGGCGACCTCAGAAGAACTCACTCTCAATCTCTTAAATCAATGCAATTTACATATGCTGGTAAGGAAGCATGTCAATTTGCTAGTGATAGGATAACATGCACAACTTAAGCACGCAGATTTGCACCAAGAATGTTTCCTGCCGATGGAGCAAATACAGTAAGACACGAATACTGTGAGTTACAAGCAAATAAGAGTTCACACGAAAGACACGGCAGTAGAACGACAGGGCTCCAAACGGTCCTGAGAGCGAGAGAGAGGGCAGGCATCCACCGAAAGGGCTCGATGAGGCAACGAGCACCGCTGCTGTGCACAGATGACGTAATGAGATGGTAGGGGGAGCGTAAGTCGCTAGCAGCATCTCGGACGCCGATGCAAAGCCGAACACTATAATCCGTTGTTTCGTCGCCAGCGCAACGTTTGGCGGTGATGCAGCTCGCGGGCCGACGACTGTTGCAAGCAGAACTGCACCCATTAAGGCTCTTCTGCCGCTATACAAATGAGGCTGTTGAATCGGCTAGCTTTTATTTTATGGGTCGCATGTCTGAGCTCTCGTTTGTCACGGTCACATGCACTGCCGCCTGCTAACCCGGAGGCTATTGTAACCTCACCAGAGTCCACAGCAGCACCAAGCATGCACTAACGAGAGAGAAGACAGTGGGGTACAATCTGCTGCTCACATCTTTGCCACCATTGGTGTGACCAAGTTGGAACTTGCATTCCTTGCCGCTCAGGGGGAGCGCTGGCTGCAGCCTACTTGGAGACGCTGGCACTTGCAAAACACATGACAAGTTTCGAAGCTGATAGCTACCGTTCCTTAACTATTGCTTTATCTGCTCAGTTGCATTACTTTACCCCATACTTAAGCTGCACTGCTTGAAAAGGCAATCTAAATTTTTTTAAATTAAGTTAAAATATTGCAGTGGTCAGAGTGAAACTAAAGCAATAATCATATGGGCTGCAAACTATCAAAAACGACCCGGATTAAAATTTATTTCGAGGATACTGCACAATTCTCCTCGAAAGCATACATAACACGCCAGACCTTGGCAACGTTACGACAGGGGATAAACTACGGCCAGTCACGTAGGTGCACTTCAATGTGCATGCAGTATGCACACCGAAGTCAAATATCCTTTATCAAAACGAAATTAGCATATAATTCATTAACTATAAACCTAAGTGTGCACTGGGATTGACCGACGTATAGCAGCAGATGATGGTCCACGGCTGAACAAAAATGGCCAGCAGGCAGCTGACCTTCGACGTCCCTATCCAGTGGCAGCTTAAAGAGGTAGTTGAAGATTGTGCTCAGGCACCTGCAGCAAGCGCCGGCATCCTCCTGCCAGCTCATGCTGTTTAGCAGATCAACAGCCTGCAACGAGTTTGTTACGGCAATGGACTAGGAACAACGAATAAGCAGCAGCATTAACAGATAGATAACCAACATAGCAGAACCACGGGAGAGAGAGAGAGAGAGAGAGAGAAGGCAAGGAGAAGTGGTCTCTCTCCCCCCCCCCCAGCAGACCGACCAAAAAGTGAGAACACGTGCACCGTGGACGAGAGGTCGTTCAGCAAAACTTGGGCTAGCCAGCAGAAGCAGGCAGCAGGAAGCTGCCTGTGTGGGCGCAGTGCCACAGCTCTCTCACCGTGAGCTTTCCCAATGGCTCGTGCCCGTGGAGTCCACCCGGTGGACCAAGGAGCCTCCTTTCAGAGGACTTGGCAGCACGAGTCGCTCACGGGAAATTGGGGCCGTCGTTCACGGTAACATTCGAGTCAAACCTCGTCGGCCGCAACAACAAAAAACTAGAGCAAATCTTAACTGCACCGTACCTGAGTGACGTGCCCGTACTTCAGATGTTGCGCGACGAGGCTCCGGTGCGACACGCACCGATCACCGCCCGCATGGCCGCCAGTCAGTCTCACGAGGCACGCAGGACCGCTTAGCAGGACAAAGAGAGAACCGTGCAGAACATCAGCAGCTGACAGCTTGCGTTCAGCAGCGCTCACTCGCTCGGCGACAGCGCCGAATGACAGACATGTCGCGATCATTAGAAGCTGACAATGTTGTGCACATTAAGAAGAGAGCATGCTAAAGCAGCTCTGGCAAGCAGAGACGACGGCAACACGAGAGAGAGGGAGGGAGAGAGAGAGAGAGAGAGCAGGGGGCCCAAAGCTGCCAACTAATCGGAGCACACGACTACTGCCTCGTTCGAGGCGCTTCTCTTTGCGCACATGGGCAGCTTTTATAGTGTTATATCAGAGCTGCGTGCGTACGAGGTGGATTTTAAGCTTCGAATGCGATACGCTCGATTAGTGGTGGCGCTTGCTTTTTTATCTAATTTAAACTGGCTACACTGCTGCTATTTCTAAAACTTGCCTTTCAAACACGACTATAAATGTGTCAGCTGATGTGGTAGACAAGTAATTGCCATTGTGTACACACCACGACACATGCTGGACCCGAACGTCTGGCCTGTGGAAAAAACAGAAGAAATAGCAGCAGGCAAATCATCCAGCTGCACCCAGCCTCGTCAGCCTAGCTCTCTCTCTCTCTCTCTCTCTCTCTCTCTCTCTCTCTCTCTCTCTCTCTCTCTCTCTCTCTCTCTCTCTCTCTCTCTCTCTCTCTCTTTCTCTCCCTCTCTCTCTCTCTCTCTCTCTCTCTCTCTCTATTTTTCTCTCCTCTCTTTTTCTCTCTCCTATCTTTCTCTCAATCTCTCTCCCTCTCAATCTCTCTCTCCCCTTTCTCTTTGTCTCACTCTCTCCCTCTCTCTTTCTCTCTCTCTCTCTCTCTCTCTCTCTCTCAATCTCTCTTTCTCTTAAACGGCAGCTGTTAATCCATATTAAGCAGGACAGTTATTACCGGAAGTATGCAGATAGGTGCAGGACTCCTAGCCCTGACATATCTTCGCCACTGGAGATTAAATAGATGCCTAGCGTGTTCAAGCTGCTGTCCAATACCTGCAAAAGTGTACATAGGTGTGTATCTAGGAACAGCTAGCTTATATAACAAAAAATTGGAGCTGGACTTAAGCTCAACCAGAGATTAGATGCACTCAAGTCAACGGAACATGACACAAGTGTTGCTAAATCTGTACTTAGTGCATCGACCTAGCAGCCTCTTAAACAAGCGTCGTGCAGCAACTAACCAAGTTCAGCCACTAATTAAATACCCGTATATCTGTACAGATACAGCCAAAATTGTGAATAGCAACAAACCAATTGACCGATAGTAGTAATATTACCGATTAATAGTGGTGCATTAGGGCAGATAGCACTTAAATAACAGCTTCAACCAAGGAGCGACCTCGAAGGACCAAAAGGGTGATTATGAACACGTAGGGACAACTTGAGAACAAATTTGATCATGCGTGAAAATACGCAATTGTACCCATCTGCATACCAATTAAAATGTCTGCCCACCACGTGCCTGCTCAGACGAGTGCCCCCTTATGCATACCCATCAAATAAAAACAGTAGGTATAAGCTTGTCTCCATAGTCACCCCATCCACACACTTGTCATAGGTCATCTTTGAATGATCGACCCTGCATGATGTGACCATGCCAACAGCTCTGCATGCATTGCCTCATCACTTCCTTGTCATCCGCTACGTTCTGTGCCAAACCCTTGATGTGGCCACTCTCTATGCAATTACGATGCAAGCAGGCTATCTGGGAAGTGGCAGCTAACCCAAACTGCTCGACAGACAAAGCGCTGCTAGTAGGCAATGCCCTGCCCCTCCCTCTCCCTCCTAGAGGGGGATGGGTCATGATCACTGGGCATCGGCCAGACTATCTCCTATTGAAGTGCTGAGAGCAACTGTGCATGCAGTAACACGGTTCACGACCTACAGCAGTCTCCAATGAACTCAGACGGCCATGTGGTCGTACTACACACACTCGCGACAGCAGGCACAGCACCTGACTGGTTGCAGCACACAGATCCATAGGAAAATAGCTTGGCTTGCCAAAAGAAAAACAAAAACCATCTCCCACACGTGAGCACACACATACCTGAATGTCGCCTTGAGAGCTGACGAATATGGCCAGACTGCCCGTAGGATGCCATATCACCTTCACGGGCAGGACTTCCAGAACACTTTGAACAAGAACCTCCCCGGCCTCGTCACAGACCACCTGCAATTGTAACCTGTAATTCGACTAAAGTCTCTCAAGCTACGAAAGTGCTAAACAGACAGTAACTATGCAGGAAAAAATTTAGCAAATATTGTTTTCTCTGTACCGAGTGGTTGTTAGTGCAAGTTTGCTTGCTGTCTAATATTTTTGCTATTTGCCTGGTTGTTTCACAGGAAACTGTTAAAATAGATGTGTTTATTGATGCTAGCAAGCAGTCGGTATCTCTTACCTAGCAGCAAACATGAGCAAGCAATCGATCGTGTAAAACAAGCGGAGGCTAAGCTAGCTCTCACTTTCTCAGTCTTGTGCAGCTCATATGGTCTATTGGTGACAGTCTGGTTGACGACTAGTGCTGCTTAGTCTGTCACCAATTCACTTTGAAGTCAAACAAAAGCGACCTGCAGCCTGGCTCGTAGTCGACTTGTCTGTTGGCCTGGCAGTCTGCCCGCCCTGCAGTCTGCCTGCGCTGCAGCCTGCTGGCCTGCTTTCCTTATTTGACATTTCACTCTCTCTGGCTGGCGTGTCGGTCCGCTGCCTCATTCACCAGTCACCAGCTTCCTTCTTCTCTTCCTTCCTGCATCCAATTCCTCTCTCTCTCTCTCTCTCTCTCTCTCTCTCTCTCTCTCTCTCTCTCTCTCTCTCTCTCTCTCTCTCTCTCTCTCTCTCTCACTCACTCATTCACTCACTCACATACACATATCTACTCGAGTGCATGCATGCAATATTTTTAAACCCCTTAACTTCCTTCGGAAAGATTGGCAGTCAAGAAGATTGCCTTTTTTCGTCACAGAGTCACAGAGACCATTAGAGAGAGATGAGATAAAAAGAGGGCAAGAGAGAAAGAGCAGGTGAGAGCAGAGAGACCGACACGACAAACGCGCAAACAGAGAGACACAGACAGACACGTAAAGAAGGTCCATACTTTGATAGCAATACCAAAGACGATCAAAGACTTCTGTGAGCTAGTCGGTCAGCGGCGTGAGCACATGCAGCCAATGCTTACACAGTGTTTCTCCTCGCTGACCAGAGCCAGCCTAGTCTCGCTTGGATTCCAGGCTGCACAGCATGCACCGCCACGAAGGGACACCCTCGTGTGCGCCGTCCTGTGCAAGCGGCTACTTGTCAGCTCGTACGTGCAGAGCTCCACACGTGCGGTGGCAGCAGTCGATGACGATGCCTTGCTGCTGACCAACTTTTCCACGGTGAAAACATGCATGCTATTCCTTTGGCTGGTTAAGGAACACATGAGCGAGGATAGAAAAAACTACTGCGGCATTACAGCGTCAAGTTCACACAGGAGACAGTGTTCAGCCACATGCAGCTCAGACAACGAACGGTTCTTGCTGAGAGCGCAAAAAAAGTTTCGAAACTTGCCGCTGCAATAAAAAACTGAATGTTCTGTGGTCTCAGTGTTGGCTTCAGCACCCACCCTGTCAAAACGATCTAAATTCATAAAAACCTGCATAAATCCTGCACTCCATGTACTCCGACATCGTGCTTGATACTATCTGACACTAGCCTTCAATTTTAATTCAAGTTAAAGATCGGTTGATTCAACTACCTCATACGTACGGCAGCAGAAAATGCATTAGTGGCTTTCGCCCTATTTGCAGCGGGCTAATGAAGAATGTTTGCGGCATGAATCGAACCCACGATCCGGGTTGTGCAATACAAGTGCCTTACTCTAGAGCTAAGAACCAGTTCCGAACTTTTGCAGGCTGGTGAAGAATTAAAGGGCAGAAGATTCGGACCAGCCAATGGATGCGACTGACATTTTATGTAAACAGCATCAGCAAGTGGCTGAAAGGCACTACAATCAATGCATATATTTTAGAGCAACTACTTTAGACTGGTGTTCTATAGACAATGGCAGAAAGCCTTTGATCTCCAAAAAGTATTGGTCATCCCAAAGAACTGCAGAAGTTAGTGGTCATAACTACAGAAATTAGTTGCCTAAATGCACTGGAGCTATATTTACTGCAATCATAGACAAGCACAGCAATACTAGCCAACCGAAATAAGAAATAACTTATGCAATGATATGCTGACAGAGCTGAACTCATATTTCAAATTTCACATTGATTCGTGGAGTATTGGTCAAGTTATGAATTTTACATGGCACAGAGTTACACTGTGAATAAAGATGTTTAAAAGTTACAAGCATGCACCTCAACATATAGCAAACATGTATCTCGATATAACAAGGTTCAAAAAGTTAGGATAGAAATCGAATATGATGCTGAGATTGGTATTTTTTATTTGTAGATATGTTGCTTTCGGTTTACTTCCAGCCGGCTTGGACACGGTTTGCATAATCATTTTCTCCTTTTATGTAAAAATCATCAAAACTTCCAATCCCATTCCTAGCATGTTCGTCTTTTGAAAGGTACCCTACACAATAATTCGATTGTTGGACACATCTTTCAGAATTTCCTCGACAATAACTCTTAACTTGAACCAGCTTGAGCTTATTACGCAAAAAAGACAGGTCTACATGACACTTGCTACAGCATATCTCGGCAGGAGGCGGTGGCCCATACTCGGAAGCTAGCCAATCAGGTGTCAGCATATTACCGGGTGTCGATGTCACACAAACGTCGCATGCTAAGTTAAAGTAGCTGAGCTCTTCCCCTACTAACTCACCCTATGCCACCCTGGTTTGGTCCAGGGGTAAGGTGCTAGCCTTTGACATTAGTGGTAGTGGGCTCGAGCCATTCGGCATATTCGAAGCACCAGAATAGAGATTAAGTTATAGTGTATATATATATATATATATATATATATATATATATATATATATATATATATATATATATATATATATATATATATATATATATATGCTCACAACTTAATCTATTATATATATATATATAGTTCATTTGTATAGCACCCCAAGAGAACTTAATCTCTATTCGGGTGCTTCACATGTGCCTCAGGGCTCGAGCCCACGACCGCAGCCAGGCCTTGGTCGGGGCGAGCACCTTAACTGCTGGACCAAACCAGAATTGCAATTGCCACATCACACCACTTCTTGCAGACCTTTCTGTCACTCACTTTTAGGTCCCTTCATTCTTTGGCTCCAGTCTACCTATCAGATCTACTCCTCAACCACGCTAGGCATCGTGCTAACTGCTTTCTTAAATCAAATCGTTTAGCTACACCTTGTACAAACCTGAAATACTTTGGAGACCATGGCTTTAGTTCCTATGCCCTCAAAGCCTGGAACTCACTCCCTAATGATGTCACGACATTTCTGACTTGAAATTTAAAAAGAAGCTAAAAACGCATCTATTTAACACAGCACTTCGTGTGATTCATCCTTTGTATCCTCATGACCACTGACACTGTGCATGCTGCCATTACCCATATTTGCATGCTGACCCTGTGCATGTCGCCCCTAACCATGTTATGCTTGCTAACATTGAGCCTTCTACCACTAACCATTCGATCATCCTTCCTTTACAGCATATATTCTATGATACACAAATGTATCGCTATTATTGTATTACTATAAGCTATCTTGGGGTGCTATACAAATGAATATATATATATATATATATATATACATGCATATATATATATATATATATGCATGTATATATATATATATATATATATGCGTGTGTATATATATATATATATATATATATGCATATATATATATGTTTATTTATTTATTTATTTATATTTATCCCCTTCCCTACCATTCCCTTCATCCAATCTCCATCAGCACCTTCTCACATCCACTCTCTCCCTCCTTTCTCGCTCCTTGTCCCCCTTCCTTTGCAGTAAATGCAAAGTGCCTACAAAGAGATTGAGTTCTCTGATGGTGCTATATCGTATGTATAATTACATAATTACTATTACCCCAGCATCTCTCATTCCATTCACTGTGGCACGCTGGTGGCACTCAGACATGATGATGCAACATTTCGCTCTGGCAACAACTGACTTTCGAAGGCCACTCTTGCCCTTTACCGATAAAAGCCTACACACAGCTAGTTGGTTTTTTGTCGAGTACAGACAGACCTAAAAGTCAGCTGGTTAGTATCTTTACCACCTTTAAAAGTACCGCAAGATCCATTCTGGCTCACACATTCATTCGTACCTGAGCGATAACTGGCTCTTTCTTTCTGCACGACAGCCGCAATTAATCAGATGCACAGACTGCATCAGCACATGTACGTCAGAGGCAAGAGGTGCAGGCAGTCAGCAGCCTAAGTAGCCCAGGCAAGCAGTCCCCTTGAGCATCCGAAGAGCCACGGCAATGCAAGGCACGTGGTCACCGTTGCACTCGAGCCACTCACGTAAGCAAGCGCCAAGTACGATGCCTTATTTTCATCATTTGTTTCACAGTGTATAAAGACAATTTGATTGAATCTGCTTTTTGATTGTCTACACTGAAAGAATAAGTTCTAGCATAAAGCAACTACAGTAGTTTAGCATAACTTGGCGCTTCTGAATTGGGTAAGAATGAACACTGGTAAAAGAAAAGCATAATGTGGGCAAATAAGGTCAACCTGCACTGCATATGTACAACTAACATATATGTGCATACTGCATATGTAACCAGCCTGCTTCCAGACAAATTTACTTTCCTTCTCAGTGTCAAAGCAACAAGCACATAAAAAAATTCGTTGACTACATATCTCGATTGGGAGACTCGTGAGTTCCTTCCAGGCCACTAAGGATGGTCAGCTATCACGGCACCGAACTCCATCTGAGACAATTGCAATTTCATTTTACGTTCTGCCACCCAGGCAGAAATGCTGCAGGCTCTGCAGGCAAGAAGTCGAAAGTTAGCTAGCATCTCACCTGAAGATGGCAAGAAGAGGTTCATTGTCGGTCCGCGAATAGCAAACTTCTGTCTGAAATCTGCAAGCAAAACTATATTAATACGTACAATAATAATAAAGACATCTGCATGGCACCCTAGGAGAATTTAATTTCTCTCTAGGCACTTTAAAAAGGTTGACTCTGGCAAAACAAGAACAGCAAAGCAGTGTGAACAATGATTGAGCAGCAAAAGATTATTTGTATCGTGCCAACGAACCAGCTGAGCATTGAGCATTTCACAGTAAGCCAGGGCACATTACATGCGTCTTAGTAAAAGTAACCGAGAAGCAAGCTAAGATGTTAACGATAGATGCAAGATAACGGCAGAGGAATCGGCAAGTCAGAAGTCACACATGAGTGACAGCGTCGAGCAACATGCCTCCCTCCAGCAGACTACAAATGGTCATTCTCGAACAAACGTTGTTAGCACTACCAGCAGCTGTTTGGTTACTTTGACTTTTTTCTCTTGCCGATACTCCCACTGATGCCACAGCAACCCCCCCCCCCAATGCTACTTTTGCACTGCTTCGGTTATCACAAACATCACACCGGCTACTGCTACAAAAGCCATTGTTGCTGCCGCCACTGCTGCTGCTGTAGCCACTACTGCTAATGCTGTAGCCACCACTGCTGCTGCTGCTGCTGCTGCTATAATAACATTTGTCTGTCTATTTCTGATTTTATTTTAGGAATTCATCCCGAAGTAGCTGACTACGACCAGAATAGACGCCTTGCGGCCTGCCTACAAAGAACTTCTTTCAACAGGTCGTGCATAGAGGCCGCTCTACTTCGGCGCTTTCTCATAGCTCGGACAGCTCTGCAGCAAGGCATCGTCTGCGGCACTCACTCTGTCAGCCGCACGACGGCCATATTAGCACTCTCAGCTTCGGACGGCACCGGGGCCCAAGGCCAGGCCTCGGTGCCACACGTTGGCCACCAGACGAGCACGTACGAGCTGTCGGCCGACACCGACAGCCTTCTCTGCAGTGCCCGGCCAGCTCGGCCTGGCAGGTCTATGTGACGTAGCTGCAAGACAGATTTGCCGACTGTGATGCGTGCTTCGTCGCAGTTCGTTGGAACTAGCAATGTCAGTAACTGGCCTGGGGCACTTTCCCACTCACCACCGGCTCCAAGCTGGAAAACCTATCAAACTTCCTTGGTGCGACATCGGCATTTTTGGAAAAATAGAACACGTCCATTCTGGTCTTTTCTGATGAGACGAATGCAACGTACCGATCGGTTAGTAGCACTAAAGGATTCAGAAAAAAACTCGGCAATTAACATAGTTATTGAGCCAGAATGCAGAGCAGCAGAAAGCCACTCACTCGGGCTGGAGCTAGCTCCACGAAGCACTGCACAGAAGCGGGGGGGGGGGGGGACAGTGCGGCGGAGGGGCCTGCATTCACTCAGCTGTCCAGCAGTGCACAGATCCACAATGCACTGTGAGAGCAAAGCAAACCCAGTATATCATAGAATCGAACCAACATTTCGATCACACTCAGATGCCCAGCCAGCAGGCAAGCCAGCCATTATCGAGTCATCTGCTTAGCATTTCTCACAATAAGCCAATCAAGACGATGGGAAAAACTGTTGTCGCCTAGGGGCATTTTCGGTCACAGCAATAAATTACGTGTGGTCCTTCATGGCAAAAAATTGACAACAGTTGCTGCCATTAGTGGATGCACTATGTCGTGCTAGTTAAAGCTGCTGTTAAAGCGATTACCATCACTTGCAGTGCCCACTGTAAGTTTGCCAAGCAGGCTGGAATCGACCACGATCCTGCTGACGTCTGCATATTCAGAGGCCAGTTCCACCCGAAGAATGCAACCATTTTCCAGAACCATCTAAAATGCAAGAAGATCAGCCTCTAGCAGGAAGCATGAAATCGAGACCAACGATAAACCCATTAATGCACTGTCCTTATTTAAATGATAAGCATCTGCCTTCTGGTGACCAACAGTAGGTGCCAATGATGATGTAGCAGGCGAATCCAAATCCCGTGACTGCTGAGACCTAATGAAGAGCTCTAGCACACCGGAGCAGGCCGTGCATGCTCCCACAGCAGCAAACTAGACTGTTCTCTTCATTGCTAAGCTAGCATTGTAAGTAATAATAATAATAGCTTATTTAACAGCCTCTTTTACATAGCTACAGAACAGCCTTTACAGCTATCACCACCGCTTGCAGCGGCGATAAAGAATCACCCACTGCAGGATTCGAACCCACGACCTAGGGACCGAGGTCGTGAAAAGCAACCGTTTTACTTAGTGTGCCATCACGGCTCACCGAATGCATATTACCCGTTGTCATAACATTTATACATTTAGACAAGATGTTCATTTAAACTGTATGGGTAGTCTGACATCACATGACTACTGCTATGACGAATCCCTCCCACAGCTGAAGATGGTGTAGCAAGGCAACAACGATCAAATTTGCAATAAGATCATCAGCAAGAGACAGTCAGTATGTTCTTGGCCTCAGGTCTTGTTCACACATCCTTCAAAAATTCTGCCGTTAGGTCTTTCATGAAGAAGTCAACACTTAACCTAGAGAACTGCTGTTCCTACCAAAGGCACTAGAATGAGTAGCAATAGACCAGCTAAACTCCTCCAGAAAAACTTCATACCGAGCAAGTATATTGCACCCAGGTTTTAGAGCTACTCACTCCATGGACGAGTCAATACTGTTATGAGTGCATAAAGCCCTCTCAAGATTGCTGACTTGCAAAGTCTCTCTGCTAGTTTAGCTTATTGATCACCAAGTCCTTCTCGAGTACCTAGCATCTTGTCTAAGCATAACTGGCACTGCATTGTAATGATTTAGGTACTACCTCAGTGGGAGACTCCAGAGTGCTTTATGTAAATAGGCGAGTCATCTAAAGTATGGGATACACCAAGGATCTGTGCCTAGTCAACTTCTTTTCTCAATGTATACTCCTCCCATCGCCAAACACAATCTAGGCTTTCATTTCTATGCAGCCACACTGCTGTACCTGTGCTTTGATCTCTCCCCGGCTTCCAACATGTCAAACTCTCTCAACTCTCTTGCTGCATTTATTGCTGACATTTTCACTTCGATGGCAACAAAACTTCTCAAAATAAATGACGATAAAACAAGCTTACTAGCTTTGGGCAATCCTAGCACTATTCAGATATTGTAGGCCTAATCTTCGAAATGAGCTTGGCCAGCATATCTCTTTTAGGATATGTGTGCAATCTGCATGCACTGACGTTTGACTAGATGATCACATCAGCTCCACACTCCAGTCTGCTTATGTATGGCGACATGCCGTTGCATAAATTCGCACCTCTTTACCCAAGGATACAACAGCCAAGCTGGTCCATGCATTAGTGACATTCCATCTCTACTTCTGTAACTTGCTACTTGAAGATCTTCCTCCCTAAGTAATAAGATGCTTACAGCTGGTAAAAAACTCGGCAGCCAGGCTTGTCTACTGTAAACGTCACCACTTCCGTGGTAAATCACTTTTCACCGACCTGCACTGGCTCTCCCATAAAGCAGCATATCGACGTCAAGATTGTGTCACTCCCTTTTAGGTCCAAGCATTGTCTTGCTTGGCCTACCTATCCCAATACTTCTTAATCAAGCTTGTTACAGCAAGGAAGATGTCTATTGATGAAAACGAAATAAACTTTGTCCTCAAGCCAAATAACTAATGCTGCATTAGACTCTTTCCGTCGATGGTTTAAGAACTTGCGAAATGCAGGACCGACGTATAGCAGACCAGGATAAGGCTAGACGAAAAGCCGGTTGTGGGTCACTATTTTTGGTTGTGGGTTGCTATTTTTTGCTCATTTGTTAAATACTAAGGTGCAAATGACACGATTGTGAAACAACAACCTTTGCCGGCATGCAAATATGCTCAATATCCAAAACAGGCCCAATAGTGTTGGAGCTAGATTTATTTTGCCCCCAACAGCAGAGCATTGGGCTTGCTCTCAGAATTCTTGGATTCTCCTCTCGTGCTTACTGGCATGGCTATAGCATGCGAGAGCAAGAGCAACTTCATTTTTTCTCGAAAAGCATGTACGCTAATCATCGAAGGCTGCTACTCGGATTACTGTGCTCGCATGAAACATGCCTTAAATATGTATTATACCTACACTTATCCCCTCAAGCCTGCGAACTACGCCTTAAAGGAATGAATGCATTTAGGCTTGCTGACAGCATCCATCCCAGCTTAATTGAGGATTCGGACAGAACATTCATTTAGACAAGCAGTATTCATCGAGACAAAGTTATTAAAAATTATAAAATGTTTGCACACAATCTTTAGAGAACCTTTAGAATCTCTTACCAGATGCTTTACATTTCTGGAAATAAAATGCATGAACTTAGTTGCAGCTGATGCTAAAGGCCGCACATTCATTCAGCCATTCACAGATTGCTAAGGATGCACCAGGGTACCACTCGTGCCAGTTATCCCCACTTGCCTGGGCTCGTGTAAGTCGGCTCTCGGATCGCCGACAGCAGCAGGCGTAATGGTTGCAACACGCCACCGACTTTGCCATTAAGATAGTACAAGTTCATTTGCGCTGTACACCAAGCTCGAGCACGAGCACATAGGAAAAAATTTAAAGTCAGAAGCCTTGCGTTGAGTGCCAAATAACGATAGTCTCTATACCTTAATGGGGGAGCACGTGACCAACACCCCAATGAGCCGTGATGGCACACTAGGTAAGGCGGTTGCTTTCACGACCTCGGTCCCGAGGTCGTGGGTTCGATTCCTGTGGTGGGTGATTCTTTATCGCCACTGCAAGCGGTGGTGATAGCCGTAAAAGCTCTTCTGTCGCTATATAAAAAGAGGCTGTTTAATCAGCTAGAATTTATTTTTATTCATTTAAAGGTTGCATGATTGCACCCTACCCGGGCGAAAAGATTTCGGCACCTTGTTCGGTGAGGTGCTTGCACTTCACGACCCGGGTCGTGGGCTCAAGACTTGCAGAAGGCAATCCTTTACTGCCTCTTGTAAGCAAGTGGACCTCCATCAAAGCTCCAGCTATTTAATACTAGTTAACACAATTAGTACACCAGCTAGTTAAAATGAGGCTTTGAATCAGCCGACCTTGACTTTTGCCTTTAAAGAATCAACTGTAATGCATCCTTCCCACAATTAGATACGGTCGAAGGTCAGATATTCAGATTCATGGATATGCATAACCAACGAAAGAATATTTATGATACAGCTGCAGCATGACCCCATCGTGAGAGCACATGTCTCTCAAGGATTAATGCAGACATTGGGCTCGTTCACAGACCCACCAATGGATGTGTGGCAGCTGCTGAATGTAGGGACCACAAAAAATCAAATGCTGCATGTCACATTAGCTTCGAAACACACCTAATGATGGACAAGCATATGAACAACATTGTCTTGAGGCGATCACAAGATCCATAACGTCAAAATACAGACGGAACTTGCAACACAACAGACACATTTGCACGAATAAGCCTTCACATCATGCACAGAATAGGACCACGATTGTCCAATAATGATGGGCATTCCTTACCAGTAAAACATCCGGAGACAACCATCGGCAGGAGATGCATGCAGACTTTTGAAGCAGGTCCTGTAAAACAAAGAAAAAACGTCAAGACCGTGTAAACAAGAAGTCGAAATTACAAGTAGCTAGCTACACAGCAGATCTTTACCTGGTGAATCCCACTCCAATCGAACATGCGAAATACATTCATAGGCCACGGACAGTAACTGGCAAGTTGTTGCACATCTCAGAATTCTCGAGGAGCATGAGCAAGAAATTAAGTCTGCAGATTAAGCTTATTGGTAGGTACTAAACTAGGTGGGTACAGCAAATGCTAGTAAATTATTCGGACAGTTCAGAGCAGACTGAAACACGGCACAGGGCACTGCCTAGTGGACCGGACACAGGGCTGCACAGCCTTGAGTAGCCAGGAGCTGACAGACACAAAGTAAATACCTCATACTCCCGGAATCCATCGCGTAGCTTTTCTGGTCGCTTGTTGGTGAGAGACCAGATCCTGCCTCGGCCTTCAAGAGGACATTGGAATCCAGATTATTGGATGCAAGTGTATGGCGGATGACAACGAAGGCACGCCGATCGTCAGTTTAAAACATACAGCTATGTGTTAACCTTAGCCACAGGGTCCAGCACGTCGAACTCTGTATTGCTGACATTAGCACTTAGACGGCAGCAAACTTTATCAGATTGCATGACATAAAACCACATTACAAGTCATGGGAAAGCAAGTTATGGGCAGAACCTAAAGTGACTCAGAAACCGGAAAGCTTAACCCTCAAAACGGACTCAGTCAGCCATGTGACCTTCCAAAAGGATGACCACATCAACTCTGCAGTCAAGTCTGCTTACTTTTGGCGATGTACCACTGCTAAAAATTCGGGTCTCGTTAGACATGATACCACGGCTAAGCTGGATGCCGCATTTTTGACATCCCATTTATACTCCTACAAACCATTACTC
This sequence comes from Cristatella mucedo, assembly GCA_009760855.2. Taxonomy (NCBI): domain Eukaryota; kingdom Metazoa; phylum Bryozoa; class Phylactolaemata; family Cristatellidae; genus Cristatella; species Cristatella mucedo. The sequence continues at coordinate 443,437 of WPIO01000009.1, forward strand.
GCATGTCTTCTTACCTATGCAATAAAACGCTTGCAGTCGGTGCAAAACTCTGCAGCTAGGCTAGTCAGCAGCAAACATCACAGCTGCCACATTACACACCACTTCTCACCTGCACTGCCTTCCCATCAAGCAGCATCGACTTCAAGGCTCTGTCACACACTTTTAGATCTGTTCATTGTCTTTCTCCAGCCTACCTATCCAAAATATATCCTGTTAAGCTTTGCATCGTACCAATTCACTTTCTGACTCAAGTCGTTCAACTGTGCCTCTAACCAACCTCAAGTCCTTCGGAGACCGTGTCTTTAGTTCGTATGCTCATAAAACCCAGAACTCATTCACATGTCACGACATCCCCTGACTTGACGTCGTCTAAAAAAGAAGCTAAAAATCCATCTGTTGCTTACAACAATTGCACCGACTGTGTGAATTGTCCTTTGCACGCTTACCCATGCTGACACCGTCCACGTTATCACTAACCAATGGTCATTCTTCCTTTCCAGCATACGCAAAGTACCTAAAAGGTGATTTAGTTCTCCTATTTCGCTATCCAAATGCCTTATTGCCTCTGCTGATTAAAGTAAGAAAGTCCATCCTTCCATCCGTTATGCGGAAAGGTGGTGCACTTCTGTCATGCAGCAAGATGGCAAAGCACTGACTTCCGTGACGGAACTACTATGACTCAGCAAAGTCAGAGTCCTCGGGCAGTGACCGTAGCTGCTCGTAATTATTGTCCTCAGAGACCTAACCAAAAAATGTGACAGGCTGGTCACTCACCCCCCACGTGACACTGGCGACTTCATGCACGAGCTGTGGCTCGATGGCTGGCACTAGGCAGTGGCAGCGCCTATTCAGTGTGTCAAGCCGGCCGGCCGGCCGGCCAGCCACCGGAAGATTCAGTGTCTGAGGACGAACTCCTCGGTGCTCTCTGTGAGCTGGCCCGACCAGGGTGCAGGTACCACATGCTCTAAAGCTTGCAATATGTTGCCATCAATGCAAAGACATGAACCTCATTGGGTGTCCACTAAAAGCAGGCTCGAGTCACGCGGCTACACGAATGAAGACTGATACGCATGCGCACATGAGCGCTCACGTGCGCAGACACGATGCATGCAATCACGCATGCAAAACGAAAGAAACGAGGGAGCGCACACAAACGGACAGCAATTCGCTAATGCGGCAGTGAAGCTGTGTTTGCAAGTGCACGAGTAAGTGCTTCGTAGTTGCTCTCAGGCTCGGGAGCACTGCATACACTGCAAGTTAACAATATCAGCACTTTGTGCGACAAATCGAAGAAGGACTTACTTTCAAAGTAATGCCTTCTCTCCTTGGCGTACTGTGATCCGACGGATGCAGCTGCAAGACAAGCGGTTTCCACTGCGGACAGCATCTGAGCATTTGTCCGCTCGGCACATGGAGCGCCGGCGCAGTGCGCTGAGCTGAGCCATGTGAAGCTGCAGCAGCTACTTTGGGAGTGAGCCGATGTGGTCAGTGAGCTGAGGCAGCAGAAGCAAGCTCGATGCTTTCTGCCCGAGCTTAGCGGACGGAACGCCTAGCGCACCCAACGAACGCTCGCCACTCGGTGCGCTTACCAAGCAGGCACGCCAGCGCGTCCTCTAAGTACATGCGAATCTCCTTGGGTGGTGACACGGGTCTCTGCTCAACGCCCTTGGACGGACGAGCTGGGGGAGCCACCATCACGGCAGTCGCGCCTCCCCCTCCGCCCTCTACCCACCAGCTAGGCCATTGCAGCAGCGGGCTACTGCAGCGCTCTTGCTGCTAACTGCTCGACGAGCTGTGGGGCATGCAAAGAGGAGTGCAAGATGTGTGAACATAGGCCCATGATAGCCTGCGAGGTAAGGTGCTCGATCTTCACGCCCGAGGTCGTGGGTTCAAGTCCAGCAGTGGGCGATCCTTCATTGTCCACTGCAAGTGGTGGTGATAGCCGCTAAGGCTCTTCTGCCGCCTACACAAATGAGGCATTTAAATCAGCTAACATTTCTTTATTCATTTCTTTAAGTGAAGACATTGGCTGGAATTGCTGCAATAAGTTCGGGCCGGTGCGCATTGCAAAAACTTTGCTCGGTTCAGAAGCTAGGCACTGCCAGTCCCCACCTGGTAAAATGAGTGAAGCCTGATGCAATTTTGCCAATGCCGAGCTGGTACGGATAGTTGGCATAGTTGACGCAAGCGAAGAGGTGAGGTCTGTGGTGCATGCAGACAGTGCACAGCCCGGCATGGCAGGGAACTGTGCTGTCCATACCCTCTGGACGGTGGGTGTGTACTTGGGTCCTAAGCTTGTGCACACTGCCCAGGAGTTCAATCGAAACCAACCAAAAGCCTAGGTCAACTGTTGGGTTGAACCTGCTAACACATTTACAGCAGCTACTTCCATACATCAAGAAAATGGTGGCCCAGAGTCTGCTGCAGTAGAGGTAATTAAGTAGCAGCAAGCCATATTAATTTGAAGCGTATCGGCTCTCTGTCACCGAATTCCTCAACTCGGATCGTTTCGCATCCTGTGAACTGAAGCAGGCTTGACGGAACACGCATGCTGACATGTGGCAAACAGCAAGAACCTATGCTACGCAGCCAGCAATAAGCTACCAGAGCTGCTATGACTTTTTTCATAAAAAAAAAGGTTACTGTTGAGCAGCAATCTGTGCGCACAAAGGAGCATTGCTTGCCACTGCCCGCAACAAACAACTTAGGAGAGCTTATACTCAATAAACTATAATCTTACCGGAATTGTCTTTCTCCCGGTAAGAGTGACATGAGAGGTCGTCATCTAGAACGGCATAAAGTGCACTTTGTTTCCAGAATACATCAAAACCTCCGTTGACCAGAAACTGCATCAGCCAACATCATTAACCAAGTGATACCCAACAGCCGTGTGCCCGTGTGTGCACGTGTGTGTGTATGTATGTGTGTGAGTGAGTGCATGTGTGTGTGTGTGTGTGTGTCTGTGTGTGAGTGTGTATGTGTGTGAGTGAGTGTATGTGTGTGTGTGTGTGTATGTGTGTGAATGAGTGTATATGTGTGTGTGTGTATGTGTGTGTGTATGTGTGTGTGCAAGTGTGTGTGCAAGTGTGTGCGTGTGCGTGTGTGTGTGTGTGTGTGTGTGTGTGTGTGTGTGTGTGTGTGTGTGTGTGTGTGTGTGTGTGTGTGTGTGCATGTCTTTGAAGCAGTGTTGCACATGGGCCTGCTGCTCAGTGAGACTCTAATGTGGGGCTCACGGTGGATACATGAAAAACGCACTCAGAAACGGTGGTCTCACATACGAGTGGCACACCATTAGCTACTCGAGCCCATAAGCTGGCACGACCTGACGCGGCTTTGGCCGATGCCAGCTGCTTGCACACAAGCACAATGCCACTGAATTAACATAGCTGTAATACTGCTTTGAATATGCACCACTGACGGGACACCTGTGGGAAGCCACGGGAAGATGCCTATCAGCCAGCCGGCTTGCATCAAATTGCAACATTCCTAACGCTAGGAGAACATTAGGCACATTTTCAGTTTTGCTGTCAATGAGGTTAAATCGAGTATAAGGCATCATCTACTAGCCTTCATGCTGTCCTGGTCGGCAAGCTGCACTTATAAGGGCACGCTGTGATGAGCTCGACGGATGACGGTCGCACGTAGGACATGATTCGACCTCGGTCAGTCGCCGCACCATTTCGGCCACACGTGCACGCAAAGGTGAGACGCTCAATCAGGCAGATGGTAGGACGGAGCAAGGGAACGAATAAGGGAAGAAAGACTGATTGAGAGTGCCTCAGAAAGGTGAAGTTAAGACTGTTCAGAAAGCTGAGCTGCCGGAGCAGCTGGAGCTGCTGTCGGCAGCTCAGAATGAGGCAAAATCGTGCTCATCTTCCTCTCTTGCTTTCTGTTAAGGCACCGGGTGACTACTTTCATTGAGCAAACCTCTGACTGCACGAACTCATTCCAAGAATTTGAGCATACAAATGATGCCTAAGTTGTGTACATTCATCGAGGGGGGTTACGGTGCTACCGACTATTTTACTGCTCGTATTACCATCTATCACGATGTCTCATCTAGCCTGCTTTCTAAGGCAGGTGCCTTGCAGGAATTTGCCTAGCCTGCTAGATAGTGCACCCTCATACTGTGAGTGTTACCACTAACCATATTATGCATGTTGATAATTTGCATGTAACCACTAATCATAGGGTCATATTTCCTATACAGCATATGTAAAGTTTCTACTCAGAGATTAAGTTCTATGAGGGCACTATATAAAACGTATTATTATTATTGATGTAGGCAATTTATGCCAAAGCAAGTACATTGCACGGCATGCACATGGCCAGGCTCAATGATGACTTGGACCAAATCTCTCACTGATGGTAGACGTTTTGAATGTCATCAATGAAACCCGAGCAATTCACACTGCCATACTTGAAGAGGCCCGCTTGACTGCCTGGGTTGCCTTTAGCTATGTCCAGGTGAAAACGGCTTGAACAAATTAAATAAGAGGTTTCAGCCAATAGAAATTAGTTCAACCTTCACGACGATTGGTGCTTCTGTCGCACCATGTAAGAATTATTTAGCCTTTTTCCAGGAATGCTAGGCACGGCTGCAGATTGGAGCGCTAGGCACAATGGCATGGCTAGCTGGTAAGAGACCTGGTAGGAGAGCTGGCGAGTAAAATAAAGGGGGCCAATCTGTGTCATTTCTTCGCGTAATAAAACCGGGCTCCTTAATATTCGAATTTCCGGAATACCTGTGCGAATGTGGGGTGCAACAGCATTTGAAAACGCAGACTAGCCAAAGACAGTTGACACATACAGAAACATGAACTGAAAGCCATGTAACCGCACCGGTTCTGTCTCAAGGTGGAACGCTGTAGCGTAATCGCGGCATATCAAGAGTTCTAGCGGTTGATTGCGGTCAGCTTCGGCAGCCATTCTGACCACTGCAGTGGGTCACCGGCCAAGCTTAGCAGGATGCACCACGGCTTGACTCCTCCATACCTAGCTGAACTACTGCACCAGTCTCAGCCTCCTCGTGCCCTCGGGTCCTGTATGGACAATAAATTAGCTGTTCTATTCCTCTGCTTAAAGACCGTTGGTAACAGAAGCTTTAGCTCTGCAGATCCTAGACTGTGTAACTCACTCCTACGATTCTTCTGCAACGACAACTACTCTCCTGCTTCCGACTATGGAAAATGCCTTCGAGCGGTCCTGAGCTGCTAATTTCATGCTAATTACTGCCTCAACTGCTCTCCTGACTCTGCTATGCTTCCCACTTTCTCTTTGTTGCGTGAGACGAAGTCTGTTGGCTACCGAATGCGCACCGAAAGCAGCTTAGACTATGAGTGCGCTATATAAAACTCTCCTGCGTAACGCCCACATAGTTTCTGTGGCTTTGTGGAGTTACGGACGGAGATACATTACATTACATACGCGAGCGTTAATTTCAAACTAAGCCCACGAACGACGGCCGTGCAAAGAAACACCCAACGAAAAAAGTCATGCGCACGCGGATATGGTACATTTCGCTCGATTTTCTTGCCGCTTACTTGAAATGGAGACCTGATTCTTCGCCGTCCAGATGATGACTTCGGCTACGAGCCCTGCCATTCACAGGCACCGGGACCACAAATGGCAAACACGCTCTCTATACCGAAACGCCAAAAAGCAGGATGCACTGTTCAGGATCCTCTGCAATTCGATTTATTCTACTGTGATTCGTCTTTCAATAATACGGCATTGATCACAAGCAGAGCGCAGCAGCGGAGTGCGCTACTGGCGGCAAGCGTGGCCCACGTTATCAGCTCTCATGACGACCTGACGCCGTTCAGGCGGATGTAAACGGCCGCCATAATGCATGCAATCATAGATCTACAATAGCAGGCGTGGGGCGTTGTAGCCGGTGGCTACAACCGGAAAATGGCTTCAAGCTGCCCACCGCTTTTATTTGCTACCGTCGAGCCTGAGCTAGCCCTGCGGGATTCACTCGTCAGATAACCAGTAGCGCAGAGGTTGCATGGGTTTTTCCCGTAAATGGCTGAGTCTTAGCTAGATACTCTTACTTTTAGCGTGTGGTTATTTCGACCCGCGATACAGTCTTTGAGGGGGATGAACGGATTTCGGCTCAATCGAGCAAGGGCGAGGCGAGTGTAATAATTATATAATAATAATGATAATACGGTTAAACCTCTCTAAAATAGTATAAACTTCGTCGGATGATTTTTTATGTTTACGGTGAGGTTAGTCGCGATTTGGCCGCTTTCTGTGAGTTCAGGTGGTTTCTTCTCGGCCCGATAAGCGATGTACTGATTAGGTTCAATGCTGCACATGCAGCGTGTGAGTGCTTCCTGCTTTATGCTTTGAATCCTTAGGCAGTCCTGATCAGAGATAGTTTTTCTTTTCAGCATTCTTCATCTAAAGTACCATATTTAACGACTATCATTCGTACCATATTTTACGACTATCATTCGCACCCAAGTATAAGTCGCACCCTAAATTTATGGGCAAAATGTGTATCATAATAAGCATGAGTACAGTATAGCATGAAAATAATAAGTATAGCACGGAAGAGCAACCGATGGACTGGGCATGCGGCGTAGTCGCGGTAGCCTGCGGCGGCGGCGTCGACGTGTCGCGACCGAAGCCCCTCATCGGATCCATATCTAGCGCTCAGCCTACCCAGACGCCAGGACACGCGCGGCTAGTAAGTACACTGCGCAGTAGTCCAAGTTGCACTGAGCTGTGTATCGCTGGAGACTGCGGCGTCTTTGAAGTCTCTGGGTCGTCACACTTCGGCTGACTCGCGGCGTGGTACAGCCGACGTGCTTCGAGGGAGGAGTGCTCGCGTTCTTCCCTCACGAGTCCTCAATCTGCCTCTGCGTACATTCAATCATTCCCACGTCCTTGCTCACTTTCCCGCATAAGTTCACTCTTACCTACTCTCAAATTACCTCCTCTCTCTCTCTCTCTCTCTCTCTCTCTCTCTCTCTCTCTCTCTCTCTCTCTCTCTCTCTCTCTCACTCACTGGCTCTCCGCCTCTAACTCTCTCTCTCCCCCAACGACGACCACCAATTTTTCAAACGAATCCTTCTAAATAACCGCTTAAGATTAGCCCCGCGTGGGCGATTGAGGATGAGCTGGCAGCACATCCTCAATCGCCCACGCGGACCGGCAGCTGGCCTGGGGGGTAGCGAGCGCACTGCACACTGGCTGTTTGTTCCTCCCGTCGCGATCCGGCGAACGCTCCCGGTAGCACCTTCTGTTGGGATTCTCAGCCAGAAATAGTTTTCGTTGATCTGGCGAATAGCTTGCCTCGCTAACCTCGCTTACTTCGGCCAGGCAGTGGTTCGGGAATAGGCGAACGGGGCAGCCGTAACACTAGTACACGCTCTCTCACAGCATCGAACCCAGTCGCACCGCATTCATTCGATGTCGGTCTATTCATGCGAGCTATTTCTTTGCCCAGTCGCCACATTACACCACTTCTCGCCGACCTGCATCGGCACCCACTGAGCAGCTAACGAATTCGGGATTTTGTCAATCAATTTTAGGTGCCTTCATTCTTTGGCTCCAGCCTACCTACCGAAGCTATTCCCAACCAGGCTAGGCATCGTACCACCAGTTCCTCTGACGCAAATCGCTTAGTTACGCCTCGGACCAACGATCTCAAATTCTTTGGAGACCGTTCCTTTGGTTTGTGTGCTCACAAAGCCTGGAATTCACTCCCGTGTGAAATCAAGACTTTCCCTGCCTTGACGACATTTAAAAAGAAGCTAAAAGTGCACCTGTTCCTCACATCATTTGGTGGGTCCTTGGAATTTTTCTTTTGGGTAATTACATGTTTTGACACCAATTATGTTACCACCGACTATATAATTCGTGTTGACATTGTGCATGTTACCACTAACTATATACTCATGCTTCGCGTACAGTATATGTAAAGTGCCTAGATAGAGATTAATTTCTCTGATGGCGCTATACAAATATATTATTGCTATGACTATTCCACTAAGCCACCCATCGTACCATCGCTTTTCGGAATCCAACAGTCTACCAGTACCTCGTACAAACCTCAAATCCTTTGGAGACCGTGCATTTAGTTCGTATGCTCCCAAATCCTGGAACTCCCTCCCGACTTGCATCAGAACATCCCCTGACTTGACCACATTTAAAAAGAACTTAAAAACACACCTATTTAGGACGGCATTTAGTAGGTCCCTGTGATTCGTCCTTGATGTGCTTATGCGTGCTGACACTGTGCATGCTGCCACTAACCACATTTGCATGCGGACCCTGTGCATGTCACCCCTAACCATGTTATTCATTTTGTTTGTTTATCAAGCATGATATTACTTACCATTCAATTGCATTTCCCTTTGCAGCAAATGTAAAGCGCCTAGAAAGAGATTGAGTTCTCTGAGGGCGCTTTATCAAGTGCATTATTATTATTATTATTATTATCAATGGCCCGTGACCTAGAGCTCGAGTCTGTTCAAATTCCAATCGAAGTCCAGAGGCACAACTTACTGCCTAGTGCATGGCATCGGCTTTTATGCGGCCTCGGCCAGAGACTATCACATATTATGCTCCTAGCCATTATAATTCAAGTATTGTGAATTATGAATACGTTGCGTTACTTTGGCTCCAGCGGCGGCGGATCTCGGGGAGTCTCACAGAGGCACAAGCCCGGACGTGAGCGATAAAAGAGACTGTTTATTGCTCTCACGAATACAGATATGCGAGCTGGCTGAATCACCACAGTTGGGGGAACGCAGCTGAGGCGGGCAACATCCCCTACTTCAAAGGCCGGACGCTGCGCCGAGTCAACTGCCCAACCACCTGCCGCAGGTGCGGCCTACATTAGCGGCCGGAGGCTGAGCTAATTACAACAGCAGCAGCAGCAGCACACACATGAAATATAAATCATGATCTGGCTGATTGAGCTCCCCCTCGTTTTGCTTACTATAGCGCCGGTATCTAGTCGCGCGACACTGGTTGTGATCTGGATCAGGGCTTTCGCGAACACTGTTCTCAGAAACTATCAAATAATGAAGGAAAACAACTTCCGGCGCAGAAACAAAATTTAATAAAGCATGCGAGTAACACATGCTAAGTAAGATACCGTTTTGCTACGTTCATCGGTGGAAAAAAGAAAAAACTTAAAAATAAACAGAAGTTCAAAAATGTTATGCTTACGTGGGTCAGAGGAGATTAAGCAGTAAGCCTGGAAATGGTAGTAAGTTGAAGTTCTAACCACACAGAGAGGTAATGCATATCGAGAGAATGCATATAGAGTGTTTTGACTGTAAGTCATTTGTATGGTGCCCAAAGGTCACTAAATCTTTATCCGTGCACTTGCTGGCTGGCTGCGAAAGAATCGACAAAAAATGTTTAGCATTATCAGTGGGAATCGTGCGGAGGTGCTTCACCGCACGGTCGACCTCCCCCCCCCCCCCCCCCCCCCCCCCCCGCGTCTCAGCTATACGAGCCCTTAGCCCAGTGGCCGTCGCTGGCCACCGACCGAACAATCGTTTAATTCATCCCATCATTGCAAGGTCACATTCACTAACAATAACAGGAGAACTAAAAAATACTATTCGATGAACCCAAGGTACGACGAGACTACCTGGGACAAGCAACAAGTACGACACAAGCGACAATTGCCAGAAAGTAGGGCACGCGGCTCCACCAGCACTCGACGGCGAAGTGGCGTGCGGAGTGTCCGGAAATAATATCAGCATACAAGATACAAGCACAAGATGCGAGTAGCTGCCCTATGGGGACCCACAGCACGATGGCAATCGTCACGACTCGCCGAGAGTTCTTGCCCATGGTGAGCTACGAACGACATACCAAATGGGTGCGTCGAATTACGAGGGCACTTAACTTACGTACCCGGGCAACGCTATCTCGTGTTCTTCGGTTGTCCAGGAACGCCAGCATTCCATCGTTTGGGATGAGCAGGTGCTGAGAGACGGAGTCTCTCAGCACCTGCTCATCCCAAACGATGGAATGAATCCCCTCTCTTGCTTTCGAACTGCCCAAGAATTTGTAAGCGACCGCCAACGGGCAACATCATCATCGCCCATCATCTAGCTTCAAGTCAGAGGGCAGTCAAAGGTCAATATGTGTGACATCCAGCTCGCGTTATTCTCTACAGATTGCAGGGCAGGAACCATTGCATTCACGTGTAGAAGATCTGTGCTTGGTCAACTTTTTTCGCTATGTATACCCTCCCTTTGGCCGGTGTATTCTTAAAGCACAATCTAGGCTTTCATTTTTATTCAGATGATACACAACTATACATGAGCTTTGAACTCTTCCAACTCCCTTGCTACATGTTTTGCTGACATCCGCACATGGATGGTGACAAACCTCCTCAAGTTGAATAACAATGAAACCGACTAACTAATTAGGGGCCAACCTAGCAAACCGTACCCTAAAACAGGAAAACCTCTCCTCCAATGCGTTCTGCCAGGATATCCCACGTTGCATCCCTTCGAAATATGGGTATCCTGTTCCAAAATTACCTTTCGCTAGACAACCGTATCAGCTCCACAGTCACCTCCCAAAGTTCTACCAAATAACATTGCAAAAACTACGGCCTACTTAGACTGGGATCACAAATCCCATGGTTGCAATGAAATCACACATCCAATAGTTCTAATGGCAACGGTTCAGATCCTATTTCAGTGGGAGATTCCAGAGTATTGATGTGAATAGATAAAGATAATCCAAGGAGCCTCTGAAATATGGGGTACCTTCAGGGGTCCGTGCTTGGTCCTGTTCTTTTTGCGGTTTATACTCTTCCTCTTGCCGATGTAATCGCCCAGCACAATCTAGGTTTTCCCTTCCATGCGGATGACACTCTGTTGTACCTTTGCTTTGATCCCCCCCAGCCCTCCAGCACGTCGAATTCTCTCAAATCCCTTGCAGCATGCATTGACGACATCCGCACGCATGGATGGCAGCAAATTTCCTTAAATTGAATGATGATAAAACCAACTTACTACTTATGGGCAAACCAAGTGTGCTTCAGAATAGGAAAGGCTAACGCTCAAAATCGGCTCTGCCAGTACATTTCCTGTTGAACCTGCACGAAATCTCGGCGCCGTGTTCCAAAGTGACCTTTCGTTATACGGCCACATCAACTCTACAATCAAGTCTGCCTCCCTCAGCTACGTAAAATTGCTACAATTCGGGCTTGTTTAGACAGCGATACCGCATCTAAGTTGGTCCATGCATTTGTGACATCCCGTCTTGACTTCTGTAACTCACTGCTTGCTGGTCTACCAGCCTATGCAATCAAGCACTTACAGCTGGTGCAAAAATCTGCAGCTAGGCTTGTCTGTTGTGAGCGTCGCAGTTGCTACATCACACAACTTCTCTCGACCTGCACTGGCTACCAGTCAAGCAACGGATCGACTTCAAGGTTTTGTCACTTACTTTCAGGTTCCTTTATTCTGTGGCTCCAGCCTACCTATCAGATCTGTCCAGCAGGGAGAAGTTGTGCAGGCCGCGGAGACTGTGCAGGCCGGAGAGACTGCTCAGGTTGGAGAGGGTACGCAGGACGGAGAAGCAGCTGCGTATATCGGAGACGCTGCCTGCGGAGGAATCGGCAGAGGCGGATGGAGCGACGGCGGTTGGTGTCCGGAAAACAGTGGCCGTGGACGTCAGCTCGATATAGCTTGCGGTTTGGCATACAGAACGCTGGCCCAGAACAACGCCAACGGTTTATTGTACAAGGCACGGAGCAGCAAGACGCACGACTGCCTTCACCCCCTTTTCACACTAGAGTCTCCTTCCACTCCTCCGGTTGACCCCGATGATTCAGCGAGGACCACAACTGTGCAGCGGCAGATCCTGATGGTGAGTCCAACATCTGGCCACCAGCGGTTACCGACCTGTGTCCATGCCACATCACAGGCTCATTAGAGGAGCCGGCATACAGTCAAACTACAAGATCTACTGCCCCACCAGGCTAAGCAGCGTGCCATCCACTTTTTGGAATCTAACTGTTTACCCATACCTCGTAGAAACCTCAAATCCTTTGGAGACCGTGCCTTTAGTACGCTCCCAAAGCTTGGAACTCACTCCCCACTTCCGTCACGACATCCCCTGACTTGAACACATTAAAAAAAAATTAAAAACGCACCTATTTTATGACAGAGTTGTGTGGGTCCCTGTGATTTATCCTTTACGTGTTTATACGTGCTGGCACTGCGCATGCTGCGACTAAGCACATTTTCATGCTGACTCTGTGCATTTCACCCCTAACCATGTTATTCTTGCTGTTTATTGACCATGCTACTACTAACCATTCAATCATGCTTCCTTCGCAGCAAATGTAAAGCGTCTAGAAAGAGATTGAGTTTTCTGAGGGCGCTTTATCAAGTGTGTTATTATTATTATCAACATCCAAATTGATCCATAGATTTGTGACATCCTACCTTGATTTCTGTAACTCACGACTCGCAAGTCTTCGTGCCTATGCAATAAGGCACTTACAGTTAATGCAAAACTAGACTTGTCTGTCGTGAACGTCGCAATCATTGCGATCATGCTTCCTTAGAAGAAAATGTATAATGCCTAGAAATATATTAAATTATCTGTGAGTGCTATATAAATGTATTATTATTATCATTATTATTGCCACAGTACACCATTTCTCACCAACCTACACTGGCTTCCCATCAAGCAGCTTATCGACTTTGAGGTTTTGCCGCTCACTCAAGGTCTCTGAAGTCGCATGCCTCAGCATACCTATCAAAACTTCTCCCCAACCACGCTATTCATTGTACCATCTTCTCTTCTGATTCAAGTCGATTAGCTGCCCGAAGTGAAGATCAAATACTTCGGAGAACCTGCAAGTAGCTTGTATGCTCCCAAAGCCTGGAACTCACTCCTGACTGACGTCGAGATATCCTCTGACTCGACCTCATTTAAGCAGAAGCTAAAAACGCAGCTTTTACAGGCAGTATTTACTGGGTGCGGCTGAAATGTCCTTTGTGTGCTCATGCGTGCTTGCGCTCGGCCTGTGATCACTAATTATTGTGATACGATTGCTTTCATGTGTCTTAGCCTAGAGGTAAGGTGCTCGCTTTTCAAGACCCAGGTCGTGGGTTCGAGCCCTGCAGTGGATGATCCTTCATTGCTCACTGCAAGTAGTGGTTACAGCCGTACAGGCTCTTCTGCGTCTATATAAATGAGGCTGTTAATTCGGCTTTTTTTAGTGCCTAGAAAGAGATTTAGCTATCTGAGGACAGTATGTAATTGTCATGTTATTATTATTTATATGGCATGCCGGTTATATTTTTCAACAGTGACTATCTTGTATAGCAACTTTTTACAAATATTTTGCCAGTTGAGGCAGCCTCTTTAGTGAAATTCAGACTGAGTGCACACGTTCAGCCAGCAAAAGATCTAATGCGGTATCGCCTATATGAATGGCCTGCGGGTAAAAAAGTCAGGATCGGTTACTTTTTCACGTCCCTCTCTATAAATGTGCGACCTTTACTTTTTCTCACATAGACGGCGAGACGATAAAGTCACAACGACGATTAAGCAAACGGGCCGCTGCTACCAAATGAAAGACTCAGTCACACCAACTGCATTTCACTGCACAAGATCATTAATAACATAAATAGGTTTAGTATTTTATCGCATCGCACAAAAATTAATAAGGGGCAATTAGCACGGAAAAAGCAAAAAGGCCACAATGGCTCTTAATGCAAGATTTCTGTCAGGTGCAAGAAGAGCCAGCCGGCTTTCTGGCATGCAGCGAAACTGCTATCTAAACACGCTTATTTATAGTAACCCGATCACTGGCTACCTAAACGAATTTTGAGTATTTATTCAGGAGCACACGTCATTGCATATGCTAAAACCAGCGCAAAAATGCATTCCATGACCGGCTGCAACTTCGGAGTTTCAATTAAACAGTTCAGTCGCGCTTGTGAGGCGACCGAACCTGACAACTCGAAGTTTAGGCACGGTTAGCGCTTCTTGGAATCTCCAGCTGTAAAACCTCATTCTGATGTTCTCAAAAGTCAAGGCTCGGAGGCAGGGAGAAGAACTCTGGGAGCGGCTTAAAATATAAAGTAGATTTTTTGAAAGTTTTATGTGTTGGAACCCACGAAAAGCGATCGGCTAATTATTAGTCAAGTTAAATTGCCAAACTCATTTAGTTCTTCACGATCACGCGAGATCATTATCTGCAAAGACCGGCGCCCTTCACAAAAATTGACCGGTTTCAATAAGAAATAAATTATTGATAGCTGGCGGTAGTATTAATAAATGTCCACTCTCAAGCAAGAGGTGAAAGTCAAACGGCGGACATTGCTTTTTACTGTGGCCATCAGTTCACTCGGGACCATCTTGCACAATAAACTTCACTCAACTTTTCTCAGAGCTTAGAATCCGCTCAGTAGTAGACCCGTAGACCTAGAGTGTGCTGCCGAAAGTATGTTGCTTTTGCAGGTTATTTTTTAAATGCAGCACAGACCTCAACCATGTCTGATATAAGAAAGGCGAGGTATGCAAATTTATAACCGCTAAATTTAGTTCAGCAGAATCTTTAAAGGTGCTAGCCGTTTTTGATGGTAATTGAGGTGACAGGCAACTTTTGATGTGAGTATAACAACATTAAAACTGGGCAGTTCGATGTGAGTATAACAACATTAAATCTGGAAAAGACCACCTTTAGTTGCTTCGCATATGCTTACCTGTATCTATGATGACGCGATCGCTCGAAATGCGATTGAACGGTGCAATTTAAACACCACTGTTCAGCTTCTCGTCTTACTCGTCTTACTTAATGGATACGTCCCTGCGATAGAAAGCTCTGACTTGAGCTGCCTTTGGGTAGCTTGCCGTTGCTATTTAAAAAAACTGTTTTTCAACAAAGAACTAGTCAATCGCTGATTAAAAACAATTTTAGCATTCAAGTTGTGTCTGGTTACATTGCGTTCTTAGACTATTGCTGTGTTGGTCGATATCATTTTGTGTAGTTCTCTTTAGCTATAGAGTCAGCTTCCGCCACGTTGTCAGCATCCTTTATCCTCAACCCAACCTCAAGTAGAGCTCCTTGGATTGTGTCGAGAGTCTCGCGAGTGAAGGCGCTGATTTTTTTTTAGCAAATGTACAGTTTACAATTTATGTACAAATTTACAGCAAATGTATCAGTGCAGCAGCTTGACCGGCAGCGTAGATGCGTATGTATGACCAAGCCCTTGCTAAGCAGTATCTTATTTATCAAATGCAATGCTCGAAAGGAATCGTTGAAGAAACTGCAAACAGGTCAATAGTTACGTATTAGTGAGCTCTACGTCTGCTCATTAGCATGCAATTTGGAGACGAGGGTTTCAGCTATCGAGCATTCACCCGCCTCCCAACTCAGGCCTTGGTAGGAAATCTAAATCGCTCAAAGTTCTAATTGCGGGTAGTCCAAATTTTTTTATATTCATGCCTGAAAATCTCGCTATTTACAACTACGCGCGATTTTATACCACGCAAATCCTTTTTCATGTACCAAAAAGCTGCGGCTGTATGGCTGTTAGACCACGGCCACTACTCCACAGAAATTTTTTCTCAAGGCTCTTATCAATTGCTAGGTACTCTGTTTGCGGTCAATAGCTACTCTTACAAATTCCCGGCGGCGGGCTTCTGCAGAAACGCCCGCAACGGCCACTTCGGCTGTTACGCTGCCTAATCGTAAATTAGCAAAAAACCAGTCACTAATCATTAAAATTCAGAGACTACCCATATATCGGCAGTCATAATCTGGTGGATGCAGCTCGCCAACATTTTACTATGGCGGAGGACGTGACTGGCTACATTCAGCCACGGACGGACCGCAGCGAGGTGACCACAGCTTGTCACGTGAGCTACCCATCCTGCCTTGCCGTCCTCCCTCCACCCAGCTCCACACTTTGCATTACGCCGGTTGTCGTGGTGCAGTCGTGTCTTGAAAGCTGCTAAAATGGTGGTACGTGCAGGCATTGCTTCTACTCGTTGGCCTAGCAAGAATCTTTGGCTAGCATCGCCGCGTTTCATTTAACCGAAGCATCTATTTCCCCCGAACAACTAAGCTGCCCTAGGCCGCTGTTGCGGACGTGATGGCCGGCACCGGCGCTCTCCCTGCTGGCGGTGCGGCCGCCGTGAGTTGCAGGCAGTGCTCCGAGACCGAATAGCAGCAGTGTACGATTATTTGCGGCACTGCTTTTAGCTTCTTTTTTGCAATGACGCATTACACTAAGGCTTTTCCCTCCCGTCTCATACCGTCAGCTGGCCAACTAGTAGCCGCCTTGAATCGCCATCGAGCGACTAGCTACACGTGGTTTTTTGCAAGTGAAAATTCTCATGGCGCAGTCATACCGCAGAGTACATGCGTGACTGTGCATCAATGATGTTGCGTGGCGCCCGATCAGCCTCGCTGCTGTTTGCAATGCACCGTTCTGAAAGTCGCCGCTGGTCTCCGGAAGGTCTCGCCGGAGTAGTTGCTCATCGTTCGCCGTTCTACTTCAGGAGCCGATGAAGGTCTTGGTTACGGGAGCAGCCGGGCAGATTGCGTACTCACTGCTACACTCGATTGCTAACGGCGACATGCTTGGCAAGGAGCAGGTAAGGCAGCTCTTAACCTCCGTGCCACTGGTCACCTTGGCTGTTAATGCCAGTGATATGAATATGATCGGGATAGCTAGGGCCTACCTCGATTTTCGGGGGCTCGGATTCGACCCACGCGATTTCCTCTTAGCATGTACGCAGACCCATCTGTTTGCAAATCTATGAGTTCATAGTTTTCGTGGGTACGAATCCTACATGGGCGGTCCTATATTGCCAACTGCAAGCAGTGGTGGTAGCCGTTAAGGCTCTTCTGCACTATGCAAATGAGGCTGGTAAATCAGCTAATGTAAATTGTTTCTCCAGCATAGTGAGACTTAGGAGTGTCATAGATGCAAGGACGTATTCCCGTGAACCTGTGACCGTTACTACAGGGCTTGTAAGGATGCACGGCGCTTGCCCTTTGTTTATTGTTTGGAATTACTTGTAAGTTGTCATTCCATCCCAACTGTCCTGATAATGGTGGTGGATAGTATACTTTATTACTGCTCTGCTTCGCTCAGATAGATTTCGAGGCGAAGTTGTTGCAGAGAGTCAAGTCAGTCTGCTGTTTGCTGCTCACAGCGAGAGTCTCCTATTCCTTTTGATTGCAGCCCGTCATCTTGGTTCTGCTGGACATCACGCCGATGCTGGAGGCACTGCGAGGCGTAGAAATGGAGCTCCAGGACTGTGCGCTCCCTCTGCTCAAGAGTACGTCGATCTGCTGCTGCTGCTGCTGCTGGCACCAGTCGGGCCTAGCGTTTTTCTCTAGCTATCTTTCAGCTAGCAGCCTCGTGGCTCTCGAGCCTGCCGTTTTGATTCGCCCATTGTCCACACAGAGGTGATCGTCACCGATGCTCTCGAGGTCGCCTTCGACAGCATAGACATTGCCATACTCGCCGGTGCCATGCCTAGACGGGAAGGCATGGAGCGTAAGGACCTGCTGGCGGCCAACGTAAAAATATTCAAAGCTCAGGGTGCCGCACTCAATAGCTTCGCCAAGAAGACTGTCAAGGTATGCTCGGGCTGGCAGCCTTCAGGGCACGCCAGCTGAGCGACCCGAGTGAATCGTTTGTTTTGTAGCAGTCTTAGTAGTGAAGGCTAACCTGCCTGGTTCCCTTGTCGTTGCAGGTCGTCGTCGTTGGCAATCCGGCCAATACCAATGCGCTCATCTGCCAGCGAAACGCTCCCACGATTCCGAAGGAGAACTTCACCTGTCTCACGCGACTGGACCAGAACCGCGCGCAAGCTCAGATTGCCGAGCGTGCCGGCGTCAGCGTGTCGGTGAGTTCGAGTGTTGAGAGGGCTCGCGTGTGCACAATCGGACGCGCGTCGCTCTGCACAATCGTGGACGTGTGGGCGCGCGATGTGTGACACGCTGCCTATCATATGCTATCTTGCTTAACCGCTGCCGACTCGCCTTTCTGTATCCCTAAGCATGTCTGTGTGTAGGATGTGCATAACGTGATCATCTGGGGCAACCACTCGTCAACTCAATATCCGGACGTGAGCTACAGCATCGTCCTCAAGAACGGCGTCAAGTCGCCAACCTACCATGTTGTCCAAGACGAGAGCTGGCTGCATAATGCGTTCATCGAGGTACGTCCGTCTGCCGGTCTGTCCATACCTGCAATGCAGCGAGGCGGCTGCTGTCCTTGTTTAGGAGCGGCGGCAGGTGACGGCCACTCCTTGCAGGTTGGCGCCGAGCGGCGATTCGATGCATCCTTGGCGCATGCCACCCTCCATTTCAGACTGTCCAACAGCGCGGTGCCGCGGTCATTAAGGCGCGTAAGCTGTCGAGCGCCATGTCTGCTGCGAAGGCCATCGTCGACCACGTTCGCGATTGGTGGTTTGGCACGGGACCTGTAAGTATTGCATCGCTGTCCTTTTTTAAAATGTGAGCCTAGCTCTTCTGGCAGTGGTAGCTCGAAGGCAGCCGAACCGCACGCCCCCCCCCTGCGGCACGATCTCGCTCCTGGCGATGGGCGCCATCGGTTCAGCTCGTGCATGCGAACCGTAACGATGCGCTCGGAACGTTGCAGGATCGTGTCGTGTCCATGGGAGTGATTTCTGATGGTAACAGCTACGGAGTGCCCGAAGGCCTCGTCTTCTCATTCCCGGTCCACATTGCGTCGGATCACAGCTGGACCGTCGCCGGTGGCCTGCCCGTCTCGGACTTCGCTCGCAGCAAGATCGACGCCACTGCCACAGAGCTGGTTCAGGAGAGGGACCTGGCCCTGTCGGCGACGCAATGACGGGACGCCTCGCCTCAGCCACGCCTATAGTAGCTCCCGAGTGCTGTCCGGGTCGGGCGTGCTCCTCAGGTCCTTGCCTTTCTGTTGACATAGTTGACGTGGCCGCTGCCCGCGCTCGAGTGGAATGTGTGAGGCTGGGTGGGGCCTTGCTCGGCCCGGCGCACCGCTTGTGAAGTGAAGCCTCGGTGAAGCTAGTTGGCCTCGTTTTTCGAGTAGCCAAAAGGTTTGCGAGTTTTGTAGTGCCCACGAGTATGGCAACAGCTTGGTGACCCTGAGGAAGCTTGATTGCTTCCACTGTAATCTTTCGGTTGTGCTCTTGACGTGTGTGTGTAATACAATAAGGTGAACTTGGCCTAATTTGACCTTCATTGGTTGTGCAATCGATTTTTCGTGCTACGCTGGCTTGCCTCGAGCGCAGGGACGATTTTTCCAAACTGGGTTGCAGTCTTGCATCGATAGAGCCTTCCTTGGGCGACTGCCTTGCTCGTGCAGAGTGGTAATGCACTGCCCAACTGCATGCGAACGAGTAGTTACGTGCCAAACTGCAATCGCTGCCGAACGTAAGCAAGACAAGGCACGTTGAAATAGTCGCACGAGCGATACGCTGTAACGATTCTTGGCTGAATCTATGTGGTGAGGTAGCGCATTCCTTGGAAGGAGAGCAAGAAACGGTTTTCAAGAAAAAAATGTTTTCGATGGTGGTTACACGAACATACCCATTCCCGAATATTAATTTTGGTGAGCTGATGGATATGTACAACTGCAGGGCGAAGCATTCGCTCCTCTCAAAGCACCTGCTTTTGCATCTGCACGCTAAAGGAAATGAACTATTGAAAGCGTCTGAAGAGCTTCAAAGAACTACCTCATCAGGATGGACTTGAGAATATTCTTATAAACAGTTCCAAGTCGTATCCTGCTTATCTCACTTTAGGATTTCAGCCTATAGGTAGAGTGCAGGCCCTTCGCAATCCAGGTTGTGGGTTTACGGCGTACAGATGCAATTGAGTTTTGGCCATTACAAAGGTTAGTGATAGCCGCTACGGCTCTTACCGTTGTAAATGAAGCTGTTGAATCCGCTAAACTTGCTTGACTGCTGCATGCCTCACTGAGTTGGCCAGTGGTCAAGGTGCTCGCCCCTACCAAGGTCTGGTCTAGGTAGTGGGCTCCAGCCCAGTGGCATACGTGAAGCGCCTGAATAGAGATTGAGTTCTTATAGGGCGTTAAACAAATGAATTGTATTTTTTTTTATTTAGCCGTGGAAGACGACCAAGTCCTGCGAAGTTGGTTGGGCAAGCGACATTGGTTGCTGTATCGAGGTTTTTTCAGTGGTGATCTTGTTGCTGATTATCTCGAGTTTTTGTCAGTCTTGCGTTCTTTGAACCCTAGCAGCACTACCTGTCTCCAGTGCAAACGAAGATGTCATAGCTGCAGAGCTGCTTTTCTGCTAGTTTGATCGCAATGTAGTTATAACCAACGCCTGAATATGTCAACTGGATGTGGCAGACGATAACGGCATAACCCAAGACTCCCTTGGCACATGCAGAGTATACTTGGTCATCTACCTAATCTATTGGCCGAAGGCAGGTCATTGTCCTTACACTGCATCCCGGAGCGATAAAGAATATCTGCCGAAGCTTTTGCTAGAAGGTTAAGTAATCAGTTGGAGTTTGGCTGCTGCCCAGCTTTGTCAGTCTTCAGAGCTTGCAGCCGCTAATTTACGTAAGAGCTTAGTAACACCCGCAATTCGGATATTTCTCAAGCCTAAAGACATAAGACAGTGGTATTCTACAGTAATTTGCTTTCTTGTTCGCGTACTGCTAGCCATAGCGCTTTCGAGTTTTCCAACAGGGTCGTCGCAGCAGAACTGCCCCACCACCTTACAGATCGGCGTTTCAATTACTGCCATACTAATTAATAGCTTGCTATTTGGACGATTGGGTTAGTTCACAACAACATACAAATCTTAATTTTGTATTTACTTCCTGCCAGTCCAGCCTCATAACCACCATGCGGCAAGATTCTCATACGGAGCGCTACCCGTATAGCTGAAGCAAAAGTCATGCTCACTGTCCAATACACTGTGATGTAGCGTGAGTCTGGTGGAGATATTTGATAATAGTAACTACATCGCTATGTGAAGAGAACAAGCAAGCATTAAACAAGTTTAGATCTTAGTTAAATAATATGGATTGATCGTCTTGTCACAGATGTTTCATTATCTCACTATTAGAAATGAACATGGAATGTCTTTGCGGCTTACCATCGAAGCCAATTGTGAACTTGATACATGCAGCACAATAACTCGCTGCACGCTCCTACCCGAGGTAGCGTACACGAGCTACCCGCTCGCCCGGTCAAGGTCGTAGTAGGCGAGCCTTGCGTCATAATTACCAGGGCGACTTGAGTATGGCTGCGCCCTTACACTATCCTGTCACCTGGCTTTTGGGTTGGGTAACTAGTTTAGTCATCCTGAGTGCATGAGAATCTGTTGCTAGAAATTTCGCTGGCCTCCTGTTTTTTCTGGATGATCAATAGCCTGGTGGTGTACAAGCGGTGTCATAACCGCGCTTTAGTCGATCGTCAGCCCTCATGACATGCCGCCCAGAGACCTGACGTACGAACACTCAGGTCGGCAGTGCGTGCAGAATTCTACGACCTCATTCATCATACCTTAGATTTTCAATGTCTTTCAATAACTTCAACGTATCTCCTACCAGCTTACTCTACGGAGCAGGTCCCCAGAGTGTTTCTGGAAACTCAATACCGCCCGGTGCTGAGAACTTGACGACTGCAGTTCAGACCACTTCGGCAGCAGGCGTCTACAGTTCGAGAGACGATCAAGAGATATGGAAAATTTTCCTACTGATTGGTATTGGGTGTCTTTCGTGCTTAGCGATGGTCTATTTCTCGATCAAGATATACCTTTGCACAAGGTAAGCTCAGCTCAAACTACCTCTTACAAGTAAAGCATTACCTCTTTCTACTGATGCGGAGCGTTACCGTCATACTTACTATTGAGCGCTAAGCTTCATATGCTTACATTCTGATCGCGAAACCAGCTGTGCAGACAATAGTTTTGCTCAACGTGTCAAGCCTACGTTCATCATGTTAAGTACAAATTCTGATTCTATGAATAATATATTATACTATTTAGGGTACGAACTGACGGTACCTAAATACTGAAGAGAACGAACTACTTTTTATATAAAGTATATTAGTAACGGAGAAATTTCGTGACACCAAAACCTGTTGAATCAGTTGCAATATCTGTCCAGTCACAATTGCCATCTCAGTTCCTAGCGGAAGCTTTTTGCCGATGAGTCAGCATTTTGAAAAGTCATAGTTACACGAGAGACTGCTGGTAGTTTTCCAACTCTGGGGTAAGAAGATTCATAGCAACTCGGCTCAGCAAACCACATAGGACAGCAAATATAGTGTAGCTGTTGCAAGTTAACCATATTTCCCTATCTTAAGGCAAGCACAAGTACCCAGTAACCTTGTTATAGTAGTGGCGGTCACTTCCGAAAAACTACTATAGTAACCTGGCATGCCGGAGGATAACCGTGGGTGAGGGGGCAGCAGGTCCAAGGACCAATCTAAAAAGAGGTGGCCCGGACGGCAGACAGTCTAGCAAAGCCCTTCACGACCCTACGATCGGCTGCCCTGGCTCGATACTTGGATTGACCTTGGATTGAATTGACCCCTACCATAGTTCTGAGTACACGAGTGCCTTGCTCTGATCCCTGTGTGACTTGGCACGTGCCAGTGGAATTTACGATCTGCAATCACGACTTTGTTAAAAATCCCCGGTCACGCAAGATGAGGGTCCTCGTGCATGAATCGGTCGAGGAGGAGCACCGAGCTGCTCGAGCCGACGGCACGTGACGGACTGGCAATACTATAACTGTGGCGGTGCCATCACTAAATTCTCAGTCCAATTACACAATGTGCTCCCCTGAGGTCTTTCGTGGAAATTCTGGATAACATCCATATTGCAATGCCACTGAATAATAATAATAATAATAACACACGATAAAGCGCCTCTTAGAACTCAAATCTTTTTCTAGGCGCTTTACATTTGCTGCAAAGGAAGCATGATTGAATGATTTGTAGTAGCATGCTCAATAAACAACAAGAACAACATGGTTAGGGGTGACAGGCACAGGATCAGCATGCAAGTGTGGTTAGTGGCAGCATGCATAGTGTCAGCACCCATAAACACATAAAGGACGAATCACAGGGACCCACACAATGCTGTCATAAATAGGCGTTATTAATTTTTTTTAAATGTGGTCAAAGCAGATGTCGTGACGAAGTCGGGAGTGAGTTCCAAGCTTTGGGAGCATACGAACTAAAGGCACGATCTCCAAAGGTTTTGAGGTTTTACGGTGGTACAGGTAAACAGTTAGATTCCGAAAAGAGGGTGGTACGATGCTTAGCCTGGTGGGGCAGTAGATCCGATACGTAGGCTAGAGCCAAAGAATGAAGGGACCTGAAAGTGAGCGACAAAACCTTGAAGTCAATGCATTGCTTGACTGGTAGCCTGTGCAGGTCGGCGAGAAGTGGTGAGATGTGGCAACTTCGACGCTCACAAAAGATAAGCCTAGCTGCAGAGTTTTGCACCAGCTGTAAGCACCTGATTGCACAGGCCGGTAGACCAGCAAAGAGTGAGTTACAGAAGTCAAGACGGGATGTCACAAATGCATGGACCAACATAGATATGGCATCCCTATCTAAACAAGCCCGAATTTTAGCAATGCTGTGTAGCTGAAAGTAGGCAGACTTGAAAGTGGAGCTGATGTGTTCATCCAATTAAAGGTCACTTTGGAACATGACACATACATTTCGTGCAGACTCAACAGGAGATATGCTGGGAGAGCCGATTTTGAGCATTTCCAATTTCTGAATCACGCTTGGTTTGCCGATAACTAGTAAGTTGATTTTATCATCATTCAATTTAAGAAAATTAGCTGCCATCCATGTGTGCAGATGTCATCAATGCATGCAGTGTGCTTGAAGATGATTTATGATCTCAAATCCAGCTGAGTGCAGCAAGTCATATGCCTATGCTGGGATAGAAGGCATGCACAAATTGCTTAATGTTGATTTATGAGCTACTGTTTGACTTAGTGCAACGAGTCACAAGCGCATAGAAAGTGTTTATTGCTAACTAAATGGCTTTGGCATGCAAGTAATGGCATTGGATGATTTAATAATACCTGCTACTTAATGTTGTCATTGAGCTGGTTGCATACGATTTTGCAAAACACCGGTTAGGTAGCATGAGCCTAAGTAGAAAACCAGCAAGTGTGTATTGCTGCCACCATCTGGTGCTGCTTTATCCGTAGGCACAGCGAGATAGGCGATTGCTTTGTAGAGATAGCAAAAAGGAGAATGCTGCTGCTGAAGATCCTCTCAGGATGCTTATTGGTGTCAACTACCTCTACAATCGCGCACTCGCTGGTGTTGCATACGCGCCTGCAGCACAGCTTAAAGAGCCCAACACCGATATCGCTAAAAAGAAAACCACGACCTCGGAAACTAACGGCATTGGTGAACAAGACGAAAAGAACAGAAACCAGAGCGCCAATACCGAGCCCACCAGCAACCGCCGGATGAAGTCAGGCAAGCGAGTCCGTAGAAGTAGGCGTGGCCGCGAGCTGCCACTACGCCAACATGACCAGGCAGATAAAATAGACGTTGCGTTCAAAGGCACTGTCGTGAGAGTGCCACTGGTGAAAGTAAATGAAAGTAACCGAAGACCCCTGCCAAAACTACCTCCAGCAAACATGGCGCTCGCTCACAAGACAATCTCATTATAAAGTGTTTTGCTTACCCTTAAATGACAAAACGCTGCCTGTTGTGACGTTAATTTCGCCCCTCTATATTAGCACTCGAATAAAAAACGGATACTACATGAACTGACCTATTTAATTTGCCATTGCATCTTACTAATTTTTTAATAAAGACGCATGAATCCAATTCTGCGATAGCCTTTGGTTTGCAGCCTTCGTTAATGCTCAAGTCGTGTGCTACAATTCGCATCAAAATCTGGTGTACATGCAGTTGCCCAAGGATCGCCATTCGCACTGACAAAGGATTCGTAAAGAAAAATGCAACTTATATTTATCGACAAAAATACCAACGGCTCCAGTGACGACACTCGCACTTGATACAGTTGGTGGTTGCTTAGACGTAGACAACATATCATTGCCTGGATAGAGAAAGCCGCAGGGTGCTATAAATAGCTCGGTCCTAAAATGAAAGGCATTCAGCAGAACACGGAATTAACCGAGCAAATTCACAACAGCAGACTGCAGCACTTCATACGACAGCAAGGAAAGGAACTCGTGCTAAGCCAAGGTCAGGTGCGGGCAGCACCAGTACCTTCGCTGAAACAGACGGCTTGACCTTCGAGAAGGCAATGTCAAAATGCTCCTTTCGCACAGCTAGTTCGGGCGCAGCTGCAGCATTCGTCAAGCTGCTAACACTAGTCATCAATTCTTTAAGAGCGGCTAGCGATGTTTCACGGACAAGTGCCGACAGGTCAGCTCCTCTGAAAAACCCAATCGTACACGAGCGGCGCGAGATGAGCCGTCTACTAGACCTCACACATGCACGCAGCATTCTCGCAGGCTGCCTCCAGCTAACCCCCAGCTGCTTGCTGACAACAGGAAGCGCATGGTCGCTCAACAGAGAATACAATCCTAGCAGTTGATGACATCGAAATGACCGAACAAGTCGCTACTACAGCATCCGTGGAACAAGCAGCATTTCAAAAATTAAGCAGAGCAGCACATTTATCACACGACGATGGTGATAATTGTATTTCTTTTAGTACTGCCGGTTTTGCACAGCCACCCTTCCTTCCACCAAGGAGTTGCCGTTCGTGCAGCAGTGCGTGTCTTGGGGTCTACTGCTGGAAGCTTTCTCTCTACTCTTACGCTGCCTTGCACAGCAGCGGGCAATCATGCTGTAGACATAGTACAGGCAAGAGTCTCTTTCTCACGAAAAAGAGGGACGAAACATTTTTTTCTTACCTGGCACAAGCGACTATGCAAGCTATCGCTTGTCACACACAGTGCCAAGCTAATGACTGAGGCATTTAACTTACGTGAAGTCCTGGGCAGCGGCGGCCACGTCGTGCAAAGACACGTCAGGCGCGAGAGCAGGGCGGCCACACTGTAAAACAACCGAGAGAGCGACGGTGAAAACCAGCGTGACACCGCCGGGCAGCCACTGCGGCACAGACAGCGCTGGTCTGCCCAGGTAACCCTGCGACTGGGATTATGGCACAACGACGACATAAGGCCCGGCAGCACCATCATCCACCTTGTGGCCCCTTGGGCACCTGCTTTGCCAGCAGCAAGATGCCTTGCAGACGCACACACGTGCATTCGGGTGAGCCGTGATGGCTCACTAGGTAAGGTGGTTGCTTTTTTATGTCCTCGGTCCCGAGGTCGTGGGTTCGAATCCCGCGGTGGGTGATTCTTTATCGCTGCTGCAAGCAGTGGTGATAGCCATAAAGGCTATTCTGTCACTATACAAAAGAGGCTGTAAAATCAGCTAGCGTTTTCTTTATTTTTCATTCGGCATGCGGCAAGACACATGCCGTTTGCATGTGTGTGGCTTCCACCACAGCGCGGCCACACAAGAGTTTCACGGCGGACTCAGTCAGTCTGCAGTCTTTAGCAGTAGCCAAAAGGTAACGAGCAAAGAACCATGGTAGTGGGATACTGTGGAGCTCCGTGGCCTAACAACACTGGGCATAGGCAGTGCATGGCATGCATAATGCGATACAAACCAAAAAAGTATGCGTACGACTAATGCAAGCCGATCGCGACATACAGCAATAACCGAGCTAGCAGCACACCTTTCGGTGGTCGGATAAAACAGTAAAGGTGCACGTGGCAAACCATCAGCAGCATTAGTAAAGCAATGCAACACTCCACACGGGAAACTTGAGCAAACAGCTGATCAGGTCGTTTTCGGGAATCGAACCAACAAGACTTCCCGACACACAACCTCAGACACGCCAAGGCTAAAGAAGCTAGCAACTCAAACATTTCCGAGCAAAGCAAGGAACTGGGACTCCATAAGATAAGCAGGATAAGGCCAAGCGAGTCAGGCTGAGAGCTACAGAGGCACATACAGCTTGCTTGCATCCTTGCAGAGCATCTGAGAGCTCGTAAGCCGAATTACCCCTCGGCTAGAGACTCTGGCAGGCAGATGGCAACTTCGATGCTATGACAGCAGGGAAAACCCAACTAACAAACTAAGAATAAGTATTAGATACAAGCATGCATCTCCGTCTGTAACTCCACGAAGCCATAAAGACTGTGTGGGTGTTATGCAGGACAGTTTTGTATAGCACACTCACAGCCCAAGCGGCTTTTGGTACCCATTCGGTAGCCAACAGACTTCGTCTCACGAAACAAAGAGAAAGTGGGAAGCATAGCAGAGTCAGGACAACACTTGAGGTAGTGAGTAGCATGGAAGTAGCAGCTCAGAACCGCTAGAAAGGATGAGCGATAGTCGGCAGCAGGAGAGTAGTTGTCGATGCGTAAGAATTGTAAAAGCGGGTTCCACAGTCTAGGACCTGCAGAGCTAAAGCGTCTGTCGCCAACGGTCTTTAAGCAGAGGAATGGAACAGCTAATTTATTGTCCACACAGGACCTGAGGGCGCAAACAGGCTGAAACTGGTGCAGCAGTTCAGCTAGGTACGAAGGAGCCAAGCCGTGGCGGGCCGTGTGGGTCAGCGTAAGAACTTTGCTCTGTATCTGTTGCTCAACCGGCAACCATCCTAGCTCGTTTAGCAAAGGTGACACGTGCTCAAACCTCTGGGACTTGAAGGCTAGCCTTGCAGCCATATTCAAAGTCAGCTCCAGTGGCCTAGTTGCTTTCTTTGGTAGCCCAGCCAAAAGGGAATTACAATAATCAATCCGAGACAGAACTAAGGAGCTAGTTAAATTTTTTACATGCCACTGTGGAAGACAGTTCCTAATCTTGGATAGGGAGCGGACATGATGGCTAGCTGTAGAAGCAGTCTTCTGAATGAAGCTTTTAAAATTGAGGCAGCTGTCGAAAACGACACCTAAATTTCGAGCACGTGGTGATGGTCGCACAACTGCATCACCTATTACAAGAGCAAAGCCTTTTAATCCAGCCACACGCTTAGGGTGTCCTATGAGCAGCAATTCGGTTTTATTGTCATTTAGTTTAAAAAAGTTTTCCGACACCCAGGATCGAATGTCGGCAAGGCAAGCATTCAGCTTATCAGTTGCTGCAGAACATTCCGACGGTTTGAATGACAAATACAGCTGAGTATCGTCAGCATAAAAGTAACGAAATGGAAGACCCAAGCTCTCGAAGACTGGGTGCACGTGCATCAACCGATAATCCCCGAGCGGTGGAATGCAACTGGTGGAGTTCTCCGAGAAGGAAATCTACAGCACTGCGGCAAAGTGCAGAGCAGCTACTGCGTATGCAGTAACTCTGCACTTGCCTTGGTTATTGTGCGCAAAATGTCAAGCCTTTCCTCCGATGTAGGCAGGTCGACGAAAAGAACCTTGTCCAGTCGGCCGGGGCGTAGGATGGCTGGATCGATTATGTCTGCAAAGCAACAGACGATACAATGCACGCGAAACCAATGCATGGCAGGAGCCTTTCTGCCCGGGCCGCATGGCATCATCGATATGCACTGGCCCAGGCATTAAATGAGCTGGCTGCAGCTACTGACCTGGTCGATTAGTGGCTCCCAATATAAAGACCTGCTTCCGTGCCTCCAAGCCATCCATCTCTGTTAGCAACTGATTCACGACCCTGACCGAAGAACCTCCCTTAAACAGATGACATTTTGCAAGATTTGAAGCAACTTTCGCCTAAGATCAACAGCAGTGAGTTCATAAGCCCATTGTACGGCTTCGTTCTCTAATGTAAACACAACATACAGACTGTCGTGCATATTGACTTATTTATTTATTTACTTACTGCCTTTTATGCATGCTGACACATTTGACTTTATTCTGCATATTTCTAAACACATTTTTAGTCGGAAACTGAATGCAGCCTGCTGGTTGCAAGAACAGCAAGCCTGTCTGCCCATTTTAAGCATCGACAGCAAATATCAGTAACAAGCTTGCACAGCATCCCACAACAGGCACAAAGATAAGCAAAAGAGAATGAAATATAGTTAATCACATGCCCTTCAGGATACATGTATGCATGCTGCTATCACTCAGAGGTAGAGAGGAGAATGAGATGGGACAAAGACAATCAGTGATTGAAAACTCAACAGTGAATCAAACCAGCTTAAAACTCGAAGGCACACTGGTATGGCCTTCTGCCTAAGCCAACAGAAGCAAACCAGCAGAGCGAGCTCTACTGGATTGCTAGCTGGCAGCTTCCTGGACCCACGAACCTCACTTAGGCTTTCATTAACAAAACCCATCCTGACCCAGTCAGTACACTCAATCGAGCCTTATGCTGAAGTCAAACTACTATTTGCTTTATCCACTGGCAAAACGGGCAGAGTGTGGATGCTATCGACAACAGCAGGCAGTATTCTATTCTATTGTGTATCACTTTGCAGCAAATGTAAAGCGCCTAGAAAGAGATTAAGTTCTCTGAGGGCGCTTTATCAAGTGCAATATTATTATTATTATTAGTGTCCACTGCAATGCACTGCACCTCCTACAATCCCGTGAATCCACTGACATTCACTACTCAAGCAGCACGGAATAAAACAAACTGTACAGCTCATTCATTAGTTGGTATAACGGTACATCCACAGTGCCTGCTAGCCACAATCAGCTCTTTCTAACCAGTCTGCTACATAGATTTGCCAAGCAAAAGTCATTTATGGTTCCCAGCTTTGGAGCATCAAGAACAGGGTCCACCCAGAAGTCTACATGCTATCTCAGCTCTAGAGAGAAGACTACGCATGGACAGACGAAGAGTGTGCCATTCAGATGCTTACTAACCAATTCTAAAAACGGCAACTTCTAAGGAAATATTGTTGAGTCTGTACAGCACGAGCCACATTGCCGTGTCTAAAATATCTCGCCTGAAGTCTAACAAGGGGCATCGGTGGTCGATGAGCTATGCCAGATCCAAAAGCCAGCATTCAGCATTCATGAACTTTAGCGCGTGCTTAAGGCAGGTACTGGCCCAGAACGTCCTTCTCTTCTTCTTCTTCTTTCTTCGGTGTCTGCGGAGGTTTATTGGACATGAAAAGACCCTGGAGGAGCTACATCCAGAGGGCATCTGCATAACATATCGTGAGCACGATACCGAAAGGCCACCATACCAACGATAGCTAGAAAGGTGGATTGATCAAACAGAAAGCTACGATGCAAATCTAAATCGTGCGGGACAGTTGCATTGGTCGCACATCGGTTCTAGATGGAGGGCTGCCCCCCTCACCGTGTCTTAGCCCAGGAGTTAAGGTGCTAGCTCTTCACGACCCGCAGGTGGTGAGGGCTCGAGCCCTTCAGTAGGCGATCCTTTATTGCCCACTGCAAGCAGTAGCCTTTGAGGTCCTGCTGCTGTACAAATGAAGCTGTTGAATCAGCTAGCCCTTTTTTTTAGGACTGAAGCACACGCCAGTAGTCGGACAGCGGCACATCACTTATGTCTAACCACTTGACATGCTTCCTTTTTGGATATGCAAAGTTCTTACACAGAGTTAGTTCTCGAGGCGCTATGCAAAATTCTAATCAACCTTATTATAAGCATATCTACACCGATCAAAGTAGCATCAAGTGTAATAAGCTATTGAATGCAAAGAATGCAGCTCAGCAACTTGAGGCATTGCTTTGCCCAGCACTTTTACAGCCCACTTTACAGTCTCGGGTGGCAAGCGAGCCTCAGCAAAAGATGGCGCCTTGCGCAATCGTCGGCCCTCGCGACTCGAGGCAGGCTGCGCACCTCGCCGCTGTCCGACCGGCGTGGGCAGAGGGCATCCAGCTCGTCGAAGAAGATGACGCACGGAACCGAGTTCCGAGCTCGTTGAAACACTTGCCGAACAGCTCGCTCGCTCTCGCCGACATACTGTGAACGATTGAAGACAAGGTCCATGCTCGCAAGGCTACACAAACTGCTGACCGAGAGGTGCTAGTGGCTGGCACAAGCTAGGTATGACACACAGAGTAGCTAAAGCAAATGGGTTGCTGGTTGGCAGCGGCAGCGTACACACACACACACACACACACACACACACACACACACACACACACACACACACACACACACACACACACACACACACACACACACACACACACACAACACACACACACACACACACACACACGAGCTCTCACAAAGCAAGCAGCCTATGTGTGGACATGCGGCAACAAGCACGCCAAAGCCATTTAACGATTTACCATGTTCAATAGTTCTGGTCCCTTGACCGAAATGAAGTTGATGCCGGACTCGTTGGCGATGGCCTACGAACGAACGCAGCACCACAGGTCTGGCGAAGCAGAGGAAAAGTCACCAACGCAACAATGTCGCCAAAAACCACATTGAGCGCCGCCAATTGTATGAGGAGCAAAGCACCAAGTCGAGCAACGCACCTTGGCTAGTAGAGTTTTACCGCAGCCCGGCGGTCCGGCTAACAAGATTCCAGAGGGGCTTGTCAGACCCAGCATTTGAAAGTACTGCGGATATTTGATCGGTGCCTGCAAGAGCAAGGACTGCCAATGCGTGACCTTCGAACAGGCACAGCAAGGCGCACAGGCACAGCCCCTAAAGCATCGCACGGTAACACGATGCAAGCTCATTGTCCTGGTAATGAAAAGCCATCTGAAGCATCGGCTCTATTCCAACAAGACCCTTACAGCGTGGATAACAGTCAACGGGTTTAACTTTGGGACGCGAGCTTGAGCCGTCAAGCACGCGTAATGCAGCAGCAACGAAGAACAGCAGAAGCCGCATGGCGGCACGGCAGTTGGACCGAGGCTTCGGGCTCGGCCAGACGTCGACAATGACATATCGAGGCCCTGCACTGACTGACCATTCACAAAATGGCTGCCCACGTGACAGGAGTCGCAGGGGCGCCACTCGGTCAGCCACCTCGGATAAGTAAGAGGCATCGATTGAAGGCTTTAATCATTCGCTGGCGAGCATTGACAGGACTATCCGTCCACTGGACACGATTCGGTGCGCAGGCGTTCTCGTGCCGTTTGTAGCATTCGCCAACAGTGCTACGGCGAGGGGAGGGGGGTTGACCCAGAATTGCACGGCATCTAAGCCGTGGGCATTGGCTGCTGGCGGACTTGAGCAGCTAGCTGACTGTCGAAGTCACTCACCACTTTGCTTTGCCACACACTACTGCCTCACCTCGAGCTTTCGTGCGGCCAGTCGAAGCAGCTCGAAGCAGCACTCTACCGTAGCTCCGCCAAGGCGCCGCTAAGCGAAGTGGACCGTGAGTTTCGGCTATCTAAAAGACACTGCGAACACAGGACAGGGGCCCGTGCCAGCTTTCCTAGCTGTGGCGGATCGTAGGAGCAGCTGCACTAGTAGAGAGACTATTTTTAGCAAGCGGCAGCAACAGCCGAATGTCGTCTCGAGCCCCAGGTAGGGCTGTACTTTTAACTCGGCATCTCCTTAAGATTGCTTGCCAATTAAGGAACGATGACCATCCGATGCGGGCGGCTAATGGAATTCACTAGCTTGAAATTCCAGTCGGTAGGGAAACATCCGACATCGGCAGGCGCTGAGGAATGAGGCTAGGCTGCTGCTAGCCGGTTCGAGCTCTGCGGTGGCAGCTAGTGAGAAAAACAACACAAAAAGTGCTTACACGTAATACTGGCAGCCCACAGGCCTCCGTAGTCAGCTAAACACAATACTGTAATACCACTAATTGCTCACACAAAGATACGTTCATGCAAACAGTTCTAGAGCCAGCACTATCCTGACATCCCAAGCGCTGGCCTGGTTTCTCCAGATTCTCTCAACTCACTTGCAGCTTGTGCTGCTGACATTCGCAAATGGATGACAGGTGACTTTTCTTAAAACTGAATGATAACGCCGACCGAATATGTATGGGAAAACCTAGTCTCATCCAGAAAATTGAAAGACACCCTAAAAAATCAGCTCACTATTATGCTCAGCCGGCATATCAGCAGGGAATCTGCGTGTCCGAGTCCAAAACGACCTTTCGTTGGATTACCCCACAGCAGCTTTCGAGTCAAGCCTGCCAAATTTCTACGAAATATTGCAATGGGGCGTGCTCAGACAAGGAGGTACCACAGCCGAGTTGGTCCATGCATTTGTTAATATCCGTCTCAATACTAGCTGATTTAACAACCTCTTTTATACAGTGGCAGAAGAGTCTCAAAGGCTATCACCACTGCTTGTAGTGGCAATAGAGGATTGCCCACTGCAGGATTCGAACCCACAACCTCGGGACCAAGGTCACGAAGAGCAACCGCCTTACCTAATGCGCCATCACGGCTCTCTCTGTGTGTCTGTGTGTCTGTCTGTCTCTCTCCCTCTCTCTCTCTCTCTCTCTCTCTCTCTCTCTCTCTCTCTCTCTCTCTCTCTCTCTCTCTCTCTCTCTCTCTGCACAGGTCTTCCTGTGGGTGGTGCTAGAAGATGCTTACCGTTGGTATAAAACTCGAAGGCTAGGGTGGTCTATCATAAACGTCTATTACCACAAATTACACCACTTGTCTCCGACCTGTCCCGGGTTTCCATTCAGCAGCATATGGATTTCAAGGTTTAATCGTTTAATTTTACGTCCCATCATTCTTTTACTCATGCTTACCTCTCTGATCCACTTACTCTGTGGGACAACCCTAACCAACCCTCCTTAGTCGCTGATCGTTCAACTGTGCCTCTAACCAATTTCAAGTCCTTCGGAGACTCGAGCTTTCAACTCGCATGCGCTTTATGCATGGAACCCTCTACTGAATCACATCACGATATCCTCAAATTTGACGACACTTGATGTGAGCTAAAAACCAAGCTGTGCCTGACACCATTTGCTCTGTCTGCTTATATGCACTGAGCACAAGCTATTATTATCTAATCAGTCTATGTGCTTTGTTTCCAGCCTCCTAACAAGTGCCCAGAAAGAAATTTAGTTCCCTTAAGGTGCTATACAAAGACATTATTACATTAATAAACTTATTAAATTATTAACATTATTAAATCACGACAAGACAGGATCTCTACTAACAAGAGACCAGGGATATCGATACGAACGCAAGACCTCTACAGCTCGTCCTCCATTTCACATTGGTTCTTTAGCTTATGGCAACACAGGCGGCACATGTTGTCACTAATTAAGAAACTATGGCACCTTCACGTTGAACGGCAGACACATTAGTGACCGGGCTGTTCCAATACCCGGTCCAATTAGTCCTATCAACCTGTCCAAATCTTCAAACCATCTCAGGGCAGTAAGAACCTTATCTCTTAAGACTGGTGGCAGCTTTAATGCTGCACGTTCTAGACTACAGGATTTCACGACAATTCTCATGCCACTTTATTAAGCTCCAGCTACTGATCCTAACTCCTCACTTCCGGCTACATTGTGCAGCTACTTCTACACTGCACATTTAATCACTAGCTCTTCAATTATGCTTTTCTTTTGCGCTGCTTGCATTCCACGACAGAAACGTTTGCTCTGCAGGTCCTAGATTGTGAAACTCACTGCCACAATCCTTATGCAACGACATCTACTCTCCTGCGGCCGACTGTGACACATCTTTTCGCCTGAGCTGCCATTTCCATGCCACTCACTACCTCAACAGCTCACCTGACTCGGCCACGCTTATCGCTTTCTTTTTATTTCGTGAGGTGTAGTCTGCTGGCTATCGAATGCGTATCGAAAGCCGTTTTAGCTTTGAGCGCCCTACAGAAAATTCTTCTGCGTAACAATCACTTAGTCTTTGTGGCTTTGTGGAGTTACAGTCGGAGATACATTATACTAGATGAACTAATGACCTGGCGCATCATGGCCAAGCAGCCCGCTGCAGTGAATCGCATCACGTATCTCTTTACCCCCCCCAAGGATCAATACTTTACGCACAAAGAAAAGCGCCGACGAGCGACCTAGCGAGTTCTCAGCAAGCAGCTATCCAGCACGGCGCATGCAGCAGAAGCAGCAGTAACAGGTTCCACACGATTGGAAGGTAGGTCGGCGGCAGTGACGTACCAGGACGGCCATCTGCAGCTCCTCCCTCACGCTGTGTAGCGCCCCGATGTCGGCCCACGTCACGTCGGGAACCGTCGCAAAGCCCTCCCGCTTAGCAGACGGCTGCAAGTGCTCCAGGGCTTGCTAAAACAGAGTGCAGAGCAAGCGCCTCGATGCCAGCTGCAAGAATGCATCCCCTCGCTAGATGCAATTGTAGACGCTTTTGGCAGAAGCTGCTGCTCAGGCAGCGACAGAAAAAATGAATAGAACGGATCAAAGGCCAATTATAAACGATAAAGTGCATATACAGCAATAAGGTTCAAGACGATTGCCCGTGGAGACAAGCCATCCACAGTGGAGACAAGCCATCCCCGTGACAGGCGCTGATGCAAAGAAAGATGATTGCAAACACAGGAATGCAAGAACAAAGGAATGCAAGAACTGTAATATTGCTAAATAACCCATCTCGCAAGCATTTGATTCAGATGGCAGCACGATATGAGAGTTCCGTTCCAACAAGTAGCCGGCAGACGAGCTATCAAACAGCAGTGTGCCGGCCCTTTACGTGTGCACAGAGTACCACTGCTAGTAAAACTTACGCACACTGTGCCAATTCGGCATCCATACCCTTTTTGCCAACCGAAGCACGAAATGCAATGACGACTACCACAAATGCACGGTGTCTTACCTTGAAGTCATCTGGAAGTATGCAAAAGCTCTGAAGCTGCTCAGAACTCAGAGGCGGGCACTCCTTGAGCCATGACAGCACTAAAGATAAAAGCAGCAAGAAATGATCAGCAAAACGTTTCTAACCTGGTCGCAGAGAAAACTAATAAAACTCATTAACTTGCATGCACACTAACAACCTGGATCTATACTAGCAGACCAATTAAGACGAGACATAACGGGACACCGAACCTGGAATTGAATCGGGTTGACCAACCCAGCAGAGCTGCACAGAGGCAAACTGGTTGGTGGCGCACACTATATCAGGAGGTAAAGTAAGCACAGCAACACCAAGCAACGCCAGTCAAGATTCAGCTCTGGTATATTCGAACAGCAAATGCATGCTGCCACTGGTGTCGACGCAACCAACTAACGAGCATCATATGAATATCACACAAAGATCGTAAACAAATCGGTATATGCGGTGCCCAAACCGTTATACACAATGTACCTAGTCACCTGGTCAACAAAGGGCGAACAAACACAAGGAGGTGGTCTTCTGTCACGACTGAACTGCAACAAAGGGCGAACAAACACAAGGAGGTGGTCTTTTGTCACGACTGAACTGCCACTATTTACTGCTACGGAGTGAACAGTGTTGATATCAAACACATCGACAACCAAGAACAAGGCCTGAAACAGTCCTAACACAATACTTAAGAGTCGGCACCTGCTTTCAAGAAGCAAGCCACGTGCAGTTCACGACTCTGTGTGGCATTCTACTCGCTCAACATCAAGTTAAACAATGCAAACAATCTGCAACTCCAAAGGTCTAAGAAATAGGGTAATGAAGGCTCGCATGGTTTGCTAATGCCACGTATGGGCAGATTCACACCTACCCAAGCTGGCTACATACCTTACACAGTGCCATACACAAGATCTAAATCTTTCAATAGCGATAGCGATTATGTAATAAGTACCGAAAACTAGGTCTATCTATGTTTGCTGTTGCCTTCAAAAAAGAAATATCATTAAAGAAATAAATGACTCATAGGAGCCAAGTTCTGAGCAGCACATCGTACCAGGACTACCCCTCCTTGGCACAGGCTTAGCTGTTCACGGTAACAGATGCTGGCACTAGCAACCATCTGACATTGGTACAGCAGCTAACCACAAGTGAAGGTCGTGTGACCACATTGAGCAACGCAGTATTTAGGAAATAAGCCTGCATACCCATAGCGAGTGCATCAGGTGCATCAGCCATATTTCTAGCTCTAAGTAAATGACACAGAACACATGACTTGACTTCACACAGGGAATCCACGTCGAGCATGCAGCCATCGGTGCAATTAATCGAGCAATACATCTTGAGAATGACAAGGCCTTGAGCGCGCTATAGAAAACTCATGCATAACATTTCCACCTAACATTTGTGGCCTTACATTACAAGAGCAATAACCTCAAGCAAGTCTGAAAGATAAAAAAATGTGAGCTGAGTAATTAATTAAGCACGAAAGAAGAATTAAGAGATCATTAGAGAAAATAAGTACGATCCAAAATGGTAAGGTTGACAGCAATTGCAGCACTAACAATGCACGATGTGCTTGTGAGATCACAGACATATTGCTAATGTAAACTGTCAAGTCTGGCTAACAGACATAACTGACCTGACTGCAGTGCCGACTGAAGCACGTCTGTACTATGACCACTGGCTGCTCCATGTGAGGCCATGGGCGGCAGCGCAGAGCCTCCAGGTGAAGAGTCAGGTGACAACTCGTGTGGCGTAACGACTGCCAGGGGGTCAGCGATAATCGTTGGTGCTGGTGCTACCACGAGAGGCTTCACAGATGCTGTGGTTTCATTCGAGCAACTGCTATCGGCCTGTGAAGGCCTCGACGTGCCAGCAGCAGCAGCATCAGCAGTAGCAGTATCCTGTTGGCTTATTGGGTGTTCTCTTAACTGTGTTTGAAGATCAGAGAGATTCGATTTGCCCACCACGCTGCTTTGTGTTTGCATCATATTCAGACTTCTGATAAAAATAAAAAGTACAGTATAATTCAAACAACAGCTTCAACCGGCAGACAAGAGTAGTAGACAACTAAAAGACAAAGTGTGTACAGATCAAGTTCATCAGTCAATGATTAAATCACACACACTCGGGCAATGCAAGCAAGCACGCGTCGAGCACCAATCCCTTACTGGCATGCATTGACACTTTTGGTATAAAATGAGTGCGCACCCATTTTGCAGTTAAATCCACAAAACATGAGACCGTAAGTCTTACTAATGAGTTGACTCTCACAAAAGGCAGTATGTTGAGTCACGATACACGAATGAGAGGTTCGATTCCTAGCCTGGCACACAGATTTTTTCGACTCCAGTACCTAGCAGATGAGCTTAGACTTGGCACTTTCTGAGAGTATCTAAGCACCGCTACAAACACCCACACCGTCGGCATTCTGGGCCATTCAAGAAGAGCATGCACAGACTAGGAGAAGCTGTGTAAATCTTGGAGTGAAAACAGACTCTATGTAGCTGTTTTACAACTCGCTGCAAGAAAAGCAATAACCAATATTAATGAAAAGCAGGGTATCCTGCTGGGACAAGCATGCAGACACTCATAAAAGGCTCACACCCGCTGGTTAGTGGGACCGGTAACACTCACTAAATCGCGCACAGGCAGAAAAAGCATACAGGACAAAAGACACGCCCATATGGATGCTATAGGAAACATGGCGCTATTACCCTGAGTGCATAGGCACAGTTTCAGAATGTTCAATCACATAACATAAAAAGTAGTCCTTGGGCTGTTCCCGAAAAATACTAGCCGATTCAACAGCCTCTTTTGTATAGCGACAGAAGAGCCTTTACGGCTATCCCCACTGATTGCAGCAGCAATAAAAGATCGCCCACCTCAGGATTCCAACCCACGACCTCGGGACCGAGGACATAAAAAAGCAACCGCCTAACCTAGTGTGCTATCACGGCTCACCAAGGGAAGATGCACGGTGCCTCCTGTTGCCCGATGATGCGCATTGCTGATCTTGCACGATTGAGATCTTCACATGGCATGACAACTCAAATGATAATTTCAGACGCAGAACAAAGTTGCCCTGCTTCACATTTGTTACAAGTACGAGTCATTGCGTGCGGACAGCTATTAGTATTAGTTTTGATCAATCACAGCTAGTGTCAGGGCCAAGAACAAGATTGATTTTCAAAACAAGACGGTACGATACTGCAGCTCTTTATGTTCCCGAGTAGTGTACTACCAGTGCAGCCTGTCTCCATGCTGCTGCTAAGGGTGCCATATTTTATGAACTGCACTGGACACAATAGTGGCAGACTACAACTACAAACTGATGCCTGCAAATGTCATTGCAGCTTAACAAGAGAGGAACAGTCAGAAATGAGCTAGTAAGAACGTGCAGTTCCAATCGAGGCATCTTAGAGGCACACCTATTAAGTCAACATGTGCAGAATTCGTACAGCAATACCCCTCATCATGAAACAACATTCTGCCGGTGAGTTAGAAAATGGACATGTATGGACGTCATTCGTCCTCCAAGTTGCTTCTTCACTTCTGACTAGGACATGCACACATGCTAGAATATTCACAATGCTAGGAGGAATGGGATTGCGTATAGAAACACTTGGGAGTTAGGAATCAAGCTATCGTGAGCTCGGTACACAAATTAACGAACAGCCCACATCGGCAGTAGTGGCTTAGCAGCCATCATCAAGTGAACATTTTCATCATCACCACTTGCATTGGGATGTGGTGCCTCAGGGACTGGGCATTCCGTGCCGATTGTCACATTACTCTTGGCGTGAGCCAATGGACAGCCAGAGTTTATAGTTTTGTCCTACGAAAAATCGATAGCCAAACCAAGATTTAATGCAGGGATCTCAGATCCGGACAACGGCCGGCAGCTCAGCGGCAGCTACACTGTCAGACTCATGGATGCACGTGCACAGCAAACTACACGCCAGCCAACAAGACAAACCTTTCAATCGCTACCATGGCAGCATCTCTGGTGAGTGCCATTAGGTCGGCTCCGACAAAACCAGGAGTAAGTCGGGCAAGCTCGCCGAGGTCGCATGACTCATGTAGCTTCAAAATCCGGCACAAAACCTCCAATATACTGAAACAAGGATAAACACAGGGCGTTCGACTGGAAATCCTGCGCATAGCAGTGGTCCAACTAAACCTGATCAGAAGTGTCACGTTGAACCAGTGGCTAAGAAATATGCATGGGGGCTGACCATTCCAACTGGCTGCCGTCCAAGCATCAAGTGCAGGAGGCTGCTTCAGGAATGGCTGCCTCAAAAGGAGAATGATAACATTAATTAATTAACCCGGCTGACTGAGAGAAAAAACTGACTAACCTACGTAATAACGATGAAGGTAAACCAACAAGCCAATCATCCACCAAGGGAAATCAGAAGAGTAAACTCACTACTAAATGCACTAGAGCATTAGCATCAAGGCACACACACATAAGCATGCGCCCACACACACAGGCACACACATAGACATACACACACATAGACATACACACACATAGACACACACACACACACACACACACACACACACACACACACACGCACACGCACGCACACACATGTAAGTGCGTGCGTGCATGGGGCCTGACCATCTGACTGACAAGGAGCTCAGTTTGCCAAACGATTAGTGTGAAATCATAGGAGAGAGTTGTACGACCTGCAGGCACTATGCCAATGAAGGTGAGGCTGGGGAGGCCACGAGTGCATCGTCAGTCGATAATGCGTCATGCAAGTGGTACGTTAAATGTTCAAGCAAGTCGAAAGCCTATGAGACTAGTGTCAGATACCAATAACCGCTCGGGAAAAAGTCTTTGTCCAGCTGTTCTTTGCAACGCGACACCGGCGCAGCACACGACACTTTAGGCAAGCTAGAGCACGAGGAACACACGACACTAGCCGGGCACTTGACGGTGTTCCCTGCACTGACCGTCTTCTCGCAGCTTCTCCCGGTATGCCAAGGCATATCTCGTGATCGAAACGACCCGCTCGCCGGAGGGCGGCATCTAACGAGTCCGGTCTGTTGGTGGCGCCAATCACCAAAACGGGAGCTGCTGACTTTGATGACAGGTCTGAAGATTATTTTAAGGCTTGTAAAAATGTCATCCGGAACTGCACTCGCTCAGCACTGAACGGCAGGGTGTGCACCTCAGTACAATGCACACACAGCCATGCTTACCATCCATACATGACAGCAGCTGAGCTACCATCCGCCTCTCCATGTCCTTGGATGCCGTCTCCCTTTTTGGAGTGATCGCATCTATTTCATCGATAAATAGTACACTCGGAGCCGCATCCTGGAACACATAGTTTCTATGGTAAACATAATTTGAAAACACAGATCCAAGGGATTAGGGGCTTGTGGAGAAAAAACTGAGAGAAGTGAGGGAGGGAAGAAAAGAGGGAAAGATAAAAGAGGGAGGGAGGAAGAAGGGAGAGAGTGAGCAAAAGAGAGAGCAAGGAGACAAGGAGGGAAGAAAAGAGGG
Organism: Cristatella mucedo; assembly: GCA_009760855.2. Lineage (NCBI taxonomy): Eukaryota > Metazoa > Bryozoa > Phylactolaemata > Cristatellidae > Cristatella > Cristatella mucedo. The sequence goes on from WPIO01000009.1 coordinate 484,650, forward strand.
AGGGAGGGAGGGAGGGAAACCAGGTACTGATTTTAATAAGAGTACAACACAACTAATTCGGCAGGTATAATTGTCTACATAAAAATTATCTGAAAGTTTTCTAGCCACAGCTCGAGGCGTTAACAACGTTGACACGTCGACTCTGAAGCCCATTGAATAAGAAACTCTTTCCTGTCAACTGCACCAGGGCTGTCTAGTTTTATCAGTGCTATGCATTCTGCACCTTGAGCCCCCGATTTCAAGTCTTAAGGGCAGCAGGGTTTTGCCAGTCAACGGACACTAACCATAACCAGATGGTTCAAAGCAACACTCAGGGCACGACGGCAACCTGCAGGGTGCTCTAAAAATGCCACTACTGGGTCACAGGGTCAGCGCAACACATCGCCATCTGGGGATAGGAAGGAAACGTAATAATTTTTCATCGTCCTCTGGGCAGCCGACTTGACAGGGTGGTCGAGAGTTTTCTCCATTCACTTCGCGAGTCTTAGCCCTACTTTAGCCGGCACCATTATCTGCAGCTCTATAGACAAACCGACAAGGAGGAGCATCAGCTTGACACCTCTTTGGCTCTCTTGGGTACTCTCCAAGTGTGTGCCCTTTATTCTGTAACATGCAGCAAGTTGCCTACATACATACCCACATATACATTCACTAGCCCAAACAGAAATCACGACTCTTGAAACACTTCGTGCAAAATACAGGCTGAATTTGCACTAGTTGTAAGCTATTCGGGTAGCGAGAACAGAATCGAGACAGAGGGGTATCAAACACCATTCACTTAAAGCCACACAAATTCAGCTTTCTAAACAGATGCTTAACTTACAACTGCTTGATCGAATAAATCTCGAAGGCGTTCCTCAGATTCGCCGGAAACTCCAGAGACCATCTCTGTCGCAGCTACTTTAATCAATGGCAGCTGCAATTCCTAACAAAGCGATAAAAACTACATAACAAGCCACGTACCGAACTACTCGCCAATAGGAAACTGCACGACAAGCAATAATAACTAGCACCTATTTACCATAACGCTGACTTCCCAAACGTCCGTACCCAACCACAGACTATTGAGTCGCATTAACACATCAAACGAGCGCAAACAAGCGGCAATTTCTATTCATGACCTACACACCAAGGCCATAATGCACTTCACGGACTGTATGAGAATAAGTAATAAATGCAAAAGCTCCACAACACAGATTATACAACCAACAGCAGCATCGCGAAACTACGGTTAAGGGGGAATGTCAAGAATATACCTAAAAAAATTGTCCGACAATCGAATATGTGTTCATGGTACCTTTCGAAAGACAAATATGTTAGAACTGGGATCGGAAGTTCTAACGAGTTCCACGTGAAAGAGAACTCGGTTATGCCAACCACATCTAAGCCGGATGTAAACCGGAATAAAAAAAAATCTATAAATACAAGATTTACCGATCTCTGCATCATACGCGACTTGTATCCCAACTTGTCGAACCTTGGTAGATCGCGATAGATGCTTGAAGCTTGTTGGGGTGCATACTTGTGACATTCATACAGCTTCATTTCCAGGGTTTGTTGGAGCTATGTAAATTAAATAACTCAACTGATATTTCACGTATGGGAATGAAATTTGAAATGCGAGTTCAGCTCTGCTTTTTCTACCCTAGTTTTTAATATTTTTGATTTCGGTTAGATACATTTGGCTGTATATGTCATCAAACGTCATGGAGCTTTATTTACCGTAATTGTGGACATGTAGAACCAATCAGTGGAGCAGAACAAGATACAGCATTCAATCATATCAAAATGAACTCCTGCAGTCGTGTACAAGTGGACCTGAACTCACATTTTAGAATGCGCGTTCATCCGTCAAGTATTGAACGAGTTATGGGATTTACAAGGCACAAGGCTATACCGTCAATGAAGCTGTTTAACAGTCACAAGCGTGTACCTCTGCAAGCTGAAAATACGTTCCTCGATGCATCAAGATTCAAAAAGTAGGCAAACAAGTCATATATAACGCAGAGATCGGTAAACGTTTAATTTGTAAATACTTTGCTTTCGGTTAACTTCCGGGTAGACGTAGTTTGCCTAATTATTTTTTATGCTTTCCTTGCATCTAACGTGTTTGTCTGTGAAAGGTACCCTAAACAATTGTTTGATTATTGGGACCAATCTTCACTTTATTTTCTTGAGATTTACCCTTAACATTTGGCAGGAGCGATCCGATGCGAGAACAGAAATTTTTAGGTGATGACACTAAATTGTTTAGCATCAAATTTCTTTGGGCACTTTGCAAGAAACTGGAGAATGGGGCACAGTGGCACTATTTGACAGGCACAAAAGAGCCACGAATGATGTTACAGCCAATGAAACACGAAAGACATGAAATCCTGCTGTTCGATGTCACGCCGAGATCAGATCGCCGTGAAGAGGAGCAAGGAGCAAGTCACTCGTGGAGATGGTGCATTTTCTAGAGGATGCAGATGATTCAGCAGAGAGCAAAGAAGTGAGGCCGGCAAATTTTCTGCACATTGTGCAGCTGTAGCAAGGTCTACCATACGTCCAACTAAGAATAAGATCCACTTGCGATTGCCATCGAAACGAGCAGCTTACAATATCATATGGCACACCGGGACAAATCAAATTAACTGCAACTAATCTTACCAGACGTAAACTCAGAGTATGCACACGGCTTGGCTAAATTAATAATCTGCAGTTTACCAGTAAGGTAATTAACTGATGACTTTTTACTGCAACCGTGTGACAGGCAAGTCTACCTTGGTTTGTCCAGTCGCTTAAATTAGAGCACTATTACCAACTCAATAGTGGTGCACGGCTCACGGCAAGACCACTGTAAGCCAAGCAGCTGCAAACAGCTAGACGTACACCTGCAATCGCCTGAGCCAAAAGTGTCTTGCCACATCCAGGGGGCCCGTGAAGCAGGAACCCTCTAGGTGGAGTGATGCCTATTTGGCTGTACACCTCCGGATGCTTCATATGCACAAGCATCTTGCAGATCTTAAGCATTGTTTCGTCGTTGCCTCCGACATCAGCGAATCGGACGTTGGAGTACTGAACCTCTGTAACAAGAAAGCCCCAGTTAATCTCGAAGGGAGAAGGCAATTTAGGCAAGCATTATGTGTTGGATAGTGGCTAAGCAGACAGCATATGCATGGGATGACACAGACAAATAGACAGCCTTGCCCAAACAGAAGAGTTATCATTAATCTGCAATGAAAACAAACAAATTGTTGTAAATTCTTCCGAGCTTGAATTGGCATTTTTGGTAAGCTGTAAAGCCTACAATCTAGGATGTGTAAGCATATTTAGTTGCAGTCCGGAAGCTAATTAGTGCATCTGACACCATTCTGCAATGGTCGCACATACAGCACGTACATGTAAGCACCCAAGTTCTGGTCTCCCATCGTAGTGCATGAAGCATTCTTCGATCTCAGCTGCCAGGTAACACGAAGGCTTACTCTACACCCAACACCCTACACCCACACCGGGCAAGCAGACACTAACCGTGCCTCGACCCCGCTGAGAGAATGCACTCACCAGGGAGATAGTAACAAATTTGCAAGCAGCAATGGCCACACTTTGTTTGTTCATTACTATAAAGATGCACAGCCTGCAAGCACGAAGATTTCCAGAAAAGTATGGTCCATTAAGCAGTTAAAAAAACGGTGTGGCATCATGTGGCAATAAAATGGACTGCATCACAAAACAGCTCGCTGCTAGGAGAATAATCCTAGCACTCTAGCGCAGGGTCACCAACAGTGACTGGTGCACACACCGAAAAGTGCAATGTTCGATCACTTTAGCCGAATATCGACACTCAGAGGCTTGATTCAATAACAATTGCCCGTGTCCCCAATAATATTATAACAGACATCCCACCATCAAGGTCAAATTATTTCCGGTTTGTGAACAAGTCCAGCACATCACAGTGCTTAGTGGCACCTTGCATCAATTCTGCATCAGCTACTGCTCTCTTGGTTACAAACAAAAATTTTGTGAGCACTTAAAGCGGGTAGTGAACAAAACCGGTAACATCTGGGTGGCAAATCATTACCACTGCACGACCACTGAACCAATCTATTACTACGAAGCTCACCATAGACTTGCATGCATCTTCATTAGCACTCACACTATAGATCTCACCACAAGCTTGTCGGCTGCATGTATCCTTTAGCTACCAACTCTGTATTACAGGCAGCCTGCCTCTCCTACATAGGAAATCTGACTAGTGACTAGGCATGCGGGTGCTACAGCAACTGTGCACCAGCCATAGTAGTGCATTGGCACAACTGTCATTAAGCAATGCAACCAATACTGAGAATGATAGCAGACTGGTGGCTGCCAACAATAAAGCAGGCTAGAAAAAAAGATGAAAATCAGCACACCTTTGGGCGCAGCTCTTGGTTTTGCACCACTTTTAGGTTTATCTCCAAGCCCCGCTTGATGAGCTTTATTCTGCCGTTTAGTCGCGTGTGGTGTCGATCGTGTGGTGGCCACTGCCGATTCCCCACTGCCGACGTCAACTACAGCTGCGCGATCGCCTGGAGCAGGACTGCCGACTGGCTGTTTTGCTGGGCTGCTAGTGGCCGATGGTGGAGAGGAGGACGGCTTGAACTTCTTTGGTCTCTTGCATGATGCAACATACCGGTCGTCTGCCATCCTCTTCTCTGACTGGCAGCTGACGGACTGTGGTTGCAGCACAGTCGATACAGGATGATCACTGTCAACAACTGTACGAGTCGATAGCGGTGAGTCAACGCTGAGAGATGAGTAAGCTTCAGGCAAGCCCTTCTTTATGAAGCCCAGTCGATGATGCTGTTTTACACTGGGTATCAAGTTGCCATTGCTGGATGCCAGCCTGTCGCCGACCTTGTCGATAAAAAATGGCAAAGAACCATCCACGCACGTGTGCTTCGACGATGGCCTAGGGCTGGCTGCAGCTGATGACACAGTGCTTCGAGCAGGTTGTGGCGTAGATGTGCCCGAAGAAGTCGACTTGTATAAGCTGGTCACGAGGCTGTTCATCCTGTTCTGATCCTAAGTCACGACAATCAGAAGACAGAATCTAGATAAAAGGGGATAGCATAGTAAAGAAGAACATGCAGTTTTGCATACTTCAAGCACAACAAACCATGCTTGCAGTCCATGACAACCTTAAGTAAAGTCCACACTACTGAACTACAGTATCTGTTCAGGCCTCAAAACATGCTACCACAATAATAAATACAACAATAGCATTCGAAGCATCCTGGATCCTACAAAGACCTAAATAACTCTAGTCGGAGAAATGTAACTGCACTGGATTAAAGGCACAGTAGAGCAAAAGGATGTTGTCATGCAGCTACTACATATTTCCTGTGCAATATTTTGTACGAGCTCCATTATAACTTGTTTCAAAGACTGCTGATTTGATGAAGAATCAGTGTGACCTGTGATGATGTTGCTGCATACAACTTTCGGCATTCCTACCTCAATATCCACCGACTAGCGCACATATCCGTGTTTTCTTTGCAATTTCCATCACATCATCCGTGTAACGATCGCCTGTCAGGTTCATGGTTTCATGTTTTGAAAAATAGTAATGTAAAGGTCCTCAGCAGTAGGATTCGAGTTACAGAAACTCAGTGGTCGGTGAGCCAATCCAAGAATCCAATCTTATATCTCGCTTTCAGATCAAGTTACTTGCCCACAGGATGATCCCAGTAAACTTGACAGAGCTAAGGTAAGGTGGGATGTGGCACGTGGCACCCCCTCGGAGCACTTTCACAGCTAACACCTTCACTGGTGCTCAAGCAGTTGTTATCCCAAGCACACCTAAATTCCTATTTTCCCTCAAGGACGTTCTGTGAGAAGTCGCTAATCCAATGGATGGGAGATTCGTAAAAAAAAAAAAAAATGGCTTGGCATCCCGACGTTACGCCGGGTGCCCCCAAAATCGGTGCAACCAATCTAGCAACAGAGAGGCTGACTGGTGCTTTCCATGCACTTGTCACCTGCGTCCCGTTATAACAGCCCAATTGACGGATATTTCAGCATTCACTTGAGCCTTAAGGCATATCACGATGGACCGCTTTGCAAGTAAAGTCGCGAGATATCAAATTAGCATTCAACCTTTGCCTGACAGCAGCAGCAGCAGAAAACAATGAAGTCCCAGAGGAACTCGATTTCTGTGCCCAAACCCTAGGCTTGTGGTGGTCGGCCATTACTCGGTCCAAAGACACAGGATAAAGCTGTAACGAAATGGGGTTGGCCATGGGTCACCTGCAGCTAGTGCTCTCGGTGGCTGCAACAGCAACCAAAATCTGCTTGCATCCTAGCCAGGACAAGGGCAGCTTGAATTTTCCATTGTAGCGAACACAAAGAATTTATAAGAAGAAGTCTGCGCCTGTCAGGCGCTTGTTGATGGGAAAATCAGAGAAAACTATGAGGCAGTTCAAAGATTTCATTAGTGAGAGTTTCCACTTAGTTCCATTGATGGAAACTTCCTCTACAGAGCTGCTGTGTCTTTTGGTGGGTCAGCTTTGCCGGCATGTTTTCGTTTTAAAAATAAGGAGACCTCCAAAATGACTGGTAGCATGTACCGATCAGAGGCTGCTATATATAACTGTGGCAAGTAGTATATGCCTGTACGTCCGACATGAGAATCGCTTACACGTGTAACAGCTGCTTGTAAGTTTCATTCGAGCTCGTCAATACGGTGTAAAAATGGCAGTAATTAAACCTACCAAAATTACTATGCTAAATGACTCGACAGCTCGCACCGATACACAGCAACACGATCTTTTTCGTTTGTGGCACCACGTTTACATTATTGAAATTCCTTTCATTCAGGACTCCTGGTCTGCGCCCTAAATTTACTGTAGCTGGTGCAAAACTCAGTGGCTCGTCTGGCCTGTCGTCAGCGACATAGCTACCACATCGCACCAGTTCTGTTTGCGTTTCACTCGCTCCCTATCAAGCATCGGATTGACTAAGATCCTCTCACTCTCTCTAGTTTACAGGTCACTTGATTTGCTTTCACCAGCCTCTTTTCTCCTTTCTCCTCCAGTCACGTGCTCTCGCTCCACCCGATCCTCAGCTTCCGACCGTCGTGCCTTTCCTCGAATTAAATTGAAATCTGTAAGTGGTCTGGCTTCCAGGTAGTATGCACCAAACGTCTGGAATCTCATTCCCGGCTTCTGCCACCACCTCCGTTGACTTCGTATCCTTTAAGTCTCAGCTAAAGATGTGTCCGTAGCCCTTATCTTTCCCTGTGGCACAATGAACTTAATTTTTTTTTGTTGGAATGTTTTTACCTTGCTCACCTGTACATGATTTAGCGCATGTTACAAACCAGGGGTCCCGCTAACCGGTGGTCCTGAGCATCTTATTGCAGGCCTAAGCATGATAACGTGAGTGTCATCACTCCTTGGCTATTAATATTCTGCTGACTGTGACACATCCTTTCCAGCCGTCCTGAGCTGCTACTTCCATACTACTCACTTCATCGACTGGCCTCCTGACTCAACTATGCTTCTCACTTTCTCCTTGTTGTGTGAGTTGAAGTCTGTTGGCTGCCATATGCGTAACGAAAGCCACTTAGGCTTTTAGTGTTCTATAGAAAACTCTCTTGTGTAAAACCTGCATGACCGGTATGGATTTTTTAGGCTACTGACATGGACACATTAGATTACATTTTTGCCGTGAGTTGTAAAGTGCCTGGATGTAGATGTATGCCTCTCATTGCATTACACCAACGACAAACTATTCTTACACAAGCTTAAGATTAAATTTTAATTTATATTTTGCTATTGGGTACAAAGTGTTTTTCTACTCCCTTATTATTCCTAAAATATATAGAAAATAGCTCTTGTTCCACAAAAACTTTGCTGCTAAAGTTAGAACAATAATATTTTGAAATTCTCATGTTTTGTGCTAGGCACGGTTTGAACGGAAGGTTTGAGCCTATAGTGCACACACGCACGCACGCACACACATATATACATGTATATGCTGCACCGGTTCTCAAATTAGTGAGGGTTGGGCAGACATAACACTATAGAGTAGTATCCAAACAAGTGTAAGAGTGAATGTGCCTTAAATAAACATTTTAGTCTGTGTATTGCAGAATAAGAGTATACTGAATAGTCATAATAAATTGACATAGCCTCAAGAGGTTGCTTGCATCCACCAGATGGATTTTGCTTCTTGTGAGGACAATTTATCAAGACGAGAGCAATAAAGTACTTCACAAAAGCGGCTGTTAATATGTTCGAGGCCTACAACGTACACTTTGGCATGCCTGGCGGAGATCAAGACAGCCCCCTCATTTTCCATGCGAGCACTGAAAGAGAGCTCTTGAGGGTGAGGTGAACAAGAGCTGGAGCTTCTTTCCCAATATTAGGTAATGTGCAAAATATAATTTGTTAGTTTACGTAATTCGAATATGTTTACAGGCTGGTAAAGGCGAGAAAAGAGAGGCATGAAGTTTGCTATCCAAAGATTTTGGCAGCAATCGACCGATCGCTCAAGCAACTGCTACTGCTGCATTCTTCCAAATGCTGAACTGGCCAGATTTCACCTCTTGTCACGAATCTATGCATTCCTTCATTCAATGCCCTAGTACCACACTGCCTTGAGCCCTGCCCATCCGAATAGGGATCAGCCATCTTCCGGATATAGCAGATATAGTCAGACGTCGAGGAACACACATTGCAGAAACAGATTATAATACTAAAGATGTGGCTGAGGACCATGCTTCTCAAACCAGAAAGACCTCAGCGATCTGTTCAGAGACCTTGGTCTTAACAAGTCGAATGTTAACCTTCTGCCATCTAGGCTCAAGGAATAGAAATGTAGGATGAAAGTGTAAAAGTAACAAATCAGAGAAAGCATCCTCAACTTGTTTCCAACTTCTTCAGTCGACAAGGTGGGCTATGCATCTGCAACAATGTAGCTGATATATTCGAGGCTAATATAATTCATTTGTATAGCACCCCAAAAGAACTAAATCTCTATCCAGGCGCTTCACATATGCCACGGGGCTCGAGTCCACGACCTCGAGTCCACGACCTCAGCCAGGCCTTCATCCACGAGCCTCAACGCCGTGCTGCTTCATAACAGTAACAATTGCCCACTCTACCTTTGATTCACTTTGAGCACCTCAAAGAGAAAATTTGCTCGTGGATGTGAGGAAATCTCCTAAAAAATTATGGCTCGACACAACCTCGCTGTAAGACTGGCCTAAACTGATAATCGAGGTCAAAACTCATTAATTGCACCTTCTGCCTGAAACCTAGGCACGACTTCTTACGACAACCCAGTCTCACAACATTTTATTAGATACGGTGTCAATTCCACGGCCTATACTTTCCTAACACTGTCACTGTCAGCCTCTATTGGGACAGCTTCTCGAAGGAACGATTAGTTCCTGCAAGGGTTACTAATACATGCACACGCTGTATTACAAGCACAGATCCACGATTGGATTCGTTCGTGAGCTGCCCCAAAAATCCCTGAACCTTCGAGAGGCCCTATTGACATGGGCAGCCCAGCCTATAAACAAATGCTGCGATTTCAAATCAGTCACCCTGCTACTGAAGAAAGAGCCCTCACCAGCTTCCTGTTGAGCAGCAAATTAAGTTCAATATCTGTCTTTCGGTCTGCGATTGTCGCCAGGGTTGGCTACACCTACAAGCCTGCTAGGTCTGCCAGAGCCTTAGGCTCTAATAAACTAGCGGTCACATAAGCTGCATCAAGATGGTTCGAGAAGAACGTATACAATCTAAAAGTAACTATGAGGCTACACAAAAAATATGTTGCTCATGGAACCCCGTGTTGCATTAATTACTATTCTTCATCACATCCGGGAATAGATAGCCTCGGCCACTATGGAGCATTATAAGACTACTACATGCTCTCTGTGCTACTTACTCTTCTATGTCTACTAAATGTGCTAGATACTATCTACTATTATGCAACAACCTTTTTTCAGTAGAATATCAAGTCATGTGAAAGATTAGAATCGTAAGTCACTATTAACACTCAAGTCGACGTAAATGCCAATGACACATTGAAAGATGGATACCTGAGTTTCAACATATTCCCCATCAGAAGAAAAACTGTTTTCTTCTGTTGACTCGTCGGTCCGTGGCCTGAAACGGCAACACGAAGCTAGCTCTCCAAAACATGTAATAATAATGATAATAATAACAAGAAATTCGTATGGTCCCCTCAAATAACTATATCTCTTTCTAGGCACTTTACATATGCTGTTCAAGGAAGCAGTTCAAATGGTTAGTGATGACATACACTGCGGTAGCACGTACAAGCAAACAAACAAAAATTCACACGGATCCAGCAAAATGCAGAGAGGAAAAGTTCCGTTTTTAGCTTCTGCTTAAATGAGATCGATTCAGAGAAAGTCTTGACGTCAGTGGGGAGTGAGTTCCAGGCTTTGGGAGCATACACACCAAAGAAACTGTCACCAGAAGATTTAATGTTCGTTCAAGGCATAGCTAAAAGACTAGAGTCAGATGAGCTGGTGGTACGATGCCCTGCCGGATTCAGAAGAGGTTCGGGCAGGAAGACAGAAGGAGCAACAGAAAGGCTGCAGGAAGGTAATGAAGGGACCTAGAAGTGAGTGACAAAACCTTTAAGTAAATAGGCGACCTGATGGAGAGCCAGTGCAGGTCGGTGAGAAGTGGTAAGTGATGTACGGTTTAGACGGCACGTGGCTATTAAGCAAGAGTTTCAGCTAGCACAATCAGCAGTGGCAGTTAGCTGCAAGTTACCTACCTGCCGGCTCGTTGACAATGCGAACAAGCATGACCGAGTTCCTCCGAAGACTGACTTTCGAGCAACATCAGCCGAACTAGCACGAAACACGAGTGGATGGTTTAACTTACAACGTGTCACACATCGTGGTATACAAGAAAGCCCAACAGAGGCAAAACAAGTAGCCTTGAGCAACGTGAGACACAGGCAGCCAACTACGAGTGAATAATCAAAAGTACGCTAAACGTAAAGCGGAAAAACCACGGCAATGCAACCGCTGAGCCAACGAACGACTAACGCGACACATGTTCCATCCAAACGAGCTAAACTTGGCAAATTACTTGGTAGGGAGTAGTCTTCAGAAACCGCTGCTATGGCCATTCACACGACGAATCAGGCAAGCCACAAGGTAACGATAAGAAAATGTAGAGAATGCTTAGATGCCAAACTCGCTAGCAGCCTTTGAACACATCGAACACTCGAGAGCTCAGAAAACTCGACAAGACAGTACAGCTACCGGCCGATGATCTCGATTGAACCACAGCATCTAGCACAGCGGTTCTCAATATGTGGGTCGCGACCCCCTTGGGGGTCGAACGACCCTTTCACAGGGGTCGCCCAAGGCCATCGGAAAACAAGCATTTCCAGATTTTGCAGACAAACATTTTACGGTTAGGGGTCGCCACAACACGAGGAACTGTATTAAAGGGTCGCGGCATTAAGAAGGTTGAGAACCACTGTTCCAATAGGTTCCGCTACAGCGTTAGGCATCGACTTGCCAAATCCAACGGATCTTATTAGGTTCAAGAGTGGCAATTAGAGCAGCCGCTAGTGCCAAGGAGCGAGCCCAGCACTTGTGGCCTCCACACATCGATCGTGCCCGGCGGCCCATCAAACTTGGGGGGGATCTTCAGCGCCATTCCAACGGGCACTTCAGATGCCGGGCAGCTTTTGCCCAGCACGCCTCTACGGGTAGGCCTACCAGCCTTTCCAAACACTCAGTATTGACATGACACAGCAAGTCCATACGTTCTAGGTTGAACATAAAACTGAAAAATAAGACTGAAAACCGTGAAGTAAGCTCTCTAACAGCACTAGGGTTGGGCAAAGAGGCCAGGCAACATCCTTGCTTTGCTTAAACAGCTTCAACCTTCTGACTGTGTGACATCAGCGCACGTTCGGTGGCAATGCTGACATGCATATCTCTCAGGGCACGAGGCTTGCTCGTGACTTGGATGCGTAACCGACCCTCAGACGGGCGCGGCCCCGGGAGTGCCCGAGGCCGCCATGTGCGTTCAATGTGTCGATGCTCGATGTGTCCTGAAATTCACATTAATTCACGCAGCTGGCTGCGCTCTTCATCGACGCACGATAAGGGTAGCTCCTTAATTCTAGCAGCAACAAGTAGCCAATTACAGGCTTCTACATGCCTGGACGCATATACACACGAGCACATACACACAAAGTTGCGGTTCTGATAGTCAGCAGCTACCTGTGGCAGTGCAAAGCAGAGCAACACTCAGGTTTCACCTCCCTCTAACTTTTCCCTACATCTAAATAATACACCCGAATGCTTCATTATAGGGCACAACCTATACTGTAACATCATTACTTCTCTGTAGCATAACATTTTGCTGCCAAAATAAGGTTGCAGCCACTCCTAGAGCACAAGATTCCAAGTGCTGTCTAGCCCTGCCTAGCAGTGACCTGTTTCCTGCCAACTGGTGGAGTTGAGCTGGACAGCTCCCAGCCACTTTAGCCACCCCCTTGCATAGCAGGCCAGCTCACCAAAAAGTAAGTGTGTGGCCTGAATGACCTTTCTCTCAGTGTCCAGCAAAAGGGCATACAATCTATTTAGTTTGGCGACTGTACTGTTCTAAAGTGGCGAGTGAAAATCAGAATCGGAGCACGAGTCACCAGGGCGACAGCAGACGAAGCTCGCTGACCTCAGATGGCTATCAGGAACGATCAATGATGAGGTTTCAGGTATGCTACTACTCCGACCCGGAATGGACTGATCAATCTGCACATCAGAGACCCTTTGTTGACCCATAAAACAAGTCACCACTGTGAGCAAAATTCGGCAAAACCACAATGAATTCTCTAACAAAAACACAAACAAACAAAAGGCAGGTCAGACAATGATCTGCAGCAAAAAAAGTGCAATTAATTTCACGGCCATACAATAATGCTCAAAGCAAAACTTATACAGCTTAATCGTACCTTTCTCCACTGAACTTTTGAGTGAATTTACCTTCTTTCTTCTATATTCACTAGAACAAAGAAGTTATAACAGTGTCACGGATAAGCAACCGAAGAATAGAGATGACAAGCGTGAATAAGCCAGCAAGCGACAGTCGTGGTGCCAAGGTAAAAAGTAGCCAAGTACACAGTTGTGTAGGGCCGAGGGAAAGGGGTAGCAAGCCCTGCCTCTGCCCTTACTTAAGCAGACCCGAAGAAGTCGTTCGATCGGGTTGGCTGCCTGACATGCCCGGTCAGCATTCATAAGAAGGGCTGCCCCTAACAAGATCAAGGTCTGCCCAATTGGCTTCATCTGGCTATGCATATGAGCAGCTGCTTATAATGAGACTGCACTCAAACCCAACACATGAAACAGACTGAAGAAAGGATAATAATAGCATCATTATAATTGTTATATTAATGCATTTGCATGGCACCCTAAGAGACTCTCTTTCATGGCAATTTATACAGGCTGGAAAGATAACATGTCAACTGATTCGTGATAATAACACGAACTGCAGCAAGCATAAGCATGCAATTGTAGATTCACATGGACAAAGAAAATGCAGTGAGCAGCAGGTTGGTTTTAGCTTCACTTTAAATGTCGTGAAGTCAGAAGAACCCGTGACGTCAACAGGTGCCGGGATATGTATGGGCTTTGTGCGAATAGGAACTGCAGGCACAATCAGCAATAGATTAGCCGAGTGTTCAGGAGTACAGCTTAACGGCCAGAGACAGAAGAGGGGGCATGTGAAGCAAAGCATGAGGAGCACATATTTCAGATAATACAGCTGGAGCAGAAGAACGAAGGGACCTCTAAGCGAGTGCTGAGATCTTACAGTCGATATTCTGCTAATGTGGAGCCAGCACAGGTCGGAGAGAGTCGGTGTAACGTGGTAGTCGCAACGATTACGACAGGCAAGCCTAGCTACCGAGTTTGGCATCGTGTGTATGATCTTATTGAAGTGGCGGGAAGCCGTGCAGCGACTTCTTGGAACAAATGCATTGACTAACTGTTCAGTCGCATCCTTCACTAAGCAGGCACAAATTTTGCAATGCTACCCAACTAAAAGTAGGCAGACTTTATTCCTGCACTGCTAGCTAACACTCTTACTGAGCCAGTATTGGTAAATCTGTGCTAACAGAGGCCTTCGGTTACAACAAATGGTCGACCCGAGCCCATCCTCGCTCGGTACTGGTTGGTCAGTGACGAACACCGTTAATTGCTCATCATTATTGAATGCTTCGGAATCAATGTCGGCATCAGGCCACGGCAAGCCTATGGATGGACAGAAGACAATGAGTGGGCGCAGGTGGACGAGACTGAATGGACTTTGCCCCCCCCCCCCCAGTAACCGAGCCACCTTCTCGTTCTTCGTACTGCTACGGGGTGCCCTGCATGTATTCGCACTGCATTTTTGGAATGCCGCAGGTAATCGAAAGCTGGCTGAAAGCAACAGCTAAAGAGCCCGAGGCCTGGGTCACGTGCAGGCCAATGACAAAGAACAGGAAGTAGGGAAAAGCCCGTGCAAAGTGACCGATGAAAACGGTCGTGGTGCATTTCACATAAAACTACACACAGCAGAACAGCTACTCTGCTGGGGATTCTCTCGACAGAGACATGTGCGTTCGCAGCCAGTGAGAAGCCAGCCGTGGTATCGCAGCATGCGCAGTCACATGCACATACATATACTCGTTGCTACGATACTGCAAGTAAATGCATAGGAATACCTGTAGGTGTTCTGTAGATGTTCGATCATACTGTCCACGTCGCATTTTCCATTATCATCCAAATACTGAAACGACAGAACACGTAGTAGCACGGATAACGAAGCTGCAAGCACGGTGTGGGGATAGGATTCAGCAGAGGCATCAAAGCTGCCTGCCAGGATAGCAACATGTGCACTCTACCCCACTAGGAACCCTTCAATCCTGACGATTTCAGAAAGACCGAGGAAGGGATGGAAGGAGGGAGGGAAAGAGGGAGGAAAGAAGAGAGAAAGGGGGAGGGAGGGAGGAAAAGAGAGAGGGAAGGAGGGAGGGAAGGAAGGAAGGAAGGAGGGAGGGAAGGAGGGAGGGAAGGAAGGAAGGAAGGAGGGAAGGATGGAGGGAAGGGGGAAGGATGGAGGGAGGGAAGGAGGAAAGGAAGGAGGGAGGGAAGGAGGAAAGGAAGGAGGGAGGGAAGGAGGGAAGGAAGGAGGGAGGGAAGGAGGAAGGAAGGAGGGAAGGAAGGAGGGAGGGAAGGAGGGAGAGAGGGAGGGAGGGAGGGAAGGAGGGAGGAAAGGAGGGAGGGAGTGAAAGAGGGAGAGAAGGAGGAAAGAAGTGGAAGATGTCGAGCATGAGAATGAGCAGGCATTACCATGGAAAGTTTTCCACGGCTCACTGGAAGACTGAGGGCGGCTTTCTGGTGCGCATGCAATAAGTAGCCTATGGACTTCAGCAAAAAAACTGGTGACAGCAAGTTTTGACATCTGCAAATCGAGCCGCTCGATATGGCCGGACAAGAAAATGTGCTGCATTGCTGCTGATATAGATAGCTGCATGCAGGAATGCGCTGGTACAACTGCATGCCGAGATGCACTGTTATAGCTGCATGCCCGGATGTGCTAGTGTAGCTGCAAGCTGGAGACGAAGGGCCAAATTTGACTAGTACAAACTCGGACAGCCACGACCAGCAGCCGTGTGTGTGCTCACTAAAACAATAAGGATAATATATTTCTACAGCACCCTCAGGGAACTTTATCTCTTTCTAGGCACGTTACATATGCTGTATGAGAAGCATGACCAAATGGTTAGTGGTAACATGCACAATGTCAACAAGCATAATTTGGTTAGAGGCAACATGCACATTGTCAACATGTAAATACATTTAGTGGTAGCCTGCACAGTGTCAGCATGCATAAGCATAAAAAATCCAAACCAAAAGGAACCAGCACATGCTGTGAGAAACAGGTGCACTGTTCGCTTCTTTTTAAATGCAGTCAAGTCTGGGGGATGTCGCGACGTCATTTGGGAGTGAGTCCTGGGCTTTACACGAACTAAACACCGGTTAAACCCAAAAATAGACTGCACCACCACAACAAGTCTTACGCAAAGACAACTACTCTCCTGCAGCTGACTATGACACATCCTTTCTAGCCGACCTGAGCTGTTATTTCCATGCTACTCACTACCTCAACTGCTCTCCTGATTCAGCTATGCTTCTCACTTTCTCTTAGTTGAGTGAGATGAAGTATGTTGGTTACCGCATTCGTGCTGAAAGCCACTTAGGCTGTACTCACAGCTATACAGAACTCTCCTGCATAAAATGCACAGTCTTTGTGGAGTTACATACGGAGATATGTAACATAACATAACCACCGAGAGCACGGGCAAAGCTTTTGTAAAATATAAAGATTCGCGACCCGCTTTCACTTCCTATGTATTGACAACTTAAGGGTGGCATACCACGACTAAAGCAACCTTCCACAATGAAATGGCTGACGCTAACCTAATATTTTCTGCAACGTGGGATATGAATGGGAGCGTGCAGGAAATATGAGAAGAGGCTGAGAAAATTTGAAACGGCAGCGTAATAAATCAGTCACACAATAATTGGCCCAGGGGTTAAGGTGCTCACTATCCTTACCACCAAGGTCGTGGGCTCGAACCCTGTGACCTATGCCATGCGCCTAGATAGAGATTCAGTTCTTTTAGGGCGCTATACAAACAAATTATATTTTGTATTATGACTGCCGAAATATTATTTGCGGTTCCTGAATTAAAACGACTAGGAACCGCTGATGTCATAATCCATGTCCAGGTATTATAAAAGCCTAATGCTCGCACTAGGCAGTCTTTTGTGCCGCAGCATTCGGGTCAGGCAGGAGTTGCACCCAAGATTTGGAATCGGGGCAGTTCAGCGGTGCTCTGGGCGTCGTACGACAGTTGTACCTTATGGCTGGTTCTGGACACCATTAGCCCTCTGTGACTACAAAATAGACAGGTATACACTACTAAAATGGACTATTTATATCAATTTATGGGAAATCTCCACTGGCGCAGTATACCGCTACTGTCAGCGTACCTCCGTGTATTGCTGTAGGTGCACCTACAAGTTGATAGCCTCACTCTGAGGCGCACGGCTGCACCAGTATTCATCGCGCGGCGGAAAGAACCAGCACCGTTACGACCGCTGGCTTTGCGGCACGAGGAAATTAGCACACAAGTCACAGACTATACGGCCAATGCGAAACGCCAGGAACTACTGCTGCGCATATTTATCTCTACCTGTTTCAGCCGTGCAACGAGCTTTGGATCGCCGATGTAGAACTTAGGCGACGCACTCATAGCGACCGGCAAGCGTGGACGCGCGTGCACTCACTCCTCCAAAACGATCGTGCTTGACTCGCTGAAATCGTGCTTCAAGAGGCGTGGCCGAGCGGATCTAGGAGGCGTGGACGAACGGATCTTGAATGCTTGGTAGCTAGCTAGCTCTCTGGGGACAACTACTTGACTCCTCCACCCTTACATGCCGGCCAGCTTGGCCGTAGTTGGTTGAAAATGTCGATCTGAGCCCCACCAAACGCGCTAGCCTGGCCAGCCATGCTTAAAAAGGTAAGGCAAGAACGTGTCGGGCAGGTTCTACCTTCAGTCTTCCGGTCTAAAGTGGGCTGGTCTTGCCGGCTTCACTTCGGGACACAAACTTCGGCGGCACGCAAGTGCACGCGTGCATCCACGCACTACTCTCTCGCTCGCATGTCTGTGAAGCTCATCAGTAATGTTCGGCTGCCATACGCGTAGGCGTACTCGGCTGCGCTTCACTTCACCATCGCAACTACCACACCGACGGGCAGAGCGGTGTCGTATCGCTTCTGCACGAGCGGCTACTTTGGCTCGCTACTTAAGCATTTACTTCTTCAGCTCCACTGCTTTGCTTTGTATTTTCTTAAACATCGTTCGTCGTCGTTGTAATTGGCCTGGAGTGGGCTGGGCAATACGAGACTAAGGGTTGTTGTTTATAAAGAGGTAACAGGAGAGAGGAATGGTAAAACCCAGGTCGGATAGCAGAAGCTGCTTCCGAAGCTTGCTTTACGTCAGGTGATGAGATAAAAGGGTGGCGATTCCCGCTTCCAACCTTCCTAAGGTGAAGAGCTGGTTTGGTCCAGCGGTTAAGGTGCTCGCCCCCAACCAAGGTCTGGGGCTGAAGTCGTGGGCTCGAGCCCTGAGGCATATGTGTGAAGCGCCTGAATGGAGATTAAGCTCTATTGGGGCGCTAGAATAATAAATTATTTATATATCAGCGGATCAACTGTTCGGGCTAGAGAAGGGACCGCGTGTGTCCCTTTTCGCCCCAAGAATTGAGCGGTGCCTCAATTTCCGCTCGGGTGTCCGGCTTACGCTAAGGTCAGCTTACGCTCAGGTCGCCGCTAGCGCAGCAGCCCTTGCAAGATCGACTAAACGCGTCCATCGGCAAAGTTTGCTCCGCACTTACGCCTGTCATGTAGTTTCGTTTAACTGATGGCACTGCCCCCGATCGATGTACAAGTGGGCTGCTACGCTCGATGCGGTATGCGGTCGGGACGCGCTATTGGTGATTGTTGTGATAGGGGAGTTGCAGGCCACTCCGGTGGGCGAGTGGGGTGAAGAGAGTTGTGCTTCCCCCCCCCGCTCCGTGCGTTGTGGAATAAACTTGCGGTGTTGCTCGTCAGCTGGCGTTCCATGCTGTTCGCGACGATAACCAAAACTACACGTCCGTCGGCTGATACAAACGCTATCTACTCTTCTTCCTCCACTGGAGCAGCCGACCGCGACCGGCGTCGAACCCGCTTGCTTGCTGGCTGGCTACGAACTCTTGAACGCTCGACTTTCGCGAGTCCTAATTACGCCACGTCTCAGCGCTAAGCCCACCATTCTTTCGTCCTTGGAAATGCTCATCGTCGTACAACGCTCGTGTCAGGCTTGATCCGCGTCGCGCTGGCCGCGAATTCGCGAGCGATCCTCTGGAAGCCGGTCCTTCATACGACTATTGATGTCAAGTAACGTATACTCATAGTCTCGGCTACGAAGTTGTATATACCTATACACAGAATAAATTTGTACAAGCACACACACACACACACACACACACACACACACACACACACACACACACATATATATATATATATATATCGGCACTTATTTATTTATTTACAATTACTAATTAATCATATTAATAATTAGTAATACTTATTATATAATTATAATATATATATATATAGCATGTATATATAAATATATATATATATGTGTTTGCGTACAGATATTTATTGAGCACTGATGTAGGATGCTGCATAAGCGGTGTTTTTGTTGTACGGGTATGTATATCCTTCTGCAAATAAAAAACAATCAGGACTAAGCCGATATTCTGCTAGAGAGTTTTTCGTAGTGCCCTTGAAGCCTAGGTGGGTGTTGTTGCGAAATCGCTAGCTGTAAGGAAAGTTAAAGCTATGACTAAATTAGTAGGATAATAAATAAAATAATGAATGAGGAGCGTAATTAAGATGCTCGCCTTTGACGACCGATATTAAGGTGCTCACGTTTGACGCGACCGAAGTCGTAGGCTGGAGTCCTGCGGCGTACGAGTGAAGCGCCTGGGTAGAGAGTATGTTCTCTTAGGCACTATACAAATAAATCACATCCTGATCCACTTGTGGGCGCAGACGGTAGCTAGTAATGCCCTGCTAGTGACAATGCACTTTCATTGAATTCGGAAGCCATAGATATACAGCATAAAGAACTCAGAAGAAAGCATTCTCCTGCACGACTCTCTTTATTAGCATCGGAATACATGGTGCGGCACAGTGGACCCTGCGGCGTACAAGAATTTGCGGCGGCGCCAAATGGCGCGCGAGGTGGACCTCACTCCTACTGGCTAACTGCCGCCTGCTGTCGAAGCGCTGCGAGCTTCCCGGCGCGAATCGGCGGCCTTCCGCTGCTTAGCGGCTCTCTTCTTACCGTCGCTCTCGACGCCGTTACGGCCCTAGGGCAGACATGGCCGCGGAGGTGGTCTGCCCTTGCTTCTCCAAGATTGTCTGAATAAGTGCACGCGATCTCGAGTTGTACGCCGATCGCGCAGCCAGCCGAGGCAGCTGCATCTGTATCTGCTTCGCCAAGGATTTCTTGTCCGCGCGGAGCACGGCGGATTTGGCCAGTATCAGGAGCGTTCGCGGACAGCTCCGATCTGGCGCCTGCGGCGGCGGCTCGTCGTCTTTCTCCACCCCGAGCGGTGCTCTTTCGGACGGCGCCGCGTCGTCGAAGGTGGGCGCGGACGCTTCGCGCCGCCGGCGGCGGCGACGACGGCGCTGTTCTCTCCTCGCCGCGGTGCGGCGCTTGCAGCGCGAGCGGACGTACAGGAAGGCGGCGAGCACCAGGACGAGCGGCGTGCACACGGCGGCGCTCACCTCGAGCTGGGCCGCCGCCGCCGCCGCGCTTGAGTCGCCTTCGCCGGTTGCCGCCGCGTCCTGCGGCGGCGGCGCAACCGCGCCGGCCACCGTTGGAGACGGCCACGGCGCCTCCGGCTGCTCGAGCGAGGCCACGCTCGCGCCGCCGCCGCTCTCGTCGCAGCTCGCGCCGCGCCACGGCTTTTCGCAGAAGCAGCGGTAGGAATTCACGTCGTCCCTGCAGACGCCTCCGTGGCGGCAGGGCTTCGAGAAGCACTCGTTGACGTCTGATGGAAGAGACGCGCCTCCGCACGCCGATTGATAACTCGCGCTCGCGCGCGCTGAGGCTTGGGCGCGCGGCGCCGCGAGCGGCCGCGGCGGCCGCGGCGGCCGCGAGGTATTAACGGTGGCGGCGGCGGCGGCGGCGGCGGCGGCGGCGGCGGCGAGCCGCGAAGAGCTGCTGGGCAGCCGAGCCGCTCGCGGTGGGAGGGGCTCTGCACGCACCTATCGAGCAGGTCGGCCCGACGTAGCCGGGCTCGCAGAAGCAGTGGTAGCGGTTAATGCCATCCTCGCACGTCGCTCCGTTCTGGCACGGCTCGCTGGCGCATTCGTTTAAATCTGGAAAACGATTCCAAGACGCGCTTACCGAAATCTCTCGCCGTCGCGAGAGGCTGAGCACCAGTACCGGAGCGGCCTGTGGGTTTCTGTTCGGGAAGTAAGGAACACTTATCAGTTATCGGGGAGGGTTTCGCGTTGCACACACACACACACACACACACACACACACACACACACACACACACACACACACACACACACACACACACACACACACACACACACACACATAAACACACACACACACACACACACACACACACACACACACACACACACACACACACATATATATATGTGTGTGTGTGTGTGTGTGTGTGTGTGTATATGCATATATATGTATGCACGTATATGTATACATTGCCCCAGGGGTTGATGATTTCGCCTTTATTGACCGAGGTCAAGGTGAATGCATTCGATGGCCGAGGCCGCGGGCTCGAGCCCTGCGGCATATATTAAGCGCACGGACAGAGATCAAGTTCTCCTAGGGCGCAATGCAAATGAATTGCAATCAAATGCCCCCGCACGATGCTGGTCACACGCGGTAACGCAAATGTGCGCAAGCATGCAGACAAATAACGTTTTGTCGACGCAATTTCTGAATCCCGTCACCTTCTCCTAGGCATCGCTGCCTCCTAAAGAAAAATTTCCTTCGATCGCACGAATGTATGCGTGGCTCTACAAAGGCATGACGACGAATCGGTCATTTCGAGAGCATTCTTTTGTGAACTCAAAACCTAAGCGACTTCCGGCGATTAAAAGATAGCCGGTGACATTTCTCACACGCTTGCGAAGGTGGGAAGCCACAGCTTAGCTGAATCAGGAAACAGGTCAGTGGAGTGAATGGTTAAGACATTCCAGCGAAGAATGATGACTATAACGCAGGCACCTGCATCGACTGTAGGAGGCCAGGAAAACGAAATAGCTGAATAGCGTAAGAATTTTAGAAGTGGTTAAAGTTTCACAACCGAGGGGACGCAAAGAAAACCCTTACGGAGTCGGCGTCATTAAACAACTGAAAGAAACAACTAATCCAAATTACGTTTAAGTGCATGATGAAGTTGACTCTTTCCTAAAACTAGAGTAAGGGCTGGCAGATTAAGCAGCCTTATTTATATAGCGGGTAGTAAAAAGCCGCAGCGGCTGTCACTCGCGCTTGCAGTGGGCAATAAGCGGTTGCCCACTGCAGGAATCGAACCCAAGATCTCGGTCGTGAAGTGCGCGAACATTACCCCTAGGCCAATAACCAATTCAGCTAGGTGCAAAGGACCTGAAGAGCTGAGGGCCGGGTCGAACCGAGCGAGAATTGTAGACCGAGCAAAGTGCGGCAGCTAAGCTTTCCTGGAGGGTTTGTCTAGGCTTATCTGTCGTGAATGTCGCGTGGCGCCATTTTCCTCGCAAGCTTCACTGGTCTCCATCGAGGCCACGGAGCTCCCTCCTCGTGCTCCCCTCGCCCCTCGTCCTCCTCCTCGCCTCATCGTGCTCCCCCTCGCCCTTTCCCCCTCCCCTCGCAAGCTGCACTGGTCTCCATCGAGGCCACGGACATCCATCCCTCCTCGTGCTCCCCCTCGCGCCGCCACCTCCTTCTCAGACTCGTATCGTTCAACTGTGGTCTTCCTCGAATACTCATCCTTCCTCGAGTATTTTGGAGACTGTGCATTCAGCCCCTACGCTCCTAACGCCTTGAGCACTCTGCCCTCTGACATCGTGACATCTCACTGATTAGACGACTTTTGAAACGAAGAGAAAAAACTACTTGTTACTTACACCGTATGCTTCGTTCTTGTGAATCGGCCTTCGTGTGCTTACGGGTACTGCAATTTTACTTGATAAAGCTAACCGAATCACGTGCTTTCTTTTCAACTTACGCAAGATGCCTAGACGTGATTTAGCACATATGAAATATATTCGTCTCAGTATTAGTATTCGATTTCGACATTAAGCCACGGCAGGACCTTTATGGAAGCATAGCTACATTTGCTGGATTTAAAACCCAGCACAGAAATCATGCTCTAGACTTATCGTTTGCTCGAGGCTTAGAGGCATTTAGTGGGAGCCAGGCTTATCTTTCGACCCTATCACGAAATTGTGGCATATTTATAAAAATGAAGCCAACACTATATCTCCATTATTATTTTCTGTGGTGATAACAAGTAAGAAAATATGAAAACTTTGAGGATAACTGATTACTAAATTCCCTACCGATGATCTCACCTGTCTGGCAGACGTTACCTGAGTACCCTGCAGGACATCGACAATGATATTGTTTCTCTGAGTCAATGCACGATGCTCCGTTAAGGCATGGATTGCTTGCGCATTCGTTTGCATCTGAAAAGAGCAAAACATTTGAGGGTGATTGTAGGTCATTAGCTTCGGGTCGAAATGCCCAGCGGTTGTTTCCGCTTGATAAAGTCACGATCGCTTGCTGCTGGTATCGATCACCGTCCTTAGCAGCCACAGATAGTTTGGAGACTAACAGTGGTCTTGCTTCAAAACCTATTATTGTCAAATAAAACTAACGCGCAGTTTCCGTCAGGTTCGAGATGAAGATGAATGGATTACCCTAACTGACGATTTTTGTTTACAACTTATTAAGGCGCTGCATGCTATGAATGTCGCATCCCTTAAAATCCGGCTCCATATGAGCCTACACCTCTGACCACGAGCGACTGAGACACGCTGCTTACTTGTACGACTCACCTACTAAGCACTGCTAGCAGAATCGCCTGAAGAAGCAGAAGCTTGCGCCATCAGAACCCACGTGCACGATCGTATAGGTAACCTCGGCTGACCAGGGATCTTGATCGCCCTCTGTCGGCGCTGTTGAAAGCTTACAGAAAACCAGCTAGTGAAATTTTCGGCATCGTGACACAGCCACCGGGCAAAGAGAGGTGACCGAATAATAAATGCTGCTGTTTGCTATTTGCGACTCGACCCGCCAAAGAGGCCACATAATTGACCGAATAGGGCTACGGGGTGGGATCAGCCAAGTGGCCCAAAGACATAAGAGTACTCCCGCACTAATACAAATGCCACAGAACAAGCACTGTCGAGTTAATAAGAAATAAATTGAACGATTGGCCAAAAGACCTGTCAACCAACCAAGATGGCCGTAGCAGCCGGCCAGAATGCGGCAGTCTACGAAGTGCATGCTCAGAGCGTCCCGGGAGCCTGAATTTAAGCGAGCGGCTTTGGCGCGGATGGAGAGCGGCGACGGGCTGAAGTTGGCGAGCGCCCACGCAGCGAGACTCCGCGAGCGCCAGGCCTGCTCATCGCGTTTACCCAGCCGGAAATACATTGCACTGTACGAGGCTGCTGGTTTTCAGCTTACGTATATTTCCAGATTGTGTATAATGACGAAGCGTTCACGTCGGAGCTCGAAAAGGTTTTAATTTTGCAAGGCTGATTGGGAAAACTGCGCTAGCGCGCAGCGGATTCGCGTAGGCTGCAGGGCACCTTTTCTTCCGACCTCGCTGGCTCGCGCGGCGGCGCGGCGCAACGAGCGGTCGGCCGCCGCAGCAGCCAGCAGCAGCTGCGGCGGCCGTTGCGCCACGCTCCGCCTGGAGCCGCCGGCTTCAGCTTAGAGTTGAAGCCCTAAGCACGGCTGCCGGTCATCTGCCGAGCTGCCTCGGCGATGGCCCACTCTCCTACACGGCTTTGGCTCGCGGGTGTCTACCAAACTAACTCGCTACCGAGCGTCCTCCCGGCGCAGATCGAGCTGCTGGTGGAGGGCTTCCGGGGGCATAAGGCAAGCTTCGGTGACAGCTGGGGCTGGGGGCAGCTACCGGCGGCGGGCCTATCGACCCGTCACCGAGCCGGCTGCGGGGAAGTGCTGCTTGGGAGGGCTTCGGGGAAGTGCTGCTTGGGACGGGGAGGGCGGCGGGGGGGGGGAAGTGCTACTTGGGAGGGGGAGGGCTGCGGGAGCTCGGGCTGCAGGCGGGGGGGGGGGCTGCTGCCCATCTGCAGGTGGCGGCCGGGCTACCGACCTGACACCGACTAGGCGAGTATCGCGCATCGATCGACAGCTATTACCAATTAGAGATCTACTATCGACGAGCGCCAGGGCCGTGCAGGGTGGCCTTGTGAGGCAGGCGACCTCACCGGCCGGCAAGCGTTGGCGGTAGGTACGCAGCCGCCGACGTTGTGGCTGGGGTATTATTTTAGGGAGGCGGCCAGGCCCACTCTCTGGCCCCTTCTCTCCCTGGCGGCCCATACTTTAGGGTTGCATTCGATAATCCCTGCCGCGAGTCTCAGTCTTTTGTTATACATCAACATGCAATTTAATTGTCGAGACGGTCCTACTGCGTCGTTCAGCTAAAATGGCTGCCCAATAACAAGACATCGCCGCAGAAAAGCATCGACTCAAATGAGGAATATGTTTTCGAAGGACTTAATACTTCGAGCGCACTTGCAATAAGCCTCATTTCGGCGCGCCACAAGTCTACTTCACTCTTTGCCCAGATATCAAGGTATGAAATATAGATCCAATTAAAAATGTGTTCAAGCTCTAGAGAGTCTACTTTGCACGGTCAAGCATACTCCTCATTTATCTTGCGGGTTGTGCTTGGATATAGAAGTTAGGATATGGTTCATATTCAAGTGTGCGTGGTAATTGGGGAAGAGAACAAAGGGAGCCTGAATGCTTTGCACTCACAAATTCCGATTCAGCATTCAATAAATCATACAAAATATGGTAAGTAGATTAGTAAGTATGATGAAATTAGTAAGATTAGTATGGTAAGATAGTAATACGGTAAGATTATTAGTTCAAGGAATTGCGAGGAATGCGATGAAAGGTTTTTCATTGGGCAATTTTCTTGAATGTTTAGACGATCGACTTTAGACGTTCGCTCATTTTGGCTATACTCGGCTCGCTGGAAGGAGTAAAGGCTCGGAGTAAAGGCGAGGGCTGACTGAGAGCGCTTCGGTCTCACCTATGTCGCACTTGGGACCCATCCAGCCATTCGAACACTCGCAGCTGTACGACAGGTACCAATCAGTGCACGCACCGTGCACGCACGGCCCAGATGAGCATTCACTTATCGCGGCGTCTGTGCCTACAACGACATTTTGGCCGTCGCCTGGCCGACTCGACACGCTCTTTGGCGCAGAAGGGCGCTAAAGTAAAAAAGTGCCGCGCCCCTTCGATCGAGCATCGGCAGCTGATTCTCTAGTCTGTCGAGACCAAATTCCAAGATCTGACAGATTAAGAGATCGCCGAGCGTCTTCTTCAAACAGCATTATGCTCACCGTCGCAAAAAGACACAAAGACGCAAAGTCGCAAAAAGACCGGTGTGCTACTCGAATGCAGAGAGAAAGCTGTCATTGCACTCCAGCTTGCAAAGACCACAAAACCTGGCACGTGCCCGAAATACATGCAGCTCGAGTGCAGCTCCGCTTCCACGCCGATTCCGTGGACCGGGAAAGCTTCGAGCTCGGGTGCTCGCTCGCTCGCACCGTCAACTACTTGTAACGATGTGCATGACGTGCTATTAAGGCATATTGCTCTCTCTCTCTCTCTCTCTCTCTCTCTCTCTCTCTCTCTCTCTCTCTCTCTCTCATTTAATTGAAGCGCACGATAACAGAGCGCGGAAAGAGGACAAGAGGGCAGCGAGTGGGCGACGCAGAAAGAAGAAAGTAAAGGAAGAAAGTATCGGATGCACCGCACCCTAGTGCACCCGATTCTTTGCAGCTGCTGAAGCTCCCGAGTCGCGAGCGCCTCAGTTCTGTCGAGCCTTCGCCGTCATCTTCTAGGCTAGAATCTCTAGAAACTGATCGTCTTTCGGAATTTTCAAATGCAATTGTAAAAACTCGTTAGCTTCGTATAGAAAAACGATTCAGTAGGGCAAGCGTTATGTTTTCTCCCAGTAAAGGTACCGCTGGAGCAGTGGACAAGTCGAATAGACCGGCATAATTGACTTGCGCCCGGGATCGTAGCACTTTTTCGTGAACGAAACATTGAAATTAAAACCTTCAAATTAGATAAGCCTTTCCACCTATAATAATCTAAGCCCTTCTAATTTCTAGAATATAAGCATTCGTTCACCTCTCTTGTAGCAATTGTTCATTCAGTTCTCTTTCATCGCCGTCATCGATCGTGCATTGCTGAGATCCGTCGAGCTCTTTTGACTCGCGTAACTGCCCTATATAACCTTTAACCGTCGTATCGCGGTCACGATATTATAATAATAATAATACACTTGATAAATCGCCCCCAGAGAACTCAATCTCTTTCTATTGTTATAATTTTTTAATGCGGTATATACACGTGCATGCGGGAAAGTGCTAATATGTAGCCTCACAAGGGTCTTAACCATGTTTGCAGATTTTTGCTGTGCGATTGTAAAGCTCTGCTCTCATAATACTCCGTAAAGTCTGTCAGTAGGAGCACAATCGCTGGGCTCGCCGACATATTTTTTATGCTAGCTGCATCCCACCTTGTTCGCAGAACGTCCCTGTCCAGTTGGTGAGGCAGAGACAGAGCCCTGTAGACGCGTTGCACGTCCCTCCGTTTAGGCAACTCGTCGTTGTGCACCCTTCGACGGAGCCGTTGACATCTAGGAAAGAACTAAAAATGTTAAGCTGCCTGTGAAGTCTTGAAGGAAGTTAGGACGTAGCGTGTACATTTTCCGAATCTGCCAATAGACATTGTGCTCACACAAGTGGTTCAACAAAGCTGAAAAACACTAGGGTGTGTGCTTGCATAATTTGTCTTGTTCAACAAAATTTTAATTCGCTGAGAGAGATGTCACGTACAGTAAGTCTACATAACATAGGTGAACATTTAGATAACAATCTAATAGCATTGCCGCATGCTAAACCTGTCTTATTATTACAGATATTGAAGGAATGTGGCTGCCCTCATCCTTACTAGGTTACTGTCACTATGACCCGTACGCGCGTACGCCTGCTTATAATGTTACAAAAGAGGTAGAGAAGCTTCCCTGTCCGGACATGACTAGGCCGAAAACACGGCGCTCATGCCAGTGCTGGTCTCAGCCGACTCGCGGCGAATGCCGGCGAAGCCGTGCACCTTAGAGTGAGGCTAACGACTCGTAGGTACTTCACCCGTGCACGCAGGTGCACGCCCACAGCAGCGGAGTGCGGCAGCGAGGAAGAGCGCCCATGCATTAGCAAAGATCTATCATATCCATAACGCAGACAAGCCTATTTGACAGCAACAGAGGATTGCAGGCGTTCAACAGCGGCCTGTGGCGTGTATCAACTCTTGTAGGGCTCAGCAGGATAGAGCCAAACTCAGTTCAAATGCAAAGGCCAACTCCAGGATCGCAACTACTTGTCGGCACTATACGGCTCCTGTTTTAATGCTCCATTGGTCGTAGATTATCGCAAAATTCATTCCTTATAATTCAGGAACCGTGAAGAATGAATATCAGTCACAATATGGCTGACTTAAAACGCCACCGTTTCAGAAAGCATGAATGCGATGAATCACCCTGATGACTCCCATCAAGTCAAAAGACTATCAAATATGCTGACGGGACAGGCACCAGCAAAAAGTGGTGACAAAGATGTTTTGCATCTAAAAAGCAAGACGCGGTCACTTTGCTTACTTTGCCGTGCGAAAAAATAGGTAAACATGGTCGAGTTCCCTTGGCAATGTCAAACTCAAAACTCGATCGCCAGTGCTGAGGATTTTCTGGACCACTAAACTGCGTACTAAATTGCCTTGTAGATGAGCAATCCTCAGTGGTGGCGAGCGAGGAGAGTGTTGACGGTCCTGCGCCGCCGCCATCCTGCGGACAATAGACTAGTCTTCTGATGCGCATTCACTGCACATGGTAACTTTTAGTTTCGGATGCTGTATAGCGCTCTCGATTGGCCTTAGACACTTTTTTATGAGTACGCCGGTGGCCATTGCTGGTTTCCGAGAAAGGTTTGATTTTGTGTGTGTGCTGGAATGTCTGCTTTTTTGGTTAGAGATTATCGCTCATTTTATAAGAAAAAATAAAACGTTTACCATTTGAGCTCGTTTTCCACTTGCCATTTAACATTCGATGCAGCTGGCTGCCGGACGTGGTATGGCGAAAATTTGATGACGAACAAAAGCAGTTTCAAAACGTGCTAGGATAGCGAACAATCGGCGAAATTAAAGGACCACGTTTGCCAAGTGCTCTCTTAAATCGGGCTTATCTTATGCGAACCTGACGGCAAGAGCAGTTTCAGTGCAAATCGTTTACAAGCGGCCGTTGCTAGTTTGCTAGGCCAGAAAAACGTGCTGCAATCACGCAGAGGCTTTCAACCGCAGCTCTACTAAATGTAGCAATAGGGGTGCGCACGACTTACCTAAGGATGGCTTGACCTTTTGCAGCCATCGCCAATCTTAGGTCTATGTGACAAGTAAGAAAACGCAAGACAATCACTTGAGCTTAAAGCTCACAAGTAAGCGTTCTACTTCATCTCAATACAACTCTAAGAAATTATATTAATTAATTTCAATGGAAAAGTGACATGTTACCGCGCAAGCAAGCTATATCCCTACTTATATACAGACTTACGTCTCTATAAACGTGTAAATTCGATCCGCGCCTGCAGCGATTTTCCCTCAAATTTCCTGCCGGTCGAAGGTCTATGCTTAGTGCTTTAGCTTCTGCACTTCTTCTTTGCACTTCTTGCTTTCTCTTCTCCGAAGATGGACAGATCGATGGGGCAATCTTCCTTCTATCCCGGATAACGACATCCCCGCATAGGCTGTGCCAGCACTGCATACGGCTGCCCTGTTGGTTCAGCTGCGTTTACTTTAGTTCTTCCCTGCCCTTCGACTGCATGCACGCAGTCTCCATAAACCATTAATACGAACATCGACAAATAATTTCATGCAAACTGATAGAAACTCATAAGTACCTCGTTCGCAGTAATTTCCGAAGCGGGTCGTGGAGCAGCCACAGTAGGCGTGACGCAACGCTGGTGACCAGAAGCACGTACCTCCACCGAGGCAGGGCATCGCGAGGCAGCCGTCTGGAAATTATTTCATCTCAATGAGGCTCATATTTCGCTCAAAAAGCTTTCTGTTGCCTGGGTGCAGCGAAAAAGACCGTACACAAAGCGCTCAATTTGCAGTGCTGCCCTGAGCGAAATTAGGGAGACAGAAGATAAGCACTTATAGATGCTTTACATTCGTAACGCGGAATAGACGGTTCGAAAATGCTGCTGCTGCTGCTGATTCACGGGCACTTCCGAGGAAAGAAACAGCGAAGCGAAAATTGTACTCAGCGGAGGATGCTGAAATCGCTCTCGTTGGGAAGGCGGACCTGCGTCGAGTGAGCCTGTGCAAGTGCACCTGGCGGAGAGTCATCTTATAATTTCACCTTCACTATCGTTGAGTTGGCTGATTTTTAACAGCCTCATTTGTGTAGTGGCAGAAGGGCCTTCACGGCTATCACCACCGCTTGTAGTGATCAATAAGGAATCGACCGCTGCACGACTCGAACCCACGACCCGAGCACACAAAGGACAATTCACCCCGACCCAGCAAATGCTGTGTGGATGAAAAGTTGCGTTTATAGCTTCTGCTCAAATGAGATCAATTACGTCAGTTCAGATTCTTACTTCAATCTGAATGCAAAAATCTGGCGCTTCTTTGCTATAATTTTCCTACCAGTAGGTAGGTAGACTATTTTCTGGTCCTGTTGCATGGTCATATCCCTCACTCGTGACTTGACAGTTGGCACCTAGATTGCGGCAGCCGTTCCGTTTTTTTACCAAGCAAACGAGCACCCCCATTTCCCGTTGGACAGCCTCTATAGTAATATAAATACGAACGATTAGAGAAATCCTGTTGTGTGCCGCTGTGAAGCCACTCGTATGAGTTTAGTGGACTACACAGCCCGTAGTCATTAGCGCCAAACCCAGGAGCGACCTGGAAAAGCAGCCCACGCAGGTCTTGCCCTACTGACAGTTGTGAAGGCTGTGCACGCCTTTGAAGCAGCCCAAATTGAGACTCTTCTGCCTTCCTGGCTTTACATCGCTACTGGTTGGCGGCTTGGGGGAAGCATGTGGACGTAGCGAAACGTTTTATTCTACTGGCTACAACATAGGCCAGGGAGCCAGGAGAAAATAACCTGCACGATAACGGTTTCTTAACCATTGAATCATACTCCTACGAAGTGCGTATCTGGTCCGTTCCAGCGCCCTCTAGAGATCCTTGTTTTCTTATCCTTGCTGTCTATCTATCCACCCACTAACTAGACCGACGGGTCGATAGCTCGCGTGTAGCGGCCAGCGAGGAATTGCGCCCACGATCGCGGATAGACACTCTTAAACCAGCTAAATGAAGTATCGGCCTACGAGACGTGCATTTAGCCTAATCAGTTGACAAAAGGGATGTCTCATTTGCAACATCATCCATTCTTCACCGGAAGACTTACCTATGACGTCCGCAGCGATCGTTCCCACGACGTTGGCGCTACAGCGCAGGATAATGAACGACCAAAGCCTCATGGACAGTTTTCGGACCGAGCCACTGGCCTTTTTGAAGGGCACGGACGCTGCGTCGTTGTGCTGTTTCGAGAAGCTGCCGCTCTACTGCAGAGGTTCAGATGCTCGTCATGCACTCGGCTGCCGCGTCGATGC
Organism: Cristatella mucedo; assembly: GCA_009760855.2. Classification (NCBI taxonomy): domain Eukaryota; kingdom Metazoa; phylum Bryozoa; class Phylactolaemata; family Cristatellidae; genus Cristatella; species Cristatella mucedo. The sequence continues at coordinate 516,266 of WPIO01000009.1, forward strand.
CACCCACTAGCTTTACTGGGGCAACGACTCGTTTCCCTTAATGCTAGATCAGTACTGTAGACGCAATGCGGGCCTACATTAATGTGTCCGCGATTATTGAGGAGTCTCGTTTTTGGCGCCCCCCAGCGGACTATGCCAAATTAGGCGCCTGCACTAGTTCCTGCGAACTCACAGCGAGCGTCTTGTCGCGAGGGAGAGATAGAGAGCGCGCTTGATGTTCGGCAACGTTGGCAATTACCAGAAAGTGACGTCACTTTTTCGATCGAATTCGTCAGGTGCAAAGTACTGCGGTCAGACATGCTATTATTATATTTTATTATTATATTGTGAAACTATTTTGAGTAGATGAGCACATTTTCTCCGCCGTTAAGCCAATCTGCTTTCAGAAAGGTCTAGATTGCTGCAATTCCCTGTATTCGGGACTCCCGACGTGGGTCCTTCATCGTCTGCAACCGGTTCAGAACTCGGCCGCTCATCCGGTCTGACCCCTGTATCAGGTGTAATGGTGTTTCTGCAAATGTTTATGGCCCCCTCTCGCGTTTCCACACATTTTGCTATTCTTATTTAAAATGAATTATATTTAAAATAGCTGCTATATGCGTATGCCAATGTAGTATACTCCTTAAGCAAACCCTGTTGCAAACGGCTGTAACGGCTACTTAGCTAAGGTCTTTTGCCACAAACGCAGCGCGCCTCGTGAGTGCTAGTCCTTACTGGTGAGTTACGAGAGAATACCGTTGGAGCCAGCATCTCGAGCAAGGCTAAAGAGCCGTAGTTGGTGCAGCGACACATGCATGTATGCCGACGGTAGCAGACCACGGCAGCAATCCTGAGCCCCCAATAGCGTAATATAACAAGTCCTTGCAGCTAAGATAGAACACTCAATTCCATAGCCACAGAATGGTACGTATGTACAGCACCAGCCATAGCGTACAAGGCACTTGTTCGAAGCTCAAAGTGGCACTCGAACTTCCAAGTACAACTGACGAGCTATTGCTTCAGGCGGCCGTCGATGCGGCCTAAGCCGTAGATTTGACACATCCGGTTCCCAAACATTATTTATCAGTGTTTATCAATCGGTGTATATAAGTCTATTTGACAGCGACGGAAGGTTACTGGCGTTAAACAGCGGCCATAACATGCACCTCCTCTCCTACTGGCTCAGAGGCTTAGCGCACAACGCCGCTCCAAATGCCATGGAGCCAAATCCCGGAGCACAGCCGACAGCCTGCCTGCGACGCGGCATCGGCTCCTACGCGGCCTTGGGTTTAGGTTATCGCATAATCTTTTCCTTGCCGTTTTAATTCAGGAACCTCCAACAGTTAATATCCGTCACGATCTGGCTGATTTATCGCGTCGCCGTTTCGTAATGCACCAGCAGGGCGGCGAACGGCTTGCTTACTGAGGACGTTGGATTTGTGCGGTGCCAAAAAGACGCGGCGGATAGCCGAGCCGCGCGCCTCGAGAGCGCGGCTCGGCTAGACTGTGCGCGCAGGCGAGGCGCACAGTACAGAAGCATGCGCCTGCGCAACGCCAGTCACGTAAACCACTGAGCCGCGCGTCGCGGTGCAACGACGAGGGAGGGGCCGATGCACTTCCTGTCATGTGACCAGACCCCTGTGTCATCGTTGCTGTGTACCCGCGCCCAGATCGGTCCTTCCGATGCCTAAGCGAACCCTGTCCTTAGCGAACCGGGCATGTCTGTGCCTTACATGCGGCAGAGGTGCATACGCAGTGCGTGCGGTGCACGTAATTCTGACGTGCGGTGTGCCGGCTAGCTTGATATTCATTGAAGGCTCAGGTGGGTCTAGTCCGCGTGAGCGTGTGCTCCCGCGCTTATTTGTTGCGTCTTTTGCTGGTGTGCGTGCCTTTGTGACGGTGGTGACAACTGCAAATCCACCTCCACGAAAGGCCATCGCCTTCTTGACTGTGTTGGTAATGGTGCCTCTGATATTGTGGCCTCGGACCATCTGCGTGCAGATATCGTTCTGCTTTCGTTCCGTTCAGTGTACTGGGGCCTGCATCGCTGCCTCGGACTCGGTTGATTATTTGCTCGCCTGGCGCCGCGGCTTATTTTAGCGGGAGCTTCTCGATGGCGGTAGCTCAACTTCGTTGCAATTGTTTCAGACATACACGACTGGCTCAGGTCGCCGCACGAGAGCTTTATCAGTTGCGCTTCGTACGCGGGACTCTTGTTGTCCTCGCTCATGTTCTACTTCGCTGCTTGCCTTACCGATCCCGGATACGTCGAGGTGACCAGCAAGGTGAGAGGGTTTCTGATTACTCTGTTGTCGCGGCATATGCGACTGCCTCCCGGCTTTGGGTGCTGGTGGTAGCGTTCGTGGCTCTGGAAAATGAGCCTTGTAGGGTCAGGTCGTGTTTGCTGATGTTATCCATTGTGTGAGCAGTACTCAAGTCCGGGCCTCGAAGAAAAATCATTATGCGACTACGCCGGCTGAACCTCACGCCAATGGCCATCTGCTCGTCTGCTTTGCCCTGAGCACCTTATACAGGAGGCTACACAGGTTGGGATGTGCTAGATCAAGCTTATGCTGATCCGGTGACTGTTCGGTTTCTTTGATATTTTGCCGCCTGTACTAAGTCATACTCGACTTGCTGCACTATCACCAGTGGGCTTTCTGCTAAGATCGCTGTATCGAGAATTACTTGCAAGATTTCGGCACACAGTGGCCGACGAGTAAATATTTAAAGACTTCCGTCAGCAGCTACGACGGCCTGTTACTGCAGCCGCATTACGCGAACCTGGTAGCTGGACCTCCTTCCAGGGGGCAAAAAGCGATTGCCAATGTTAGTGCCGATGCTTGAATGCGATGTTGCATGCCCTTTAACTGTTAAGAGGCATGCAGCTGCATCGCGTGGCGCCACAGTCTGTCGTATTGTCGCATGCTGTCGGCAGTCAGCTGGTCTTGGGTCTTGTTTGAGTGTCTTTTGATTGTGTGGGACCCTGACTAATGTGGTATTGGTTTGTTCCAAGGAGAGACACAGCCATTCTCTCTGCGACTATATATTCATCGCATTAAGAGACTATTACTCAATGCGTTCTCAGTTTCCGGTTGCATGTCTAAAGCTACCACGTTTTGAGTGTGCTTAGATAACCCTCTCATTTAATACCCACGTAGCGAAATATGGCATTTTAGTGATTCCGATAGTGGTGTCTTCACGCTCGTGATCTGCTTCAGAAGTTGGAACCCGCCCTCTACGGCTACCAGGGTGGGTCTAGCTGCCGTTGTATTTTCTGCAGCTTCTGGGTGAGCTACTGGTTGTGGTCTTGCCGCACCCATAAAAGCAGTACTGAGATACCCCAAACTTTAATTAAAAAAGGGGGAAGCACGTGGTTGTTAAGTATGCAGGAGTTTGGTCCGTCATGATAATTTTTTCTTTGTGATGTCCTGCTCAGCATCTAGGCTACTTTTCGTATGAAAATGTGGCCCGACTTCTTTCATGAGTCGAGGTGCATTGCGAATTATTAACTGGATGACTTGCTGAAGGTGCTACCATCTCTCACTTGAATTTCAGCATGGGTTATGCTGAAGTGGGCCCACGTAAGGGACCAACCCGGAAGGAGTATGCTGGATAGCAAGCCCCCCCCCCTACACACCCTCATGCTCTCCATGAGTAGTCACCTTGGGCCCCCTTGGCATAATCCTGGGGATACCTCAGTAGCAGGCTTCCGTAGAGTTGAACGATTTTGTGTGTCTTGGGTGTTGTAGTCTTGTCTTTGATGCTTCGAAATCACGTAATTTTCTGGTGGGAATATGTAGCTGTTCTATCTCTGCTGCTGTGCATGTGAACATGTAGCTGTAGTATAATAGATTGCTATCATCTAGGACTAAAAGTTAGTGAGTATTCAAACAATTGGCCTTCATCGTCACCTTTGGTAGCTTACGTATTTGCTGGTACACTGGGGGATAGGAATTTACTTTAGTTGAATGGCTCAGTGAGCTTTTGCATGGCTGACAATCAGTCAGGTATGATCTCGTGGCCAGCAAGTATTTTCATTCCTGGACTAACAGTAAACCGTTTGGTTGAAGCATCCTCAAATGTGGCTCTATCGTTTACTTAATCTATTTATTCGTGGTGTAGAGCTACAACATTACTCAGCAGGCAGTGACTGGCTTGCGATCGTTCCATTGTCTTCTGATCAGGTGCCAGATTTTCTTAAGAGTCCTTTCTGCAGTGCAGTTTTTTAATCGTTTCTGAAAGTTTAAAGGTAAGGTATTTTGGTACAAGTAGCCATCTGCATGAAGTACCCATATCTCCTCATTGTTACTCACACGGGTATCGTTTCAGGCTGATATTGAGTGCAACTCTGTTGATGTAAACAGTGATGTTGACGACACGCTTGTGACAAGCGATTCTGCTGCCATCCTTGCCAGTAATAATCCGCTGAAACATTGCGAGGTCTGCAAAATTCAGGTACTGATCCCCATTAGATTTCTGCTACCCGGTGTCCAACCGCGGTATGGTGCGAAGCTGCTTGCACACGACTGGCGCAGCCAGCCAGTTTCGCTCAGGCGTTGCGTTTTACACACGCAACGTCTTTTCAGCAACCTCTGAGATCACGGCATTGTGAAGACTGCAAGCGCTGCGTGAGGAAGTACGACCATCACTGCCCCTGGTTGGCAACCTGTGTTGGTGAGCGTAACCACAAGTTCTTTCTGACTTTCCTGCTTCTCATTACTGCGCTCATTTGGTGGACGAGCGTGATCGCAGTGTAAGTCCTGGCGCCTCCCTGCGCATGGCCATCGGGTGCACCGCTGCTCGTGACCCGTGCATCGTGTGCTAAGGGATCGGTACTTTCCCTGCTGCAGTAGTCATTCGTGCCAATGTGGTGCAATGTGTTAGCCTTGCGTAACCACCTCTCAAGGTCTGCTTGCTACGTCGAATCGCCTTGGATGGCTAAGCTCACACCTCTGTTTGCTGCTCTGGTGCCTTTGTAGCGCTTCATCTCTCGAACCTCCACGGCTGGCCTGCCTGGCCACGGCTCCCGGTCTCTGCGAGTGCTCTGAGCAGTGGTGTGCAGCGCTGAGCTCATTTGCAGTGGCACCAGCCCTGCTTGCAGTTGATTGCACAAGCGATGATAATGCCCCCAAGGAAAACCAAATCTCTTGTTAGGCATTTTGCATAGGCCGGAAAGGCAGCGCATTGACAAATTTAGGATAACATTGTGCACAATTTGGCCACATGCATATGCACATAAAGCATTTACCCAGTAGAATTGGGCTATAGCTGCCGTGCTGCTGCTGTGCTAGTTATACCTTGCCAACTTGTTGGCTTTGGCTACCCCTTAGCTTGCTGCCGGGTCTTAGCCCAAGGATAAAGTGCTTGCACTTACCGTCGTAGATCTTGGGTTGAGTTCTGAAGAGGTCAATGCTTTATTGCCCTCTGTGAGCCCCTCCCCCACGTGATTGCGGGTTAGGCTCTTCTGCCGCTATGTAAATGAAGCTGTTGAATCAGCTACTTTTTTTTACCTTTGGCTTGGTGGACTGAGCACTCTCGTCTTCATGGCCAAGCTGGCCCTTGACACTGGTGCAGCACACTCCTGTAGGCCACCGTCAAGGCAGTAAATGCAGTAGACACCTGCTACTTGCTGTGAGCGTGGGTGCGTGCACTACGGGGCCTGCATTGGCATAGTTGGAAAACCCTCGGCCTGGGACAGCCAGTCGTAGTGTGGGCTGCTGGCAGTGCCCTGTTTTTAGGAGGCCTGCCGCCCGGGTGTAGGAGGCCTTCAGCTTCTAACTCTCCCGGGACAATGTAGGCCGGTCTGGCAGCTAGCATAACAGGCGACTCGCATAGAGGGTGTGTTAATTAATTTGTTAGGCGGCAGATCAACTTTAGCAGAATTAACCTAATGTATCTTTACCTGTAGCTCCACGCAGTAGCCGCAGCGATCCACGCAGTAGCCACAGCGACGACGCAGGATGTTAAGCTGGATAGTTTTCTTCAGTGCTCTCCAAATGTAAATGGCTTTGCTGCACATCCAGCAGCCAACAGACTCTATTTCTCGAAACAATCAGAAAGTGAGAAGTGCGGCTGAGTAAGGAGAGCAGTCTAGAAAGGGAGTAGCATAGAAGTAGCAGCGCAGGGCAGCAGGAAACGATGGGCCAGAGTTGGCAGCAGTGGAGATGTCGGTGCGTAAGAATCGTAGAAGTAAGCTCCATAGTATTGCACCTGCAGAGCAAAAGGTTCGCCACCAATGAACCGTCTTTGAGCTGAAGAATGGAACAGTTAATGTATTGTCCGCAGAAGACCTGAAAGCACAAGGAGACTAAAGCTGGTGCCCCATTTCAGCTAGGTCACAATGAGCTAGGCCATGGAAGGCCTAGTGGGTGAGATTACGAATTGTGCTCTATATTCGTTCATCAACCGGAAGCCATCGCAACTCCTTGCAAAGGAGACATACTGCTCAATCTCTTGGAATTTTTGACCAACCTTGAAGCCATATTCATCACCAGCTTTATAGGTTTAATCTCTTTTTTCGTAGTGCAGCCAAAACTTAATTATAGTAGTCCAGTCTTGAAAGAACCAAGAAGCTAGTAAGATCTTTAGCTAGTTTACCGTGGTAGGCAGTCCCTAATCTTGGACTGTGATTGAACGTGAGGGCTACCTATGGATGCGAACTTCTGAAAGAAAACATCAAGCAGCCGTCAAAGGGGAACCTAAATAAAGAGCTCACGATGACTGTTGCTCTGCGGCACCACCATTTAGAAGTGCAAAGTCACTTTGTCCGGCCGTGCGTTGAGCGTGACCTACGAGTAGGAGCTACGTTTTATCGTCGTTTAGCTTAAGGAAATTAGCCGACTTCAGGGATCGAATGTCTGCAAAGCAAACGTTCAGTTTCTCAGTCTCTGCATCTGCCTCCGATAGTTCAAATGACCATGTATGTACAGCTGAATATCGGCAGCGTAGAAGCGATATCCGATGCGATGGGCCCAAATCACTTTTCCGTGAGCCTTCGTATAAATGGAGACCAGCAAACTGCTGAGAACACACTCTTGTGGAATTCCTGAGGTGACCGGTCTGCTGGATCTGATTTGACCACACTATACGACACTGACTGAACATGATCAGACTGATATGATTCGAACAGCAGCAGAGCGTTCTTAGCTAGACAGATCGCTAAAGGTTTGCTGATTCAACAGCCGAATTTATATAGGGACAAAAGAGCCTTAACGGCTATCACTGCCACTTGCAGTAGACGATAAAGGATCATCTGCTGCTGGTCTTGGACCCACGACCCGAGTCGTGAAGAGCTAGCGCCCAGAGGCCGTTGTTCCTAATCGTTCAAGTAGGATATTTTATTTGGTCTAAAGTGTCGAGTGCTGCTGGTAGATCGAGCAAAACTAGGACAGTAGCATTAGTATCGTTGCTGCTGCCCAGGTCATGCCGAGGACAGCGGTTTCAGTAGAATAGTGTTGCTTGAATCCCGACTGAAATTCTTCTGACAAATCATTCGTGTCGACATGCTGCACAAGCCACTTAATCTTTCCAAGAATCCTGGGCAAAAAAGAAGGGAGACTGGGCGGTAGTTAGCTAGGAACACAGAATCCAATCCAGGCACTTCACGTATTGGTCGAACGATGGCCGATTTGGGGATTAACAACCCGAGTTATTGGTAGGCCAAGTTTTCCCACGTGAAGACCCAACTGGGGATGGTATTGGATCAGCAGGTGACGAGAGATCTTTTACTGGCCTTTATTATGGTCATCGCTTCATCTACAGAAATCGAAGGAGAATTTCTCATGGGAGGTCGAAGGTTGCGCCTCGCCGGCAAAAGAGCATCTCAGCCAGGCCAGAGCAGAGCAGTCGAAGCTTGTCCTGCTGGCTTCCTGTGGCGTTTGGCCCAGCTTACGATACAATGCCGCTTCGGCGCCCTCCTAGCTCGCTCCTCTTGCTACGGTCAAGCCATGCGGATAAAACTGGGAAAAGATCAGCCGCTGTGACAGCCGCTCATACTGTGGCATGCCGTGCGTGTTTTCTCGCGACGGAAAATCCTGCACGCCGCACACTCGCTGTGGCTTTCCTGTTGAATGTAGGACATTCCCCCCCCCCGACATTCTGCCCTGGTGGACCCTAGGACAACTCCCCCACCCCCCCCGACACTTCCCCGTAGGACATTCCTCCTATGGAAGTTGATAAATGTACAACTAAGAATACAGATATATATAAATAAATATATATATTTATATATATATATTTATATATATATTTATGATCAAAGGAAGTTCATGCTCTATTGAAATAAAATCAACTCAGTATAATTGGACGTTTTGTTAATTTCATATGACATATTCACTGGTTGGCCTTGCACACTACGGCAGTCCATTTGAGTAGTCTAATCACAAAAACTGTACTTTGATGTTTTGTTCAATGAACTGCTGATAGGTCAATCAGATCAATCACGAAAAACGAGCAGTAAAAAGGTGCAAACAATCACGGTACTCTGCACACCGCATAATAGTATATATAGATAGATAGGTATATAAACCCTAAAACTCTAAAACCCTGAACGCTAAACACTAAACAACCGACCCTAAACGCTCAATCCTAAATGCTAAACCCTATACCCCAGGGGGGGGGGAATGTCCTACCCCCGGAGGATGTCGGGGGGGGGGAGAAATGTCTGTCCACCTTCCTGTCGGCGCCTCTGCCCCCAGCGGGTGAAGTATGGGCCTCTCGCCCATACTTCACGAAGGTGATCGTTGCTCGGCTCCTCGAAATGACCGTGTGCAGAGCCAGCAGACAGGTTTGCCATGTGCCAGCCATGTGCCAGCCATGTGCCGTCTGCATTACTGGGGCATTACATAGCTCTCGCTGCCTCCCAGTCAGCTCTGCCGAGCTGCTCGTAGTCGATGGCTCAGCCTCGGTGGTTGCTAGTCGAAACTGGAAAACATGCTCCTCGGGCTCCCCTTGGCCTGCCGCCGCAGCCGTTTCACTGCGGTAGTGGCAGCTCGCCAAATGAGACTCGCGTGCAGAAAGGGCCTGTCTGTCTCGATGCACTGGCTGTCTATTCCGAGAAACGAACGGAGGAGGAGGAGCGTCGGGTCCTCGATACGGCAATTTTACCCTCGGTTACTCATCTGAAGGGCCGTCATGGCCGCTATTGTTGGCTTGTAGAGTGCCTCTCAGCAGTTAATTAGTCGCTTCGGTCGAGTCAGCATTCCCCTGGTGGTGTCATCTTTTTTTTATCTCCTATTGTGTTGCTGACGTGTCCCTTGGACACGCGCCAGCCAGCCACAGGTTATTGCACTCGAGTGTCGTTCGCTTCTTTTTGACAGGCGTGCCTTTCCACACTATGGCGATGGACATCCGTGGACTCGCTTCGATCTTGCGTATGCCGGTGTTATCTTCATTGACATGGTCATCAATGTCGTGGCTGGCCTCTCGGTGACTGGCCTCTTCTGCTTTCACGCCTACCTCATGTTCACCAACCAGACGACGTGGGAGTCGGCGTCAAGGGAAAAAATATCTTACTTAAAAAACTTGGCACACGACTTCAACCCGTTCGATCAGGGCTGCTGCCGGAATTCCTTCACCTTCTGCTGCCGCTGTGCACCGTATCAGTGGCTTCGTGTCTACGCCAAGTCTGCCAGCCAGGCGTCCTTGAACACGTGACATGCTGCTTTGAACCTGTCTCTCACCTTGGTAGAATCGAATCGGTGAAGGTGCACCTCTGCACGGCACGTTTTGGTTCCATTTGGCACCTGACCGGAAGCAGAGAGGTGGAAGCAGCGCCAGAACTGCACTGCGACTGGTGAGAGAAGCTGCTCATTGTGCAGCTTCTGACTGCGATTAGAAGCGGTGCTTTTGAGTGGGCTGTCGGTCGCACGAGACCTTGGCACAGCAGCGCACACTATACTTGTCACTCGGTTTGCCATAATGAGAATTGGATCTGTTTTGTTGTGAAACCCTTGTCTGCCTCTTACTTTTGTAGCTGTCCGGTGAACATGTGGTGTCACTATGTGTCAATTGAACCTGAGGTTCAGATATGTGTACTGTTGCCTGTTTAACCAATATATATAATAAATATATATATATGTATGTGTGTGTATATATATATATATATGTATATATATATATATATATATGTGTGTGTGTGTGTGTATGTATATGTATGTGTGTGTATTTTTGTAAGAGCAGGATTCAGCACCATGCCCTTGCACGAAGAGGTGTCTCAAACTTCTGCTGAAGTCGTTGCATTTCTTGTCAAGTACATTTAGCCTACGTGATGTGTAGCCTGTAGTGAGTTGCAATCTCCAGGCATACTTAGATGGTCGCTGTATTAAATTGAATGACAGTACCAATCCAATTGTTATGGGAGAGCAAAGTGCTAGTCAAATTAAAAGCAGTCACGTGTGCCTGCTTTCATCAACGTAATGTAGCAAAATTCAGGTGTGCTTAGATCGAGGGTATCGCATTTCCGTAGCTCGCAATATCCAGGCCCTCGTGCTTCTGCAGTAAAACGCTTGCAGATGGTGAACAACTCGCCAGCCGGGCTTGTCTATCGTGGCCGTCAGAATTGCCTCGTGACTTCACTTCTCTCCGATATGCACTGGCTCCCTTTCATGTAGCCTATCCTCTTCAAGGTAGCATAACTTGCCTCTGAGTCCTTAAGTTCTTGCTCTCAGGCTTAGGTATTCGAAATACTTACTCCTTCGGCTTCCCCTCACACCACTCGCTCACTTCTCTGACACTGGTTGCTGAGCTGTTGCCTGCAACCAACCTGAAGTCCTGTAGATACTTTGATGCCTTCGGCTCCTATGCACTCAAAACTCTCTACCGACTGGTATCACAATACCCCCTGAGTAGACGACATTTAAAGCAAAGCTGTAAACCTGCCTGTTAAAAACCTGACAGATAACATTTGCTTCGTCTATAGAATCGTTCTTTTGTGCATGTGCAAGCTGCAACTATGCTTTGTCTTCACGAAACATGTAAATGCTTTCTTTCTAGCCAATGTAAAGTACTTACCATGAGATTTAGTTAGCTTAGAATACTATGTAAATACATTATTATTATGCGGTCCCAGTGGTTAAGGTGCACACCTCGAACCAAGGTCAAGGTGAATTTATTTGATGATCGAGGTCGTGGGCTCGAGCCCTGTGGCATATGTGAAGCGCCTGAATAGAGATTAAGTTCTCTTAGGGCACTGTACTAATGAATTATAGTATATATATGTGTGTGTGTGTGTGTGCCGTGCGTGTGTGTAAAACCCTTCTTTACAGAACTAGTGCCAGTGATATGTTGTGACGGAGAGGAGTTGAAGACTCTGCTGTAGCAGCAAAGACTTAAACTCGACACGTCTCTGCTTGCAATTTACAAAAGTCGGAGAGATGTGCAGTTATTATACAGAACATTCAAACCATGAGCAGCTTTCAGTGAGAACTCAAGAGGATGTACGACGTAGCTCCAACAGACGTTATCTCATTCAACAACGAACAATTTTAAACATAGCTGAATCGGGAGGAGATAGTCAAGAAGGAATTTAGCAGGGAAGTCGCATCAGCCAATGAGCAAGCATCTCCGGAATTACAGACAGGCAAGAGGTTCGCGATGCATGCAGTGACGTGGCCGACATGAGAGCTACTCATTACGATACTCGTTTTGCCATTCCTCTGTTCGGTTGTAGTATCTCTAAAGATCGATGGTGGACGTATGCCTAACAACCTGCCCAAACGATCATGCAGAAGATCATTTTGAGGAAGTCACTCGTATGTAAAATATATTTTCTTTTTGCAGAACATGACAAGACCAAAGACGGCATCCTACGCATAGTCCTGTCATGTGGAGATAGAACAAATCGCAAAGTGCAGGCGATACATTCACAGGGTGCCTGCATGTCAGCGTAATTTTTTTTCAAAACGACACGTGGCCTCGTGCACTATGCACTGCGACTATGTGCCCGCCTCGATACGGCAGCCGGTCTTTCGAGAGTGCAAGCAGAGAGCAGCTGCACCGCCCTGCCAGCTGACGTCGGATCAATCGTTGAGCTGGCAAAGAAGAGCGGCACCCATGTTTATCCAGTAGTCTTGTGGCTTTTGAGATGGCAGTGCCACCGGCACGACGAAGTTTGTCGAGTGACCTAGAAAGCGAAGAGCTAGCTCATTCTTCTGCAAGCGCCGGCGCGCTGTGCACGAGCGATGCGCCCAGCCGACAGCAACACCACGACCGGCGATCGCGATCTGCATGGAACGGAAATGGTAGTGATAAGTCGGCGGTACTTGAACTTGGCAGACAAGTTTCCTAGAAGCGCTGTGCCATAAGCGTGCACTAGGGCAGACGATGGGGGAGGAAGCCGCACGCCCGACGAAAGACGGGCATCGCCAGCAGCACACAATCTTTCGAACCTTGTTACCAGCGAACTGCATCGGACTCAAGCCCAGACCCACCCCGCCCACTCCAGCGGCAGAGACGGTTCGAGAAACAAGCCGTACCCGTGGTCGACAGAACGCCGGCACGGAAGCCTGTCTTGTAGAGGGGAGCCAAGTAATCGGCAGAGCTGGGCTCGAAGTCCATGCGTGGCTCCATGTGCAGCACAACCAGCGGAGGATTCATCTCTCCGGGGAGTGAGTCGGTGACGTGCATGGCGTCCATGTCCCACCGGAAGCCATCCATGTACAGGCCGTGCACCAGGATGCCATCGTCGGGAGTGGGGATCTGCAGCAGACACGGCAGCGCAAATATGACCCAAGACGAGTCACTGAAAGCGAGACACGATTACACTCACTCGACCAGGTCCAGGAATCAGAAAGTGTCACGAGTAAATAAGCAGACTGGCTTGGGGCTGCTGCTGTCCCTGCCGGTTTTGGAGCGATAATTATATTAATATAATAATTTATAAATTTAATTAATAGCAATATATAAATCTAGTAACTATCTATTCCTTAAATAATAATATTTTGATCGTTTGCTCAGTCACGTGTAGCTCGCTGCCACTGGCAAGACCAAGCATCTAGTTTGCCATGCGAGGTCATGGCTCACTTTTGCAGCCTACCTTCCACTACTTGGGCGACTTCGTTTGCTGATCGTGCAAGACTGTACTTTGTCCTCGGCTCGCTTTTTGGAAGCGTTCTACCAATGCTTTCTTTGGCCTGTGCATGCAACACTCGTTCGGCCAAGACCGTGATCTATTAACGACGTCACTGGGTTTTTAAGATAATCTAGAATTCTGTATCTACACTTGAACCGGAAGAATGAAATCCAAACCAGTCGTCGGGGTTTTAAGACGCTAATCTTTTAAAGTTTTTCTAGACGGCAGTCAAAAAGTGAGAACGGATATGCATTCAGCTTTACAATCTTTTCAGCATAAATATCTGAACCGGTATGTAATTTCACTCTCGGGTCATCTGGTAAAACGGAAAGGGCAACTTATGTGGTCTCGGACGCGAGAACAAAAGTACAGTGCATAGGTTTTAAACGTTACACTATCAACCCTTTTTGCGAAGGATAAAAAAAAATATTGTTTCAAAAATAGCAAAAGGCACATTGCTTAAAAAGGTAATTTCATCAAGGAGTAAATCTGCCAAACACTTTCAGTGACTCTCTTTATTCTTTTGCAGAAGGCATCGCGTTTGGTTAAAACCATTACATCGCGCTTCCTTTTCGGCAATTGTAAATCGCCTACAAAGAGATTGAGATCTCTGAGGGCTCGTTATCAAATGTATTATTATTATAGCTACTAACTTTCTGAAGCTAAACTAGGAGAAGTCTGACCTATTAATAATAGTTATGGGCAAGCCTAGTGTCACTCTCAAGTTGCAAGACCTCAAGAATGGTTCATCTATCATCACTCCAGCTACGGCTGACTGTAATCTGGGCATGGTATTCCAAAACGACTTGTCATTACATGAGCACATTTTTTCCGGTTGTTAAGTCGGCCTAATTTTGACCAAGGAACATCGTCAAGACCGAGGCCTGCTTGGATGAGTACGACAGCCGAATTATTTCATGCGTTTGTGGCATGGCGTCTAGATTACATCAATTCCCTTTATCCATGACTCCCGCCGGCCTCCACCCTTCATCGTCTGCAATCACTGTCTGAGCTTTACTAGCTCCCTGTCAAGCATCGAATCGACTTCCGAGATTCTCTCTTTCTCTCTCTCTGTCTCTCTCTCTGTCTCTCTCTCTCTCTCTCTCTCTCTCTCTCTCTCTCTCTCTCTCTCTCTCTCTCTCTCTCTCTCTCTCTCTCTCTCTCTCTCTCTCTCTCTCTCTCTCTCTCTCTCTCTCTCTCTCTCTCTCTCTCTCTCTCTCTCTCTCTCTCTCTCTCTCTCTCTCTCTCTCTCTCTCTCTCTCTCTCTGCTCGGCTATCTGTCTGTCTGTCTCTCTCTGCTCGGCTGTCTGTCTGTCTGTCTCTCTCTGCTCGGCTGTCTGTCTCGCTCTGTCTCTCTGTGTCTCTCTCTCTGTGTCTGTGTCTGTGTCTGTCTGTCTGTCTGTCTGTCTGTCTGTCTGTCTGTCTCTCTCTCTCTCTCTCTCTCTCTCTCTCTCTCTCTCTCTCTCTCTCTCTCTCTCTCTCTGCTCGGCTATCTGTCTGTCTGTCTCTCTCTGCTCGGCTGTCTGTCTCGCTCTGTCTCTCTGTGTCTCTCTCTCTCTGTGTCTGTGTCTCTGTCTGTGTCTGTGTCTGTGTCTCTCTCTCTCTCTCTCTCTCTCTCTCTCTCTCTCTCTCTCTCTCTCTCTCTCTCTCTCTCTCTCTCTCTCTCTCTCTCTCTCTCTCTCTGTCTGTCTGTCTCTCTCTCTCTCTCTGTCTGTCTGTCTGTCTCTCTCTCTCTCTCTCTCTCTCTCTCTCTCTCTCTCTCTCTCTCTCTCTCTCTCTCTCTCTCTCTCTCTCTCTCTCTCTCTCTCTCTCTCTCTCTCTCTCTCTCTCTCTCTCTGCCTGCATATCACTTCACCCGATTACACCAGCCTACCTATCAGACCTCTGTACTCCTCTAGTCTGTGCTCTCGCACGACTCGCTCCACTGGCTTCCACTCGTCTAGCCGTTCCTTGCACTTTATTGAAATATTTTAATGATGGGGCCTTCAGCTCGTGTCAGCACCGAAAGTAGGTGTAACTTGCTTCCAGCTACTGTCAGCACCTGCAATGACTTTGCATCCTTCAAGTCTCGGCTAAACACGGATCTTTTCCGCTTAGCTTTCCCTGCTCTCTAATGAATTTATCTTTCGTGTTCAAGCGTGCTTCAATTTGCTTACCAGTACATGATTAAGAGCATGGTACTCATCAGAAGTCCTACTAACCATCGGCACTGAGTGCCTTATTGTGTGCTCTTGCATTCTGGTCTAGGCGTGATACTCGTTTGCGGTTAAACATGCTAATCTAGGCATGATACAATGCATGTCATTCACCCTCGGCAAGTGCTTTTCCTGCAGCAGCAATTTGTAAAGTGCCAGGGTAGAGATTTGGTTCTTTTAGAACACTTTAAAAACGAGCTATTACTAACTTTACTGTCTGAGGCAAAAGGTCGATGTTTTCGGATGATTGGACCTACGAAACAGATATGGAAAAGTTCGTACAACTCTTACGTTTTGATGCTTAGAGGTGATAGGTTCAACTCCCAACGACTACACGACCTATTTCTCTTTCTTCCTAGCGCTATAATATCCCTTTGGATTTTCCTAATCTGGCTTATAGTTCAGCAATGTATTTTTTATCGGTCTCAGGACACTAGTACGACACGAGCTGGGAATGAGCATGACTCCACTAGCTTTAATGGCTTGGCAGAGCCAAATACACATGGCCACACGACCTTATAACGAAGCTGGAAATAGCCTGCTCTGCTGAAGCAACTACAAGTGTTTGCAGCGCTATGTGGCTGTGCGAGAGATCAGCAAAATGAAGTAATGGATCGATCACGTGCGACAAACAGAATCTCCCACGGCCACAGGTGGCACACAAGCCCACATCCATAGTACCGACCTCCTTGTCAATTTCCAGCTCTTCACCATACTTGAGGTCTTTCATTGCAGCAGCCACTTGAGCCTGATGCCGGTACATAGGAAGTGGGTGAAACTCGAACATCAGATGATCAATAGGCAGTCCATACTTTCTAGCATGGTTCTGCAGGCTGCCGGTAAGGAAGCCTTCAAGAAGAACACCGGTGTCAACACTAGTTTGTCTGCTAGGTGGTATTGCATGCAGGTCCTCATCAGTTATTCGATAACTTAATAGCATGGAAGATAAGAAAGACGGCAACACTTATTAAAGCCTGCGAAGGTGGTAGGAATGCAAAGCATTTGAACAGACAACCTTCAATTCGAATAGATATGAATGGCAGTTGATGAGAAAATCCGTCGGTCACTAATCCGCAGGCAAGAATACTGTGGTTTTTACTGCGCTATGCCGGTGAGTGAAGCCGAGTTCGGCCCTCGACTCACGTCATTCCATGCTGCAAGCCGTTGCAAGATTGGGGGGGAGGTGAAAGGGCGTCGGGCACAAGGGCAAGATTTAGAACGTGACTGCACAGTAGCCCTCTCCTCACCCTGCGGGAAGAAAAAGCCAGAGATCCAGAAGGACTTGGGCTGGCCGTGCCTGATCCAACCGCCGATGAAGTCGCAGCGCAACACGAGATCTTGAACCCACGAGCCGAGCGGCTTCAGCGACGGGTAGGCTGCCGACTCCCACTTCCGAGGCACCTGATTGTTGAGGAAGGACGTGTAGATTCGCTCGAGCTCCTCGCTCATTACCACCAATCCCTTGATGGCCTTCTGCAGCTGCACAAGGGAATCCTACAGATGAAACGCAGCCACCATTCATTGCAGCCACTTTCAAGTACCGCCGAAGCCACTGCTGATGAGTGCTTGTGGCTGCAGGCGATGATGCAGCTGAGGCAGCAGCAGCCACTGCTACTGCTGCTGTGCTGCCTATCGGCGACTGTGCTGTAGCCAATGCATGAATGGTTGTACAATCGTGATTGGCAGCAGCAGCAGTGACCGACCTTTCCTGGCCATGTCTCCGAGACTGGCAGATCGACGGCGCAGTTAAATGCATGACTATTTTCAGGTAGAAAAACTCACCCACGTCTTTTCACAGACAGACAGGGAAACAAGAAGGATTTAGGGGGCAGAGTAAAGCCACCTTTAACTACAGATAGCATGCACCAAAAGGACGGAATGCACTGGCTGCCCTGCGAGGGTGGAGAGGGTGGGGCTTGCCCACTGCATGACGTAGGACGATACTTGCCTTGATGACACGCAAGAGTTTGTTAAACCTGTCCGTCTCTTGGGTGAGTACAGTTGTCAGCGAGTTAAGTCGGCCCTTTTCATCGGGCTCAAACATCTCCTTGTTTGCTTCATCGATGTCAAGTTTGTCGATGAGCTTACCGAGAATGCTGTCAGCCAGCTCATAGATAATGTCGTCGTTAGACTTGCCGCCTCCACCAGTCTGCACCCGGGGTTGCATGTCCAGGATCGTGTTCACCAACGAGGTTGTTTCTTGACGCTGGGAAATGAGCAATGGCATTGTGCACAACAGCAAGACCACCGAAGATATATAAAAAAACTTTTAATTCGCTCCATGCTTCACGCTAAGCGGCCTAGGTCATGCGATACGGGTGGCTACTACTATGATATGCTTTAAAGCGAGGTCAAGTTTGCGTACCTGGAATGCTATATTTGCATTCTCGTGCAGCCCAAATATTTGAGGCTCGTCGATGAGTGGCAAACCATCAATGTATTGTCTATAGTCATTCAGACCTGTTGCTTCAGGAGCATAATAAATGCCTGGAAAAGCATGTTGAATTGAAGACATTAATTGAAAAAGGTCAACACCACAGACATGTATGCAGTACATAGTCTTGTCACTCTGTATCACTATATCAAGGTTGGCAATAATTTCCTACCCAAACGATCAAAATGGCAACACGGCAGAGGTAGAGGGGCTTTAGCAGCTACTAAGTTGAGCCGGGTTAACATCATACATGCAACTGTGTCAACTAACTCGACACAGTTCGATGCCACGGCATCTGAACCTAGCGTCAATTCATATTCAGTCACTCCGCATTTAATATATGGCAAGGGCACCTGTTTCTTCACGAACTTCTGACAAGTTCAACTATTTCTAGTTCCCCTCTCACTTTGTTTGAGAACGCATGCACACACACACACACACACACACACACACACACACACACACACACACACACACACACACACTCACACACACACACTCACACACACACACACACACACACACACACACACAAACACACACAGCTACACAAACATGCGAATGAACGTGTATTTGTGCAACCACACGACCTCTTTCCATGGGCAAACTGACCTCTAGAGCAAAGGACCACAATAGGCATTGATAAGTTTAGCAATACGGC
This sequence comes from Cristatella mucedo, assembly GCA_009760855.2. NCBI lineage: Eukaryota > Metazoa > Bryozoa > Phylactolaemata > Cristatellidae > Cristatella > Cristatella mucedo. Next base: position 534,607 of record WPIO01000009.1, read on the forward strand.
TGAACTAGTAGCGCATATATTTGGTCACAATATTGAGGTTCTCAATGGAGCTCATGTGGGCGTGCTCCACCGCCAAGTACATACTAGCCCAGTTAAGTCCTGCATCTAGTGCTCCCCGTCCTTTTGAAACCTGATTATTAGTACTATAAAACGCTCTACGTGATATTGGTGCCATGACACTCTTACTGCAAGGTAAAGCATCCTGGCCGGAGCTTGGAACGTATATAATGGCAACTTCAGTGCTGCAGTGGACTTCAAAGGCTTGTTTATGCAATCTAGCCTTATTAAACTTCGTCCTCGGCATCGATAACAATCGAGAATGTAATTTTGCAACAAGGTAATTGGTGATGTCATGCACAGAAGTGCTGCCGAAGCCCTAGCGATGGCTGCTCAGAAGAAGGTGGAGGGGTACACGAGCATAGTCTACTCGCGATGGTCTGCCGAGTACCGTCGGAAGTGTTTCGTTGTTGGTACTTTCGACAGCTGCTAGCAGATTGTGATGCCTGCCTGACCGCCTACCTGACCCGACCCCCCCCATACACCCGCGAGCACAGCAGTCAGCACTGTAGCAACTGTACATCTTTGAAGCAATGACAAGGTTAGATGCAGTGAGGTTCGTCTTTCAGAGCCGGAAGTCCCGGATTGTCATTTGCACCATTTGCTGTCAAATTTCACCATCTTCTGAAGGCTATAACTATTACTAAAAATTGCCAATTTACTCTCATCGCTTGTCATTCGTTGTTGCAGCAGTCTCCATAGGTCCAGTGTGCTCCCGCCCTAGCTCTCTGCAAATGAGCCACATTGTGCTCAACGGACAGAGGTGGCATCTTTCATGCATTCCGAGCAAACATTAAATAGCCGACGCCTACTAGCATGTCTACCAAATAGCTTCCCAACAGCAGCATGCAGGCTTCTAACATGAACCACTGTAGGGATGAAATGATGCCGATAGCTTCACTCTTTATTGGTCTGTCCTTATGGGTGTAGTGACATGTGCGTGGGCAGGTATCTTGGCGCTACCCTTGATACCGGTCGCAAGTTATCTTCTTCAGGTTCTACCTCACCTAAGTCTCACTAATTTGCAATGACATAGCAATTGCAACGTTGCTAAGTCCCGTTATTGTAAAGCCCAAATGTTGGCGGTAAGGGCATTCGTAAGGGCAGTCAACTAGATGGTCTTAGGCATGCCGATTGATGATAGCATAAGATAATAAAATCAGTATGGCCGTTGTACTGTAGGCGGCTTCATACTACAGCATTATAAGGTTGCACACGCTGATTTCTAAAAACGCCATTGTGAAGGCACTTTACTAATGGGGCGAATTCGTCCTTTGTGCTTCGGTCTAATGGTTCATGGTCAAATCATGACAAGGGGTCGCCGGAACTTGTGCACTCCAGTACATGTCCCTTATGTAAGGATGTGCCTGGATGTGCTCACAGGTCATACACTTATACAACTAGAAACACAACCATCTCGCGAGAAGACTAGTTCTCATTCTTAGCTATAATACCTGATGGAGAGTATTTATAATTCTCCTGCAACGTCTCCCTCGCAAAGAACGTTTTCAGAATTGTTCGAAGACATCTCTGATCCCAGCCGTCTGTAACTCGACCACCGTATGTTATCTGCAAATGGATTCAGCTGCATGTTAAACAATGGAAAAAACAGTATTTATATGCAATGAATAGAATCTGGTTAGAAAGGTAAGAGACAGCACAGATTGATTGCTATCATAAGCAGAACGTTTCCGAAGCTGAGCGAGCCAACCTCTCCGGTAATGTAGGTGAGCGTGTCCCACGGAATGACGCCCTCCGAACAGAACATCTGGAAGTTCAGCAAGGCGCATTCCCGGTCGCTGTCATTGAACTCATACTAAAAAGACAAGCAGTCTCGGATCTACGATTATGCAAAAACAAAATGTGCTTATCTTATTGCACAGACAACCTGAAGCACATCGTTCATAAAAACCAGCAGTACAATCTCTCGACGAGTCCGCAGCACTAATTTGAAAGCATCAACATATAACGAGGCTAAACATCATAGATATTATTATAAGCTAGTGACCTATACAGGTACTCCCTCAAAGAACATTACAAAAGATCATGTGTAATTTCACACATAAGTTTTAAAACTTATGCTCAAAAGATGCACGATCGAAACAAATCTTGATTAAGTTGACATTAGCTTAATACCTTAATGTTCCATCCAAGTGGGCCGAATTTCTTGCGTTCTTGGATGATGGCGTGGAAGAAGCAAACGCCAAATATTATCTTCCTCCACTTAAGACCGAGTACTAGAAACAGCAAGAGGAGTGAGGGAGCATTGCCGAGCCACCAGTGAGGCGAACGAAATAAAGCGCGATACAAACACAAAGCAGAAGCACTGCCCGGTGCACTGCCACTAATTGCAATCTCACTGTTCTCCTCGAAAAACTGCGGCGTTATTTCCAGGAAAGCTCGACGAGTATTTGCTCGTAGACCTTTGGGCGGCTCGTTCGTAACTTTGACACTGTTCTGCAGCACACTGACGGGGAAGCGCTGAGAGGGCATCGAGCTCAAGAACAGCCTAAAGTCATTGTGAACATCCTTAGGAGCTTCTGCCATGTTCTTAACGAGGGTCTCCATTGCGAGCATCCACGAGGCTGCCAGATGACAGTTCTACAAGAGCAAGAAAAACCTCAGGTCAGGCACCCAGTCAGGCTACCCAGCCGATTTTGAAGCTGCATGCACAGCAAACCAAACTGACTGTGGCCAGCGCGTCTTGCAATCGCTGCATGACTCTGACAAAACGAGCCGAGCATCGGAATATAACATATCTTCCTGCCCATGTAATAACGTGCTTGCAGCCCGTGCCAAACTCGACTGCTAGACTTCATTCTTTGGCTCCAGCCTATCCCTCAGATCTACTCCCCCCACCAGGCCAAGCATCGTACCACCCGCTTTTCGGAATCCAACAGTTTACCAATACCTCGTACAAACCTCAAATCCTTTGGAGACCGTGCATTCAGCTCGTATGCTCCCAAAGCATGGAACTCACTCCCGACTTGCATCAGAACGTCCCCTGAGTTGACCACATTTAAAAAGAACTTAAAACACACCTATTTAGGACAGCATTTAGTGGGTCCCTGTGATTCGTCCTTGATGTGCTTATGCGTGCTGACACTGTGCGTGCTGCCACTAACCACATTTGCATGCTGACCCTGTGCATGTCACCCCTAACCATATTATTCATTTTGTTTGTTTATCAAGTATGATATTACTTACCATTCAATTGCATTTCCCTTTGCAGCAAATGTAAAGCGCCTAGAAAGAGGTTGAGTTCTCTGAGGGCGCTTTGTCAAGTGCATTATTATTATTATTATCTGTCGCAAACGTCGCAACTGCCACATGACACCAGTGCTCACCAATCTGCACTGGCTGCCTATCGAGCAGCGTATCGACTTCAAGATCCTGTCACTCACCTCTCGGTCCCTCCATTCTTTCCCTTCGAAATACGCATCTGAATTGGTTTCATTTCAGACCTCCCATCGCTCCAACGGTCCTTCTGACTCTGGGTGATTTCTTGAACCCCTTACTAACTTCAAATCCGTCGGAGACCATGCGTTCACTTACTTCGCTGCCAAAGCTTTGAACTCATTGCCGACTGACATCGCATCATTTCGTGATTTGGTGACAGTCAAAAAGAAGCTGAAAACCTACCCGTTCCATATAGCCTTTGCTCTGTCCTAGTAGAATGTCCTTTCCTGTAGTTGTGCATGATGAAACTGTGCACGTCCTGACTAAGGGTAACAGCTTCAAGCTCTCGTATAGCACCCCAGTGTATCTGTCTTGTTTACCTGTGTGCTTTGCCTACCTGTGCATGATTGATTGAGTGTTACTAACCAGGTGATCCACCAAGCAGAAGCCACATCTTTTGTGGGCATTTGCATACTTGCATTAGCAGGATAGTTTGATTTTTGTCGTAGGACATTTCCCCCCTGGACATCCCCCCCCCCCCGCCCCCGACATTTCCCCCTGGTGGACCCTAGGACATTCCCCCCACATTCCCCCATAGGACATTTCCCCCTAGTTGATGAATGTACAACTAAGAATACATATACATATATATATATACATATACATATATATATATATATATATATATGCATATATATATATATATATGTGTGTACATATATATATATATATATATATATATATATGATCAAATTAAGTTCATGCTCTATTGAAATAAAATCAACTCAGTATAATTGGAAGGATGGTTTATAATGGAGCGATTGGCGGCGGCAGCAGCTGCGACTGCAGCATCAGCTGTTGCAGCGGCTGAGGTGGCGATAGCGGCCTCAGCGAGCCATACAGTTCGGTCCCTCGGGAGTTCGGTCCCGCTCGACACCGCCACGCACGTGTTCATACCCGTCAAAGCAGGTTCACTACGTCGCGCTGTGCATTCCTGCAAATGAGCGCGAAGCCTCAAAAGTTTACTGAGTATAACTCCATCTCAAGAGATTTCGTTACGCTCTAATACACACTAATTAAAGCTCGGAATACGAGCAAGGGCAGATTTAGGCAGTGGAGGTGCAGCCCGCCCTTAACTCTAAATCCTCAACCTTAACCTTAAAACCCTAAACACTAAACTTGAAAACCCTAGACATTAAACCCTAAAACCCTAAACACTAAACTCTAAAGCCTAAAACCCTAAACCGTAAAACCCTAAACACTAAACCCTAAACCATATACCGGGAAGGGGGAATGTCCTACCCCAGGGGAAATGTGGGGGGGATGTGGGGGGGGACGTACAGGGGGGGAATGTTTGTACCCCTTGACTTTCCTTAATTATTGGTTATTGCTTCTCTCTCAGGGAGTTGTAAAACAACTGAATAGAGAATACCTTCTATTTTAACTCGCTATACAAAAGACTATATTATAGTTATCATTTTGTTATATCGTCGCCCACACTATGTGGACATGCTACAGACGTCTTCAGAGTTCACAACGTTTCCCAAAAAGAACCATGTCAGTCAGTTTTTTTTCGTTGGCTCTCATTGCAAGTTAAGTCAGCAGCTGGTTGTTTTTTCAAGTTTGAAGGCTCGAACTCTACCATAGCACCTGGCACGGTACGGTGGCTTGTCGTGAGCAATAAACGCACCCTGCACTGCCCGACCGACGTGTACTCAGGAGCATGCACTGCAGGCAAATGGCGGAGGCCTTCCATACCTGCAGGAAGACCCAATCGCCACTCTTGGCTGCGTTTGCTATCAGCTTCTCGGCCACGGGACCTTGGCCCTGTCCCAGAGAAATTGCTTGAATTCGATCGGCGTAATTCTTCTCTCTCGCAAAACGCAAGAATCCGCCCATGGGATCAGAGCCAGTGCTGAGCACGAACACAAGCGGAGTGTTCTTGTTCATGTTCTCGAACAACGTGGCCAGGTCAACGGCAGGGCTCTCCACGAATCTCTGGCCCAGGTTCTCACGCACGAAGTTGGTGATGGCAAACACTACCTACAACGAGCAGTGCCAGACCGACGACTGTCGAGCAAAACCTCACTCAGGTTCGTTTGCACACAGCAAAGTAAATCCAAAGCCGGTTCAATCGACGCATGCTCTCCAATGCTAGCGCCAACGATCGATCGCATCTGCACGCGAGAGCGCAGAAAAACTCGAGCGGCAGTGCCGCCGTGTTGCCACGCTGCAGCAGACGAAAGAGCAAGGGCAAAGACCGACTGCACACGACGGTGGTGTATAGACGCGCCAGCAGATGATCTTCCGGCGATGCCTCGAGGCGCCGCCGCCACTCCCCACTCCCTCGTGCCGCGACCACGGCTCTATGCTCGGGGCACGGGGGAGGGAATGAAACGCCCACTAAGCCTCGAAAGTGAAAACATCCAGACCCGCCGCTGCCATCGGTAATGACTCGAGCATCCAATAGAGCAGCCTCAAGCGACGTGCAGACGTCGAGAAAATCTGACAGCTCAGGTCCCAGCAAGGCATAAGTGCAGAGACATTGACTCTACGTTTGGCCGGCCCAACCTGCTGGCCCACGAGCAGGCTACTTCGGACTGTTTAACCATTCTGCCAACGATCGAGTGCATTTCTCGCCGTCAGTTTCTGAGAATCACTGATGATACTGATGCCTTGAGACGAGACAACCGGTGACAAGTTTCTAAAGCACACTCACTAGTAGATGCTCTATTATAATAACAATAATAATATAATAATATTGATAATAATACTTTTGCATAGCAGCCTCAGAGAACTAAATCTCTTTCTAAATAAATAAATAAATATAATTCATTTTTATAGCACCCTAAGAGAACTTAATCTCTAGTCAGGCGCTTTAGATATGCTACGGGGCTCGAGCCCACGACCTCGGCCAGACCTTGGTCGGGGCAAGCACCTTAACCACTGGGCCAAACCAGCTCCGCAGGCACTTTACATATATTTACATATGCTGTTACTAGCCCTGTCTGCTCTAGGCTCGGTAGCCAGTTGGGGCCGAACCCCTCCCTTGATATGCTACACGTCAGGCGCCAAGATAGGGGCTCTAAGGGTCCTATACAAATGAATTGTATACATTTACATAATTATACTTACTAGCTCTTCCTTAAAAACTTTAATGAATATTAGCTTCTGGAATGCCGTAAGCCGTTTATTCCAATGTCCTTTGATGCCATCATCACTTTCCTGGCCAGCTTCATCTGCGGACGGCTCGGGCGGAATGGGACCGTAGCCGTGCCACGCCACAGGATTCGCCGACACGGTCAGATCGCCTGCAAGTCAGCGTGCAACCGAAGCCGCACCACCGGTTAGCCAGGTCAAAGGCGCAGTCCGTGAGGGGTGACGGCTGGCTTCGAAAAGCGATCGCAAAATGTCACCCCCGTTAAGCGAGTCATGATAGAATCGATGTGCACGCCACAAAAAAGCCGAGCTCGCACAACCGACGCTTCGATTCCACATCACCGACGACGCAGTGCCACAATGGCCGCACACGCTCGCTCCCACTCTCACAAGCAGGGGGGAAGGGGGTGAGTGCAAACTCACCGAGCGACACGCTGCACGGCGTGGCCGTGAGCGCCTTCGGCAGTCCTTTGAATGCTGGCAGCATGGCTTGCAAGTCGCACGCGCCGTTCCACGTCTGCTCCTTCAGCCACTCGATGCTGGCAGGCCTCGATGATCTCTCCTAACGGTCAGTGACACAGCCGCCGTGACGACGACATGCCACCCCCACCCAGTGACACGCGCTCACGCATCGGCGCTGCTCCGCCGAAGGGGAGACAGAGAGAGACGACAGAGGACGACGTTCGGCTGCCGGCGGCGCGACGCTTGCTCTCGGCCACTCACCTTGGCTATGCCGGCCGAGCCGCGGAGGAAAAAGTTCCACTCGTCAGCGCCTACCGTGCTGGCCGTCTTCATGATCTCGGCGCAAAGCATGAACGAGAAGACGAGCTTGTCCTTCTCGAAGAGGCCGCGCGCGACGTTCTCGTACACGGTGACGGTCGTGGCGTCTAGCAGCAGTGCGAGCCGCTCGTCCAGTACGGCACTCTTCTTGCTCGTCTCGATCGTGTTGTTGAACAGCTGCTCGGACGCACAGCAGCAGGCGGGCGATGAGGCGCCGTCCTCTCTCTCTCTCTCTCTCTCTCTCTCTCTCTCTCTCTCTCTCTCTCTCGCACGGCTCGAGGCGCTGCTGCTTCGGAGGCGATGAGCAGGTGGGGGGCTCTGAGGCCTGCCTCCCGCACGTCCGCGTCGGTGCCCGTGCTCGCCAGAGAGGGTATCTGATGCTAAGACCGGCAGTGGGAGCAGCGGCAGCGCTAGTGGCAGGGCCTCCCGCTCGGCTCATTTGCGCACGGGCACTCGCTATGCGTCACTTCCCGACTAGCGGGTTTCGACAAAGCCGTGGAATGCCACGCGAGCACTTTCATCGCGAAGGCGCACAGCATCACGCATCTGCCCTCGTGGTCGCACCGGGTGGAAGCAACAAACACCTTGAGAGAGAAGAGAGAAAGAGAGAGAGAGGGACGACGAGGCAAGATGCTCTCTCATTCTCTCTCTATCTCTATCTCTATCTCTCACTCTCTCTCTCTCTCTCTCTCTCTCTCTCTCTCTCTCTCTCTCTCTCTCTCTCTCTCTCTCTCTCTCTCTCTCTCTCTCTCTCTCTCTCTCTCTCTCTCTCTCTCTCTCTCTCTCGGGTCGGAGCTAGTGCAGCGATCTGTCTGGCTCGGGTAAGCTTTCACCGGACGGGAGCAAGCAGAAAACAAAACAACGGTAGCTTACCGCTTTGAAGTACTTCAGTGAGAACTGGTACATGGGGTCGATCACGCCCATGTCGGCGACCACAAAGTACATGACTGAGCCACGCGTGGCCACAGGGCGATATCTCTCGCGGGCGGCCGTGATCTTGATCTCGGTCTGCTCGGCTTCAGCCAGCCTCTTGTTGATGGCTGCCGACGTCACCTGAAGCACGTTTTTTACGATTGCACGACTGTTTCATCGGCCACTCGCGAAGCTCTCAGCAGGCTAGCACCATGAATGCCGGCAAAACGGCCCGAGCACTAAGAGCCTGCCTGCGCTGCGGCTGCACGTGTGGCACGCTCGCACCTTCGAGTCGTTCAACGTGTTGATGAGCTCTTCGTTGTCGAGAATGTTGCCTTCGGACTCAAACAGCAGCTTGAGAATGCGATCCTCGATGCCCTTCAGCTGGTTCTTGTCCGAGTTGATCCTGATGATGAGCTGGTTCCGCTGCTCCTCAAGGTCGGGCCTCTCCAGGCTCACCACGTCGCTGCAGCGGAGAGCACAGGCGACCATCGATGAGGAGCCCTGGCAACCATCGGTGCGAAAGACCTGAGGCATCATCCTAAGTCCGCTCTCGGCTCATCTGATCTGTCTCAGTCTGTAGCTCGGCAACCCTGTCTCTCGCTCTGACTCGGGGTTAATCTCGGTGACCCTGTCTATATCACCAGCAAAGCTTGAAATGTAGTGACTAAACTGTGGTCTGCATAAGCGCTTTTCACGATACCATCCACTCAGTCGTTGTGGTGGTGTGAAGTTAATGATGAGACACAGACAGGAATGGCTACAGCATTATTCCTTTGATATTCCATTGTTGTAATATACTTACTAACAAGAATTGGATTTCTTGAATGGAATTGCATGCAACTTCCAAGCTAATAATCAACAGCCAGACTTTCGTTCCAGCAAGAGCAGGTATTGATAGACTTACTGAAAAGCTAGTGGTCCTGTGCATATGAAAGGAAGTCCTTCCAGTAGGTGAGATCGGCTCACCAAACCGTAGTACCCAAATGAGCAGCCGAATGAACTCGCTGAGGGTACATTGCTTCATAAAGGAAGCGGGTTGTAATATATGCTATTCTCAGCTGCCCTGAGGTACGTTTTTACTCAGTTCGGTAGGCAAAAGGTCTTACTTTACAGAGCAACTCCTAGCCCAACATCAGAACTGCAGCTCACCTTGCCACAGTTTTTGCAATCGGCTAGCTGCCTGCCGCCAAACGATTTGATGCCAGAACGTACACGAGTCACTTGAGCGACCGCAATGTTCACGAACGTTTGTTGTCGATGCTTGACCAGGGCAAAATGAACGGAGATACTTCTACATCGTCGAAACAACCGAGCCTTTAAGCACCAAAGCTAGGTCTCGGGAAGGGAATTAGCAATCCAGCTCTACTTGGCAGTCCCTTATCATGCAGGAGGACCCATGCGATACGCCTGGGAAAGTGTTTGCACACTATCTAGCTTCGTCAGGTTTCCGAATACGAAGAGAAATCAATACATTTCGATAGTCATTGTTCGCATGAGCCTTATTTCGTTACCCATTCTGTTTCTCAAATTAAGGGCTCCGGTATCCCAGGCTGCACAGCAGAAAAGTGGACATCGTTCGATGTCTCACGACATGCCGAAGCATGCATAATGTACTCAGCCTAGCACTATTGCTATCCGACATCGTTGATGCAGTGCCGACACGATGCATTCAAAGCTTGGCATCATCGTACACATCGTACGGTGCGAATATATACATAATTCATTTGTATAGCACCCAGAAATTAATCTTTATCCAAGCACTTCACATATGCCACGGGACTCCAGTCCATAACTTCGGCTGTCACATGCGAGAAACTTGACCTTGGTCATAAATGGCGAGCATCTCAACCTCTAGGCCAATCCAGGGCTGCAAATCATGCTTGGATCATGCATTACAAAGAGCTATCTAGTGTTCCACCTTTAAGACTTTGCAACAATGTGCGACAGAAAACGGCAATACCTCAGAATTTGATCCTCCAGCCCCTGTTTGGTCACAGTAAAATTGATGATTGTTACTTTGATGCATACTTCGGGCAAATAGTGAGGGTTGGCCATCTTTGTGGTCATGTAGAATCTAAAGTTTCTGTCGTAATCGATATCGCTGTCTCCGAGACGAATGAGCAAGCGTCCGCCCTGACAAAGGTAGCGAAAAGAGTGAAGTCAACAGCACAGCCATTGAATTAGCCGAAAAAAAAGAGGTCGGCTGAGACTTGCGCAAAAAAATGGGTTTTGAGGGCACACCGGGAGTAGCGAGCACAAGAGTAATGCAAACAGCATGCACCCATAGCGAGACACGCCCGCACGGCGGCGCCGCGACGCCGAGCGAGTGCAAACCTGCACGAACGTCTGCTTGAGCAGCACGGGCTCGAGCGACGGATCGAGCATCTCGCCGACCTCTTCCAGCAACACCGGCATGCCGATCCGAATGCAGTTCTCCAGCGTGCGCAGGAAGTTGCCGTCTGTCAGCTTGATGATCTTGAGGCCATTGCGTGCCTCGCGGTTGCGTATCCACCGGTTTGCCTGGTCCTGCGGATCGATCATCAGCGGCCAGCGGCGGCCGCGCGTCACCAGGATGGCGTTCTCTGTGGACAGGCTGTCACGGGGCAGACCTTCCGTGTTCCACTGGCGGATCTCGAACGGGTCGGCGAGCACACGAACTAGCGTGAACTCGCCCGAGCACGGTATCTGCAGTTCGCTGCACCTCGCCGACCAGTCGCCGACGAGCAGCGAACGATAGTGTGCCGTGAACGCTCCGTAGTAGGCGACGCAGGCTGCCGCGATGAACACGTCGCCGATGACGTTGCCAATCTGCTTGTTGAAATCCTAAGGGCATGCGAACGCGAGGCGGAGGAGCGCGCGTCGGGCTGCGCGGCGGGGCGGCGTAGGAGCGATTTTCGAAGAAGCGCCCGAAGCAGAGACGAAAGAAAAAAGAGCGGCAGAGGAGCGGTCGGCACACTCGAGCTGACGAGTGAAGCATGATGGGAAGCGAGGACGGATGGAGGGAGGACGTGGAGGCAGTGGCGGCGCCGACGGCCCAACCTGCACGTTCTCCGACCAGCGGCTCTGCTCATCGGCGAGAGCGCTGGTCAGCTTGGAGGCCCGCTTGAGCCGCGAGCCTGTCTGCGAGATGCTCTTCTCCAGCCGCGACTTCTCCGCCAGGCTGTCGTCGTACGTCTTCTGCAGCCTGGCTATCTGCGCCTGCACGTCGGCCAGCTTGGCCTGCTTGGCGCGCAGCGTCTCCATGACGCTGCCCAGCTCGGCTTCTGCAGATGCCAGCCTGTCGAACGAGCGATCGAATCGTGCACGGCTGACGTGGCTTACGCTGCTACCGCATCACGAAGTGCTAGCGTAAGGAGAGAGAGAGAGAGAGAGAGAGAGAGAGAGAGAGAGAGAGAGAGAGAGAGAGAGAGAGACAGACAGACAGACAGACAGACAGACAGACAGACAGACAGAGACAGACAGAGACAGAGACAGAGACAGAGACAGAGAGAGAGGAGAAAGGAGAGAGAGAGGAGAGAGTTGCGCATCGAGACCTAAGCCGCTAAGCAAAGCAATCGAAGCCTGCGACCGTTGAGCTGTCGCTAGTAATTCGAACATCCGACCGCTGAGAGGGGCAGCAGCTGAGAGAGGCAGCAGCCGCTCGAGCCTCACGACCCCCGGGTGGTCGTGACCTGCGGCTCGAGTCGGGCAACAGGCAATCCTTCACTGCCTGCCACCGCTGCTGGTCGGAGCACGAGGGCCGCTAGGGCTCTCTCGCCGATTGGCTGCTCTATACACGATGAGGGGCTGTTTAATCAGCCCATCCTTTGATCGTATTCGTTTAAAGAGGGTGAGCGGAGTAGCGGTGAAAAGCAACGTCTCCTCCTACCTCTGCTTCTTGGGCTCCACCGTCCTGAACACCCTGGCGTACAGGTCTATGGCTCTGACCCACATGCACAGCGACTTGGCTGCCCTGGACACTTTCTCCACTACGTCGGGCTCGAACTTTGGGTTTTCGATGTACTTCCTCAGCTTCTTCAAAGTCGCATCGGGTATGTTGTCTTTTTCGTACTCGTAGAGACGTTTCAAAAACGTTGCCTCACCGAGCAGCACTTTAGCCGAGGCCCAATCAGTCCTTGCAATAAAATGGTCATTGAGACATCAGCAAGTACTCACGTAAGTAGACAGTAACAATAATAACAATAATAATAATAATGCATTTGTATAGCACCCTACAGAACTGAAACTCTATCTAGGCATTTACAGATATTCAGAGTGCACAAAATAACTTAAGTAAAATTGAGCCATGCACATGCGTATTGTGACGACCAATCCCCACACGGGCGTATGTACAATATTTTCACGGAGATACATGGTCGTATCGAACTGGAACTCCTAAGCTGTGAGCTTTAATAGCACTTCCTGCTGCAAATAGGATTCAAAACTCACTTCTGGTTGCACAGAATGCAGACGGCTTCGAGCACCGTTTGAACTAATTCTGGGGGTTTGGTGAAGACACGAACTTCAGCTATGTCATTCTTGTCAAGTGAATCTAGGGCCTAAAAATCAAATATAAATAAATAGAAACATGTCTTCAAACAAAGAAATGAGAGCCTTATGTTGCAAAGTCACGATACAGCATGCATATAACATGAAATGTTGGTATGGTATATCAGCCAGCTTACGGCAGCCCTAAAGATTATTAGCAATTTCTGAATTACAAACTATGGCTTAATCGTCTGATGATGTACTCTTATGACATGTCCGGTAATACTGTATAAGCTGTAGTAATGGCTCTTATGACAATCGACGACTGTCGATCGGCATCGCTTCTCGGCCTTATGGCTAAGATCAAAGTGTAGCATCTGTTCTTATCAGCTTAATATCTGATAAACGGTCCATCGGATCGTTATGATATTAATCTGATTTTTGGAACTCGGCAAGGTGTCTGAGGCTTGCCTCGGCCTAGCCACGGGTTGACCTGGTATTGCAGTGCCTCCAGAACCAGCCCACCTCCCCCTTCGGGGTGGAGAATCTTTAACTAAAGCAATCCTGAGCACTTGCAGTACCAGGAGGCCAAGTTCCAATGATCACAATATCATACGATCCTATGTACCTTGTATCAGACGATTAAGCTGTATAAGGTACATTCGTCTTCTCCAACTTCTGACTACGCTCAGCGTGTCACTGGCCTACTATGTGACACTGACCTAGGTCATCACTTGTCTTCTACCATGGTCATCTACCATTGTCATATCAAGCAGCCAAACCATTCATTGGCCTACTCCAACCGGATACAGTATTGCCGGACATGTCATAAGAGTAACACTAGTCAGCTGTACTTTAAGCTTCGAAGTGAGTTGTATGCTACGCTTGCTGCTGCGCAGATTTCACCCTCTGTGGCGGCTATCGAGTAGACTGTTAGAGAGCTGCCGTGCTCTGCTACTGTATGGACACCCTTCCCCCTCCCCCTACATCAAGGCAGCATCTGCCGGACTTGCTACGAGTACTTCGAGATGCCAGCATCGTCGGTATTGTTCACGTGTCGGCGGTAAGAACTAGCAACGTCACGCGCACTGTATTTATTGTCCTAAGGGCTTTAGCGTTGAGGCCTTCTCAGCGCATTCGCGACAGGAAGAACCCTCCTCAGGATCACGCCATGCCGGGCCCTACTAGCTGCAAGAAGAAAGCACAGACACACAGAGCACGTGCAGCTCTCGAATCGCAACGATCTACACGGCGCACAAAGAATGCCGGCTGCGACCAGCACTCTATATCTCAGCTGGCTGGAATCGGCGCTCCAGAGGCAGCTTTACCTTGACGGCAGCCTGCAATGCCGGCAGCGCTTCGTCTAAATCTTTTTGAGCATCGTCGGCAATCGCCTTCGTCTCTTCAGCTTTGGCTTTCGCTAGGGCCTCGTCCTCCATCACAACGTTCTTCACCTACAAGCCGGCGTTCGGCCAGATAAGAAGGCCTGCACGCCCACTCGGCACGATCGGGTCACAGTGAGGGTCAACCAACGCCGAACGGCGGCCGATACGAGCGATCGCACGACATCGTATCGCAGCACCAACGCAACCCCTACCCACAACAAGAGAGTATCGGCATCGATGACTGCCACGGGACCGGACCGCGGGCGAGCGCTCAGGAAAACCGCCGGCGCGACGTCGGCGCAGCAGCAGCAGCAGCCGACGCCCCAGTCAGGGCTACCAGCGGCGGCGAACGTGGGGAGAGAGCAGCAGCGAGGACCGCACTCGCTCGAAGGCCCTCGAGGGACCCACCTGATCGGCTTTCTCCTGGTCGACGACGAGCCTCTCCATGAGCGCCTCCGTGTCCGTGGACTTCTTCTTCAGCTCGGGCTCGAGGGCGACCAGCTCGACCTGCATCTTGTCGACGAGCTCGTTCGTCTCGAGCAGCTTGGTCAGCCCGTTCTTCACTCGGTCGCGAGCATTCACCAGCTGCCTGCGAGGAGCCGAAGGCGCGCACGTGCGCTCATCGTCGTGCGGTTCAGCTGTCCATCGTCCGCCGCCAGCGACTGGCTGCGGCGGCGCGTCAGGCTCGCTTGCTGCGCCGCCGCGGCCAGCAAGAGAGAGAGAGAGATAAGGAGGAAGAGTGGGCTGTGTCGGTCACGACGACGACGAAGCGATCAGTGTGCTCGCTGAGATCATCGTGGCGCTCGCGGTGCGAGCTCGCGAGTGCGAGCTCGCGAGTGCAAGCACGTGCAAGGCGCGAACACACTTCGTCAAATTCGGCCAGCGAGAGCGCGAACCGATGACAACGCTCTAAAGAGCAGAAGCTGTCTAAAAGAAGCCGCCTGCTTATGAACCCATCAGCAGCCTCATTTGCTGCCGAGTGACGAGACTCTGTTACCTCCCAGGAGAGTTAGCTAATCGTAAGCAAGCTAGTTCCCGGCAGAAACGGCAAAAAAGCACAAGAATGGTGTGAGACTGATAGCTCGCTACAGAATGCACCGGCTAGCACAAGGGGTCCACTATGCGAGTGAGAGCAAAAGGAAGTGACGTGCCAGAGCCATCGGTTGTCAGTACAAGCAGAGGTACAAAACAATACCACAGCAGACTGCAGAGTTGCTTACTTCTTTTTTATCGCCCAGCATGGGGAGAGGTACAAAACAATACCACAGCAGACTGCAGAGTTGCTTACTTCTTTTTATCGCCCAGCATGGACAAATAAAGGTTGATCAACTCCAGGTAGCTGGTGGGCGTGGTGTAGTATCGCCTTTTCAGCTCAGCATAGAAAACGTCTGCCATTCTGCTCACACTGGTGTGTATTTCGACACACATCTGAGATATTTTGCCCTACAAATACATCCCAAGAAACGTGGCCTCTATATGTACAATCTAGCTGCATGAAAGCAAATGCAGCCCCATAGAACTGAGCAAGCTACGTCAGGTAATGGTATTCAAAAAGAACACAGTAGAATTTTCGGTACGATACAACAACCGGAAATACGTTCGAAATAGCACTGGCATATGTCATGCCTTGCACAGCTACCCAAATGGCACTATTTGGCGTGTCAAAACTGATCAGTTCTTGCAGTAATTCAACTACTAACTATAAACTAGATAACTATAAAGGTAGCAGATTCTATTCCTGAGGACGACAAAACATCTTACTTTAATGATAAGTATAGCACCCTTAGAAAACAAGATTTCTTGCATAGCCCTTTTACATGGGGGCTGGAAAAGAGCTCTCCCTAGGCTGCTATTATATCCTTTGGGGGAGCATTACAGGGGCGGCATATACCCTATAAGTATAGTGTGAGGTTCAGCTATATTTAATTACTATTGAATAGCGGCCCCGCATTTAAGGATTTGCACATAAGTAGCCAATAGCATGAGAAATACCCCAGTTTAGCACAAAACGGAAATGCCGATGAAATGTAATACTCTGGGAGTGGCTCTTACTGAGCCAGCTACATTTACAAACCTAACCAACATGAGATCAGTTAGAGGGTAATGCCCAAAATCAGTAATATGCAGACACGTGACAGGTACAACTACATATTACTGCCTTCATGCCGGACCTTCTAATCTGTACAACGTACTTCGAGTGCATTGGCTTAGAATCTAATGCGGGTCTTTGTAAACGACACGACTACTATAAAACAGCATCAATAATAGAAGCAGCGACTAAGCACATACATACGTAGGCATTTGTGCACCGATTGTCTCAGTGCACCGATTGACCGATTGGCTGCACTTACTAATACATGTAACACAAAAGCAGCTAAACTTGACCCAAAAACGAACCACCAACGAAGCTTTAGCCAATACGGCTAGCTGAGCTTCCACACTCACAACCATGGCTTTAATGGGTGCTGCAGAGTCATGCTGTGACCGGGTCGGGTCATGGCTAAGAGTTACCTGCATGTCTGCCGATCCCAGGTCAACTTGGTCAAACAGAGCTGTTGCAACTCCCAGCAATGCTTCCTTTGGCCACTCAATGAACCAGTCGATAGTGCAGCAGTTGACCAGAGACGGAAACATGCGACAGCGCGAGCGGAAGGCATTGCCCACAGGACTCATGCAAAGCACGATGTGGAGATTGCTCCTATAACGGTAATGATGGAGAGCTTTCAAATAGGGCATGCACGACACAGCCGACACATTGTGATCATCAATAATAACCATCATAGCCATCAATAACATAAAAAGAAGCTAAAACGCATCTATTTATCACAGCATTGAGTGGGTCCATGTGATTCGTCCTTGGTGTGCTTATGCAAGCTGGCACTATGCATGCTGCCACTAACCACACTTGCATGCTGACCCTGTGTATGTCACGTCTTACCATAGTATGCTTGTTGACTTAGTGCATTTTACCACTAAGCATTTGATCATGCTTCCTTTACAGCATAAGTAAAGTGCCTAGCAAGAGGTTAATATCTCTGAGGGTGCTCAACAAATGCATTATTATTATTATTATAATTATTATTATTATTATCATCATCATTATTATTACAGATTGCAACTATAGAGACTACCGGTTCTACGACACTCGACACAGGGCTTATAGCTTTGGCTTGACAACTTTCCAATACATTTGTACTACTAATAATAATAATAGTATAAGAAAACAAATCTCTTTCAGGGCACTTCATATAGGCCTGAAAGGAAGCATATCAACTGATTATTATCGTAACATGCATAGATTTAGCATGCATAACCTCATACGAGACGGAAGGATGAAGCATATGCTGCGAGGAACAGGTGAGTGTGTAGACTCTTTACATGGGATATCGTGGATGTAGGTCAGCAGAGAGCCCTAAGCTTTAGGTGCATAATAACTGATGAAAGACACTGTCTCCTAAGGATTTGAGGTTGATTAGAGGCTGAGCTAAACGACCAGGGTCAAAGAATCAAGCGACACGGGGGGGGGGGAGGAAGCCTAATGGGTAATAATGGCATGATAAACAGAGCTTCACTGAATGCCATTGTAGTGACACAGCTGGTTTTACACACGGCCTCCAGAATAATGTCATTAGAAAAGCAAGCAAGATAGAGTGTGACAGAGAGAAACTAACGACATATTAATAAATAAATAAAATGTTACCTTACTAATCAAAGGAAAATAACGAAAAGCGACGACCATCTTAAGCCAAGCACGGGAATTTGGGTAAGACACTACAGTACATTTGGGTGGGTGGTGGGAATGACAGATCGTTAACTGAAGATCAGCCACAATGCTTAAGCGATGTGAATGGCATTCTTAGAGAGATGAGATGTAATAATGAAGCTAAGAGATGGAATATCAGCTGCAATTATACGAAGCATGGATAGATGTTAGAACTCTCGTGTCGTGCCAACAAAGCCGTGAAGTATGGCTAATTTAGCAGGGTAGGGTAGCAAATCTCGTTCCAGAGATACCATTGTGCCGACAAGAAATAAGGACAAGCCACAAGCCAAAGCAAAAGATAACATACCTGACCCTATTGATAGCATACTCATATATCGCATCCCTATTCCCCTCTGGGATACCGGCTTCCTTAGCACCAGGTCGGCATGCAATGATCAGTTTCTCTAATTCCTCGGCTTCCAAAAGATTCGGTACTTCACCAGAGTTAAGGATATTGTTGATGTCTTCGAGGAACTCCTCGACAACAATCTAGGATAAATAGCAGCATCTTATTTCAAGCACTGTGTCTTTAAGATAATTAAAGGCCAAAATCTGCTGCACGAGCAAACATCCACTTCCAGAACTGTGCAGTCTGTGGATGGGCAACACTATCCTAGAGAGCAAGAATAACTGCAAGCTGTACCTGGGTATCAGTAAAAAGGAACACGGTGTTTTCGTTCTTTGCACCGGCCATGTCGTACAACTTTTTAAGGTCCTCATGAAAAGCAGCATAATCGTAGCCGCGGCTCAGCTCAATCTGGAAGCATCGGTAGTTGCACATGTGTGAGGCGAGCCTGAAATAACAAGGCTGACACTTAGAATGCCAATCTTTTAACAAAATTTCATCCCATTTTCTGACTGAATAAGTACAATGATTGGCGTTTACGAAGGCACGAAAGAGGCAGTGCTCAAAGCAGCAGTATGCAGTCGCCGTATGACTTAGCAGCATGCGTACACACACACACACACACACTTGCCTGGTTAACGATTGCTTGCCTGTACCACCAACGCCCACCAGCAGGGCATTTCCCCTTTCTTGCCTGATCATTCGAGCAATGCGAGTCACATGCTCAACGGCATCCATGAAGAAGACGAGCTTCATTTCTTTTGATGTCTGCATATTGTAATCGTCGAGATACTGAAAAGAACACGATACGAAGCTTGCCTCAAACAGTGTCATACGGTAACCAGATACCCAGCAGACAACAAGCACATCTCAAAATTGGGCAGCACACAGCAGCAAATTACATCTCGAAGAACACTCCGAACTTTATCTATGTTCGTGAGCTCCTCGTAGATTCGGTCTTGCTTTTCTGCCCCGACTTTCATGAAGTCGCCAAATAAGATTGGTGTCTTCACAAACGATTCTGGGTCTACAGTCTGTGAAAAGAAATTGAAATAGAATCGCTAAGCAAACTTTCAACGGCATGGTAGGCAAAGGCAAGCTGAAGCCTTCGCCTATGAAATTCACAACTACCAGGTGCCGACCTCGCTAAAATGCTTAGTCGCCATTTCCGCAAGCATGGCATGGAAGTATGCTTTGTCCTCGTTGTTAATTAATCGATCGTGGAAAACACGCATGGACTCGTGACAGAAGAGCCTGAAGACTTGTTTGTTGTCCCTCACATTTCCGACATCACATTGTAGTATACCTGCAACAGAAAGTAAATGCTTCATGGAATCTACGCAACAACTGCCTGTGGTGCAATGGTTAGACAGGACAACAGTGTGACATGCAGTCAACCTACCATTTAAAGCTAGAGCATTTTAGAACGTGCCACAGTGCGCACAGACTAATAATGTAGCTACGCCAGAGGTTGCATTAACTTTTGTTCAAGTATTAAGCTGGTATTCAGATACTCTCTAACCAGCAATAGCACGTACTCTCATTCAATTCAGCAGATGCGATGATACGTCAGCTAGGGTTAGCTTGCTACTCAGTTCATCACAGCGCCCATATCTAGCACTTGGAAATTGTCACAAGGACTTTGCACACACTTCTGCACTTTCGCATAATTTGCCCCTGGTACCTGGCCAACGGGTAAGATGTTGCATTTCACAAACCACGGGTCACGGGCTCGAGTCTCAGCTACAGGTAATCCTTAATTGCCCACTGCAAGTGGTGGGTGGGTGGGTGGGGGCGACAGTCACTAATACTGATCTCCTTCTGCTCTATATAAATGAGATGCTGTTGACGAATCAGCCGGCCTCTACTTTGCACAGCAAAGCAGTGGGTGTTGTCACACGAGCGAACATGAGCTACATACATATCGGTATGCCTAAGTGTAATAAGAAAGGGGACACAGCTGTGAAGTCTGACAGGCTGACTTGCTAGGTTTTTGTGACCCAGGCACACCCCCCCCCCCCCGTCCTTGGGGTTCAGCATTTTGAACCCAGAATCCCGTCAGCCATGACCAGCTGAAAAACCCAGGCACACCCTCCCAGTCGTTGGGGCTCAGGATTTTCCCCGCAGAAAATGTACTCCGTAGAAACGAGCTTACAATCTCGTAGGACAGGAGCATCTGAAAATTACCCTGGACACATTTGGACAAGTCTCGCAAGTTGAACACATAGTGCGACTTGGCTGGCGTCGGCAGCAGCTCGGCGCTCATGCGATTGTAGATTTCCACTGCCGCCGTCACAATACTTTCGGCAGCTTGTCGCACGGATGTGGGAAACTCTGCGAAAAAGCCGTTGAGTATAGCCTGCAAACAATGTGGTACTAACGTAAAAGCATGCTGAAACGACTGCTGACGGGCGTCCGACGATAGTCCAGCAGGCATACACCGACGAATTGAAGGTCAATGATTGAACCGTGCAAGCGAACCGGACTACGATAACATACCAGGAACATGTGCTTGAGGCTGTGGTCTGATGGCGAGGGTATGGCCAACATGGCAAAATGACGAATAAATCGAGGCGTGACAGCGTTGCGGCCACCTCCAGGAGGTGCGCACGCAGCAGCCAGTGTGACGTCAGCAATCTCTTTCCAGAAGAGCTTCTCTCTGTCGTAGAAACCACCGAAGTCCTGGTACTGCCGCAGCAGCTCGATCGGCGGCTGCGACCCATATGTGTCCAGCTTGGGCATGTTCAGATCGTCGACAAAGATTATAACTCTTTTACCTAGCGGTGCACCTAAAGACAGAACCACAGAATCCGTGACGTGTGTACACACCGAAGCCATGTGGACACTACAGTAACATCACAGCAAAAACGATGAAACTGCAATGCAAAAAAGAGCAGCATCAAAAGAAAGAAGAACAGTCTTCAGCGCCAACTTGTGTCTCAACGGAGCATGTAATGGCTCATTGACTTTGTATTATAAGAATCGTGCTGCATTAGCAAATTTCGCTAGTCTCCAACACCGACAGACTATTGCATGCTGCACTGACGAGAAAAGAAATTATCTGCTCAAGCTGGCCTTTTCCTTTTACAAGTGAATGGGTTTTTCACGAGCAGCAGCAAACTGCAGTCACGGCTCAGGACCACTACACAGTTCCGACCAGCGAGTCGCGTACCTATAACGTTTTTCCGTCGTTTCTCTAGTTTGCCTTCTATCATCTCCTGTGTACGCTGACTGCTCGTCTGAGCAGAGAAATTTATGAACACTGGAATATAGGCAGCCTTTTCCTGGATGTTGTTCAGATGGCCTCGTGCAATGACAGACTAGAAGGCAGTAAGACGAGAGCGCACAGTCGGACTACAGTCGGCGGCGGCGGCAGCAGCAGCTAGATGTCGCACTGGCATGCTAAGAGAAGCGCAGCCGCAGCGGCCTTCGGCTCACCTTGCCCACACCAGTGCTGCCAGTGAACAGGACCGAGTGATTCACAGACAAGAACTTCTCCATCAGGTAGCCAAAGCGGACAGTGTCCACGGTGGGCACGAGCATGTCAAAAAACGGAAGCATCTTGTTGTACTGGAAGCGGGGCACGATGCGCTCCCACATGTCCATGCGCTTGGTCTCAAAGTCGACGTAGTTATTCCACAAGTCGCCGTTCGTGGGCAGCTGGGAAGAGAGCGGCCCGGTAGCGTAGCGCCGTAGCGTCGGCTTCGCAGGGCACCAGGCGGCAGCGGCGTAGATGCGACTGCTTGGCGAGCGATGAAGACGTCGAAGCCACGCTCTTCGACCTTACCTTCGCATCGCCGTTATCCTCGAACTGAGTGCGTACAAAGGTGTCGAATGAGTCCCACTGCGTCTCGACAATGTTGCCGCCCACGCACCACAGGTAGCAGAAGATGAAGGTGGTGCAGAGCAGTGGATGCAGCTTCGCCGCCTCCTGGCTCAGGTCAGGGCCGCCGCGGCTGAACAGCAGTGACTCCAAGAGCTTGCACAGCGAAGTGACCTTGCTTATGTCGACCTGTTAATGGCAAAGCATGACACGGACGTGAGACGAGGCGGTGGCAACAGAGGGCGAACATCGGAGGATATCGGCAGGCAAACAAACGAAAGATGGGCCGAGCTCGGGTGAGCGCCACAGCCCAACCTGCCATCGCGAATGAGAGTTGCATAGCAGCAGCTTCACAGCAGAGAGTTGCATAGCAGCAGCTTCACAGCAGAGAGCTGCATAGCAGCAGATTCTCAGTAGAGAGCTGCATAGCAGCAGCTTCACAGCAATGCAGCTCATTCATTGCAAGCTCGACTGCTTTTTGCACATGCGTCATGGGGCACTCGCCTGATTGATGGCTACAGAGCACTTCTTCTGCACAAAGCGAAGCCCAGCTTCTACGTATTTGTTGAAAAGTTCCATCAGATATTCGACCGTGTCTTCGCGAAGCTTCTTTTTCCATGAGCTCAACCATGTTTTCACATACGGTATCCATTTCAGTTCCTCAGGGTCAACATAGACCATGCCGCATCTGTAAATAAAAAACAAAGCATGAGCAAAACCGCTGGATGCAACTTTGTTTCAGCATGTAGCAACAGGCCAAGGCTGTAAGGCAAAGGATCGGCAGCTCGTGAAAAAGTCCAGCCAATCCCCGGGACTAAGACTTGCACGAGCTCGACCTCATCAGGTTTTCTTGCTATTTCTTTGTAAGGTATCAAACAATCTGGGCTCTTCAGAAAAACTTGAAAAACTCAAAAATATGCACCCACATCCTCAGTGTGCCGACAGTGTGCACCACACGCCACAAGTTCGTAATGGCACAGTGCCGCATGCAAGTCAACTATGCAGGCGGAACTTACCTGCTGACCGTAGCAGGCGAGGCGACAGCAAGATCCTGTACTTCGAACACCATGTGAATGAACGGTGTGAACTTGATGCGCTCGCTGTTAGCAAGGCAGAGCATTTTATTGTCGTCTAGTACAGTGTTCATGTTCTCAATCCAGAGGGCATCGACCGGCCCATCACAGATCACCCACTGGTGATCTTCCGACGTGTCCTGTACGCAGGCTCGAACGGTGAGCGCCATCAGCCCGTCGTGCCACTCCAGCGTAAGCTTGTCCACACCACCATACAGCTCCTCCATGGTAATCGATTTCGGGTTGAGGACATAGGTATGCACCGGCTGGTAAAAAGCGTTTGCGGCCCCGCTAGAGCCGAACTTCTTATTCATGCTCGCAAGCGTGTCTCCCAGAACCTGAAACGATACACGGCTGAGCCATCTGCACCAGCAGCAAAATGCCGAGTGCATTACCGAGTAGTGCAGGGGTTGAGCAGAAGCAAGAGCTCGTCAGCCGAGCGACTGGATCGTCTAGCCAATCACGGCCGGACTTCCCCAAGATTCTGACATCAGGAAGCCGAAAGAATTGACATGCTGAAGATGCACACTGCAGAACGTCACCATTCCACCACCATCGCATCAGACACTGCGACACACACGATGTTCGTGCGCTAGCGTCTTTCCAACGCGTGTATCCAAAAGTGATCTGCTCTTTACCTTGTAAGTGGTTGTCTTGCCACCGCCAGTAGGACCGACGAGCATGACACCGTGTCGGACAACCATTGTCTCGTAGAGCTGGATGACTTTTTTCACGATGCACATCTCTGGCTGAAGGTCCATACCAAGGAGCACACTGATTATCTCTCTCTGCAGAGCCCCGTAGTCGTGCTCAGGAATGTTCACACCAGGGAACAGATCTTGCAGGATATTCTAGAATATTTATAACAGTAATGACAATAAAGCATTTTTAAATTGTTCAAAGATAACTAAATCTGTCTCAGGGCACTTCACATTAGCTGGCAAGGAATCGAAGTCCACTGGCTGCTAATGTATCGTGTACAGTAAGCAAATTAACCTTACGAAGCACTCCTAAGCACATTATGGATGAAAGCATCGTAAAACATATGCCATGGGGAGCGAGGGGATCCTTAGTTTCACTTTACATGCAAATTTTATTATTGCAGGTGCAAATCGGTCTGTCAAAAAGCGAGCAAGCATAAGAAAGCCAGAGCAGATCACGGCACACCACTAGCTTGATCGAGGTGCGTGCAGGTTCAGACAGGATGCTATTTCAGTTGCTTAAGCGAATAATGTACAACAGCAAGCTTAGCCAAAGTATGACGAGTAGCCAATCGTGTCACTGCACATGTGAGCGGAACCATTCTAGCCAGGTATTCTCCATGCGAATGAATTAATGACTGCAGGCACGCATGGGTGCGTAGATTGACAAGTGTCCGATGAGCCGTCAATGAGCTGAGAGAATCATCGTAGGCAGCCTTGGAAGAGGTACGTTGTCCAAAATAGTATCACACACAGGCCAAGCGATCACACGGACGGTAAGATAAGCGATCACACGGTGGTAAGTAACGATTTCTAAAGCACTACTGCATGCTAGGCGAAAGACGAATCCTAACAACCGACCCCCGGCATACACCCTCTCAAGGCTTTATACCACAGGCAATTTGATCAGGCATCGTGTATTACTCTAGACAGTAGAGAGAGAGAGAGAGAGAGAGAGAGAGAGAGAGACAGACAGACAGACAGACAGACAGACAGACAGACAGACAGACAGACAGACAGACAGACAGACAGACAGAGACAGACAGAGACAGACAGAGACAGAGAGACAGAGAGACAGAGACAGAGACACAGAGAGAGAGAGAGAGAGAGAGAGAGAGAGAGAGAGAGAGAGAGAGAGAGAGAGAGAGAGAGAGAGAGAGAGAGAGAGAGAGAGAGAGAGACACAGAGACAGAGACAGAGAGAGACAGAGAGAGAGAGCCTGCAAGCCTGCATATACTCTGTAACGGTTAGCCATAAGGTTAGGGAAAGACGCTTATGGTTTCGGGGAGCAGCTTCCCGAGCCATAAAGACGTGCTCTGTAAAAAAAAAAGATCCTTGATCCGGCCTGGTACAAACTACACAACGGTCGATAACTACACCACAACTGTTTGCACATTCAAGTTCAAGTTGGAGAGTACCCATGAGGCAGAGACCCAAAGGCTAGAGAAAAATCGCTATATGGATAAAAGCAGAAGAAGCTCTGGGTAAAACACATTCAAATGCAGGAGACCGCACGCAGAACCTCCTTGGGGCTAAACTTGGCTAAAGGGGGACCTGTTGGAAAAAGATACAATAGAATTGCTTCAAAACCTGCAAACAATGACTATCTCTATCAAGGACTAACTCATTGAAGGTACGTTGCAAAAGGAAAGCAACTGCCTGCCGCCCACAGGCCCACAACCCAGGGATGCTGCTCCTGCTGCTGCTGCTGCTTGCAACATGCTCCACCGTTCTCCACACAAGCTGCACACAGGTTGCAACGAGCTTTCTTGCACTGCCTGGACCCACGTAAGTAATACGCTCTCTGGTGGCCGACCACAGCATGCACCAATGCGATTGAAGCTAGGCAAAAAGAGTGCACTGATGAACATACACTATCATTTCTGCAGCGCACCGGGATTCCGATCGAGCACGCAAGTGGCAATTTAAAGTCAAGACTCTAAACCCCTATGTTAACATCGAACAAAAAGTGCTCTCGATAACCCAATCGGTAGAGCATTGTACCGGTAATCCGTAGGTTTCGGGATCGTTCCCCCTGAGGCTAGATTATTTTTCGGAACTCAGTCCCACAGCAGCCGGCTTCCGGCTGCTTTGCATTTTGAAATTACTTACCTGGAATAGGCCGGCGTCTTGAACAAGGAATTTGGGCAGATTGCTGTCCCTGAGAGCGCGAATCAGCACAACGTCCTCTGGTTTATCTGGGTTCTGACGTTTCAGAGCACCGGCCATGACAAGCACAGATTTGACAGCTCTCATGCCTGAAGAACAAACACATCACAGCTTGCCAGGGGCAGTAAGTAGACAATAGCAACATAGGTTTGCATGCAAACAGGTAGCAAGTACATACACGGTAATTACTAGTCAGATGCCAATGATAGGCATCCATACAGCCATAGCATGGATTCGCTCTGCACCTATTCTGTTCTCTAGATCTTTCTCATCGTCTTATATGAGCTTCGAACCCTGCCTGTAAGGTCGATAGCACATCTTTGTAAGGCAAGGCATGACATCGTCAGGGTGCAGCACAAACTCTCTGATGAGCATGCAGCATAACCTAACAGACTTAGATCTTGGCAAGGCACCAGTAAATTGCTTTGGACAGACCAGTAGATGAGGCTTAGTTCTGATTATTGGAGGAGCATGGCAGAGGCAGTGCTTTTTGTCCTTGCTAGTTTGTAAAGGAGGATCTTGAAAGAAGCTGCTCGAAATCACCATAAGTTCCATCAAGTCCCCAACTGCTGTCACAACTCTGACTGTAATGCAGTCGAATGTCGCCCCAAAACACTACTAGCCAAAGTGCGGCTTGCACGCACATTTCCAGTTCATATTCCGGATGGTGGAGCAGACAATGTACGGCCGGTCAACGTACCAAAATCGTAGTGATCCTGCTGAGAGAGCTGCTCACTACACAATTTGTACATCTGTGTCATCTTCTGAGCCAGTGTCTTGGATGACTCGAAGCCCTCCGAGTAAAGTATAACCTCAGCAATGAGGCCTGTAATGACATATTACAAACCTAGTGTGACCTAGGCAAAACACCAATCTCACAAAAAGTACAGCTATTTCATGAAAGCACGGTGTACTTCACTGCACCCTGCTGTAGATCTCAGAAACAGTGCTTCCCTGCACACAGCTGCCCCAGATCTAAGCTGCATGCAACACACGAATTCAACCAGGCATATACTAACGGTAGTCTGGGACCATCATAGATATTGGTCTGAATAAAGCTTTCAAGTTGTCTGGAAGTTCTGTGCGGCCTGCGTAGCCAGGATTCATAGTAATGAATGCAGCACAGGTTGGCACAAGCTTGATTTCACGGCCTTCAAACATGAACCGTGACACCTAAAACCATAAATGTACGCGCAATGTCTGCAATGCATCGTTCTCAGCACTCTAATATATGCAGCGAAGGTAATTCTCATAAATACAGTGAATGTGCAGGAAGTTAGATCATATTCACGATCGACTAATCGACATATACCACATATTGACACATATAATCGACATATATGAGTCCTGTGTATCGTCGACTAAACGAACCTTGGATGCCTTGGCATTTCTGATAGTGATGAGCTGCTGCGCTATCACAGACAGCACCTCTATGTCTATGCGGTTAAACTCGTCGAAGCAGCACCAGGCTCCCGATTGAGCGAGTCCGGAGAAGAATCGGCCCATCATCTTGTAATCGAGGCCATCTGAGCAGTTGAAGACGACACACTGCTTGGCCAGCGACTTGGCCAGATCCTTCGTGGTCTCAGTCTTTCCTGTGCCTGCAGGACCGGCAGGTGCACCGCCGAGGTCAAGCTGAAGAGCACCCATGAGGCAGAGATAGCAGCGATCCTATAAGCAAATAGAATTCATTTGCATAACTCATTTGTAAAAAGAAAGAAAATGCCTAGATCAATGGCAGGCTGCTGGCGAATGGTGGTTCAAGGCAGACACGTGCCGAGCCATACAAGCAAGCCCCACAGACCGACGAGGTGGAACTGCGCAGCGCAAGCTGGCGGCCAGATATTGCCGGACGAGAGCAGCCGCATCCGTGGCGCAGGCGATCGCTACAGGACGCACCGTGAGCGGCGTTATGACGAGTCTCGGCGATGCACCGAGGTACTCGTAGCCGTAAATGTACAGCGAGTTCGACATGCGGACCACACAGTTGTCCATGTCAACATCCCAGTAGTATCGCAGCTGTTTTTGCCACTCGAAGCTTTGCACGTCGTCCACCTGGGGCGGTCGATCAAGCATCGCCTCGTCGGTGAGCAAGGCGGTGGCGAACCAGGGAGAACGCCGTGCTTTGCTAAGCTCAGCTCAGAGGGGAGGAGGAAGGTGCGAGCAGCACTTACACCTGGGGCGGTCGATCAAGCATCGCCTCGTCGGTGAGCAAGGCGGTGGCGAACCAGGGAGAACGCCGTGCTTCGCTAAGCTCAGCTCAGAGGGGAGGAGGAAGGTGCGAGCAGCACTTACACCTGGGGCGGTCGATCAAGCATCGCCTCGTCGGTGAGCAAGGCGGTGGCGAACCAGGGAGAACGCCGTGCTTCGCTAAGCTCAGCTCAGAGGGGAGGAGGAAGGTGCGAGCAGCACTTACTTGCGAGCGGACCATTTCGGTGATCATGTCGCGCGCATGCACGTCGATGGTGATGAGAGCGCACAGTATGCTCCTGACGAGCTTCGGCAGCTCGCCTCGAACGAGGCCGGCCAGCTCGTTCAGATCGCCGAACGACTTCTGCTCAAAGTCTCGCATGCCCCGGAGGCGGTCTCCGTGGTCCTCCAGCACCTCGGTCACGTCGCGACACCACATCATTTGGGAAACGGTCAGAACGACCTGCAAGAGCAGTGACCGAGAGTGCGCACGCTCGGCAATCCGACGGGTGGTGGCGCCGAGCCCGCGGCTTTTGCAGCAGCAGCAGAAGCAATGGCGCTTAGTGGCATCGAGCGAGCCCAAAGCATCGAGCGAGCCGTGAGCGTGTCCTAGCAAGCCGCTAGCCAGCCAGCCAGCCAGCCAGCTAGCTAGCCAGAGTGTCACGTGTCCTGTTAAAGGTGCAGAGACCTGGAAAGTGGAGATTGTGCAAGCTGGCGAATTTCTTTTTCATCCTGGCTGCACTAATTGGTGTGGGAAGGCAACGCACCTGTGAAGCGTGCAGCGTCACCCATTCTCGCCTCGCCCTCTTCTCGTAATCGCCTATGGCGCTCTTGACCAGCCTCCGCAGGTTCGAGAACATGGCCTCCTCCACCTTCCCGAGCCACTCTTCGACATTGCCTGAACGCAATAAAAAAAGAGCCGGTGCCTGCCCTGTCCGAGAGACCATGGCGAGCGCTCGCCAGCGGCAAAGATGCCAGGCAACAGTAGCAGACGATCGGCAAGATGCATGGCGATAATGATAATACTAAGACATTTACAGCCAGCTGAGAACTAAATCTCTTTCTTGGCACTTTGCAGGCGCTGCAATGGAAGTGCCTCCTAGCATAAAGACAAAGAGCGCCTCAGATAAAAAAAACATCGAGCAGGCAAACATCAAGTTTGCTTAGCAGCGAGTACCTCTTGCCTTCAGGCCCTTGCCAAGGCTGACTTTCTCGTTCTCGGGCGACATCATGGCCAGGATGTCGTTCGTGTACTGCACTTCCGAAGAGTGATGCTGCTGCTGCTGCTCCTCCGCAGCGCCTGCACCTGCCTCCTGGATGCCAAACTCGAGTTTGCTGATCGCATCGAAGCACTTGCGCAGGTGAGGCTGCACGGCCAGAGGGTTCCTCGTCTGAGCCAAGATCTCGAGCAGTTCGTCGTTGGATAAGAAGTAAAACCTAGGAGCATCAAACGATGTGGCAGTTGGCACGCAAATCTTACATTTACATCGCACAGCCGATTGATCCAGCATCGCGTGCTTCAGTGTATGTGTGTTTGTGAAGTCAACGCCCTGAAGACTTCGATGAGAATCACCTGCATCATCGTCGCCAGTGCATTAACAAGGTTGAAAGTATCACAGTTCTCACGGCTTCAAGGAAGGTGCGTTAACAATAAAGACGGCAGATGGATCTGGGTGGGCCTATGGGTCTCCTAATACATACCTGGGGAACACGACACGCTTGGACTCAAGGTATGCCTCAAGGCATTTCTGAATCTGGTCAAGCAAGGCATTGTTGTTTTGGAATGTTTCCAATAGGCCAGGCTGCGTGGCCGCACGCAAGGCCAGCGGCACCTTGTTGACTTTGCGCATGATGTCTTTGTAAGATTTGTCCACTGTCATGAACATCTTGGCCTCTGCCGGAAGCTGGCGCTGAATGTCCGGTGCGCTGAATATACTCTCCAGATAGAGCCAGCTACGTTGGCAAGTGAGCCACTCATCCTGCAAGAATCAAGGCCTGGAATGGCAATGCCTGCTGCACTGCTCAAACACCAGTAGTAGCAAAAGCACAGCTTTTGCCGACACAGTTCATGAATCAGGCCAGCGGCAATAAACCGTAGGGCTCTAAAAGTTGAGACCAGCTGTGATGCGATCAGCCAGCTGCAATAACCATGCCACAAAAAGCATGCACGATTCCCATTTTCAGCGACGAAAGCAGGACGAGATTTCGAGCAGATTGAGTCGCACTGCAATTAGTAAGAAACTATTTGCCATGCTATAGAAAACCAGTGGAGGACGCTGCAGGTGAACAGATCGAATCAAGTATGAGTTTATTGCAATCCTGCAGCAGCGGATATGTATCATACTCACCAGAGTCTTGCCAAATAATTCCAGCTGCCTTTGCCACTCGTCAACCTTTGACTTAATAGGGCCGACATGTCTTGAGCTAGCGATTGTCTGTATGTTGATGTTGCTGTCATCGAGAAGCTGCTGTATCTCGTCAGTGCCACCCAGTATATATATGTCCTTGCTGTCTTTGTGTGGAAGCACGACAAATTCGGTGGCCTTCCACGAATCCTCGACCTGAATGCAAGCAGACACCGAAAAAACAATTCATCCTATATCGAGAAGTTTCGCGTCACTCATGATATATCGGTGAGAACACTCATGATATATCGGCGAAACCCTAGGGTCGGTCCGGCATCGACAGAACTGGCGGTTTTGTATCGAAAACGCTTGCGGCAACGGCAATGTGTCGGCATAGACCAGAGGGAGAAAGGGCGCAGTGAGAAGCCAGTCGGCATACCTTTTTCAAGATGGCCTCCAAGCTTGCTTCAGAGCTCGCCCTGCCGGAGACCTCTTGTATGGCCTCCGTGTGCTGAAAAGCTTCTAGGTCAACCAGCTTGCCCAGGGTCATCGGGTCGTCGGGAGTGAAGTGGCAGCCGATTATCTCTTCGATCACCTCCCAGTGCCGTGACTTGAGGGTGGGGTTCCGCAAGTCCCCGATCATTGGCAGCTGCAGCGGAGGTGGACGGCGCGCTAGCGCATGAGACCAAGTGCCCTGCTGCTGCTGCTGCTGCGTCATGTCACGTGAGCCGCCGCCGCCGCCACGAGCCGCCAAAGACACGCGCACGCAAGGCAGACTCATGTTGCGCACCTTCTCTCGCAGGCTCTCCACGCGCTCCTTGAGCTGCGGAACGAGGCCGTTGGGCGGCAGACCCTTCTCCAGCTGGTTCACCGATTTGGCGTACTTCATCGTCTGCGAACTCAGGCTCTCCACGTCGAGAGACTCGAACGGGGCCACAGTCCAATCGCTGATCATGGTGTCCCATCCGTCGAGCGACAACCACAGCGTCTGCTTCAGCTTCATCTCGGCGGCTGTCTCTTCCAGGGCGTCGAACTTGGTCACTTCGACCTACGACCGCGGATCGGTCACCGGGTCGCAATCGGACGGACACCACCCGCAGAGAAACGATCGACACAGCCCGCAAGGCAGTCGATAAGAGTGCAACAAGAAGTGAACAGCGGCGGCAAGGACAAAAAAATCGCGCGCCCCGATGCCAAGAAATAGCAAGACGAACAATAACGTTCCATGACTTGCCAGCCCCGAGCGCAGCATGCATGCAAGGCGAGGCGGTGGGCTGAGTGAGTGAGTACCTTGAAGTTCTTCTGGTAAGATTTGAAAGTGAACGCCCTCTTCTCGAGGTCATCAATGCGTTCTGCCAAGCGCCCCAGAATGCCCTTGACTTTCTCTGGGTCGGCGTTGGCGTCCAAGATGATGGGATTCTGTGCTTCCTGCTTGGCTTCTTTCACCTCCCTCGACAGCTCGGCAATGTCTTTGTCAAGTCGAGAGCTAAACTTATCAATGCTGCTGTCACGCTCAGCCAGCGACTTGTCAATAGCATTCCGGACGCCAGTGATTGAAGGGTTGAGGGTCTGCCAACAACAAAAAGAGGATTGCATACCCTGGTTCTATAAGAGCTCAAAATGTGAGTAAGATAAGAATGGCATGCAACAAGAGGTTTCGAAAGATTTTAAGACTCAGATAAGGGTAACACATAAAAAATAAGTACCAGCAATACGAATGAAGCTTAAAAGACGGTTATATGTAACTACTCATATATATATATATATATATATATATATGATTTTATATATTATATATACATATATATGTGTGTATATCATACTCTTCAGCATCCAAGTAGTCCACTGCTGCAAAAGTCCCTAAAGTGATAGTCGGAGCACTACCTCAAAATTTTAATATTCCAGTACAGCAATATGCCAAGAAAAACTAGACCTGCAGAAACGAATCACTTATAGAAAATCTGCATCTTTACGGGCTTAAACATTCCACACATCCACTTCAGCCATTAAATAAAAAGCAGCTATATAAGCATTAAATTTCAAGCCAGCAGCCCTACAGTCCAGGCTCTTGCAAGCACAATTGTTGTCCCGTATGCAAACTGGATCATAAAAGGCTGGCCATTAATGCCCACGCACAGTAGGAAAACCTTTCATTTAAACATGAAGGCCTTGGATGAGATTTTTACCACTAACCACGCAGATAATGCCGATGTAGCCGCAGGTCAAAAATAATGCACCACGATTGCGCATTGGACAAGAAATTACTCACGATCTAACCATGAAACTCGGGAAACCCCTCAAAATGTTACGCCAAGTTTTGGCCTCAGTACAACTGAAATCACTCAAGTGTATGCAAGGCAGGGACAAAACTAATCAGCACGGGAATAATGTGAGCACGATAAGGCAGATATTCCAAAAATCTTAAATGAAGATATGCTAAAAAACATAATTCATTTGTATAGTGCCCTACAAGAACTGAATCTCTATCCTGGTGCTTCACTTAGGCCGCAGGGTTCGAGCCCATGATCTTGGTAGTCAAAGGAGAGCACCTTGACTTTGGTCATCAACGGCAAGAACCTTAACCCCTGAACAAAACCAGAGTAGCTACATGCTGAAATAGAGTGATGCAAACGCCCTGAAATGTGAAACGCCCTGGATTGTTTCTCTTCTGGACCACTTTAGTGAACGCCTATCAAAATGATGAAACCACACATAGATAGCAATACCTGGAAGACAGCAAAATCCTCAGGCGGAGTAGGTACTCGATATGTGTCAATCAAATCGTACATGGCCTTGACCACTTCTGCTTCCTTGTCAAGGGGATCAATCTAAATAAGAAAATCAGCAGTGCCAAACACTGCTGGCTACAAGACGTTCAGAGGCACACACTAGGAGTGAAAACATACTCCCACTTTTACATCCAACACAATACAGTCACTTGCAGCTAGCGCATACGTGAAACATGCTCAGTCTCACGCAACAATTGCAGTACACAAATTCCCACAGAGCCTGACTTTCACCACAAACATTGGCAGTGGAGAAATCCTGCGTGACTAAGATAACAAGTGCGGGTACTTACTCGTTCCTGGATCTCATCCAGGAAGCTGAGATTTTCAACATACTCGATCGTAGTACTAGGTTCAAATTCCAGCTTGAACTGGGCATTCTGCAGCTCAGCTATTAATCGGTCAACATGCTGCCGAGCCAGCTTTGGTACCATGTCATTGTAGCACTAGAACAAGAAAGAAACCAAAGCCATTATTTACCTCAAATTAACGGCGATATAACAAATACAAATTTAGACACCGACCAGTGGGGCTTACTTACATCTAAGCACCTCAGTGGCGATGGGATCAGAAGGCCTTTCATGGTCGTAGCATCGACCATGATCATACCGATCGGCCGCAGTTCTCCGATTGCCACCGTCATTAAACGCTGCCGGTGCAGTCGGTCAAGTGCTTCTCTGAAGAAATCCACATCTAGAAAGGCGTGAGAATTAATGCCACGGGGCTCAACGAGAGCAGCATGGCGGCAGCCAATTGGTCGGCACTGTCTACACCACATGATGAAGTAGTCTATTGCTCCAGCTTCAAGCACAGTTATATGGCTGACTGAGCAAACGCTACCCAATCCTTGCCAGTCTTCCCGACGGCAGCCACTTATGGGCTGGGATCGTTGGGCCTGAGCTGATCGCCGACAGCCAGCCGTTCACTTCTTCAGGTAACCAATAAGACAACTGAGTGAGGTCTGCTAGCTAGTGCCCGATCTAAATACTCTAAACACAATCAAGAAATGTTCCAAATCAAAGTCAACACAGTGCACCAACAATAACAAGAAGCAGCTGCAAATGATTGCCTCCTATGCTTGCTGCCTTCACCCAAGCAACCCATGTACGATTAGCAGAGAATGACAGCAATATGACGGTGCCCTAAGAGTCAATTCCTAAAGCCAATTCCCCACAGCTCTTGGGATCGCCAAGCAATTAAGAATGCTTTCTCCTAAACGGCCTGTGGACCTTAGTCGAGAAGTCAGGTCGCTTTCTTTCGAGGCTATCGTCGGATTCCACGATCCTTGGTTAGTCCTGAGAATTGGAGTGGCAGGTCCCTGCCCAGTTGCATTGCTGTTACTGTCGATATAGAATTGGGTTAAAGAGGGTTAATCGGAATAACGAGCCTCGAGTCTGTCGAAAGTGGCCAGCGACTGGAACGACGACGTTAAAATCTTCTGTAGAAAAGTCAGCTGGTCAAGGTCGACTACACTTCTTTCGTTCTTTACTGTGAAAACAGTGCGATATCTTTGAAGAGTTGAGTGTGTAAATCCGGTGGTCACTTCAGCCATACTATATTGTAGACGCTAAGTTATCTGAGCTGCTAAGTTATCTGAGCTACTACGGTAGTGCTAACGCAGTTGATCGGCACAGTAGGTTTTTCCGTGTGCTTGCAGTGCAATAAAGTATTTTAATGTAATGTACTGTAATGTGCTGTAAAGTACTGTACTGTAATGTAATGCAAGTTTGTAATGCCGGCGATGGATGTAGGGCAAAATCCCAGGTTTGGTAATTAGCCCTGCCTCCATTGTCTACCATAGGCATGGCTGAAAATCGGCAAGGGAGCTGTTGTTGGGAAATTGAAAGTTAATTGAACCTGGGTAGCTGAGCAGGTCACTAGTAGCTTCAACAATCCTTCAACCTTCAACAATCTTCATGCAATTGGTTGCACCGGAAAAATTTTCTTTGGCAAATAGCGCCAGGACACGTATTTCGATAAAAACCAGAATTCGTTTTCGGAAAGCAATGCCGTGGCATGTGCTTGTTTTTCTTCCAAAATTCATCACAAGGTGATACCCGAATGATCAGCCGGTACTTACACGAAAAGAGCTCCCTGTGTTCGCCTCTGACGACATCAAGATCAGTCGTCTCGTTGACTTTGTAGAACTCTCGATGTGGCTCGAAGGTGTCGGCATACTGGTTGCACGCGTTGAAGCCCGCCTTCAAGGCTTCCTACAATGGGCGGCATCGACCTTCGTAAGGCCCAGACCGTGTGCGGAAGGTGGGTAAGTGGGGGTGAGGGGTAAGTGGGGGCTCCAGATGCATA
Source organism: Cristatella mucedo (assembly GCA_009760855.2). Classification (NCBI taxonomy): domain Eukaryota; kingdom Metazoa; phylum Bryozoa; class Phylactolaemata; family Cristatellidae; genus Cristatella; species Cristatella mucedo. The sequence continues at coordinate 570,272 of WPIO01000009.1, forward strand.
GCCCGCTGTCATTGTATCGCGTTTACCTTGATATTCCTAATGATCTTCTGCAAGTGGAGATCGTGCTCGAACATAGTGTTAAGCTGTGGACCATCGCCGCATGTCTTCTCTTCAAACTTGTTGTTGATTATTGGCCTAAAAGAGTGGGCACGATCAGTCTCGGGCCAATGACGCGATCACGGGACGCCCAGGCAGTCGGCTCGCTTGCCAACGTTTGCGCGCCCCAGCATGCGGCAAAGAGGCCAACTAAACCGTTGCCAAATGCCCACCTCGTGAAAGCATCGAAGTAAGTGTCGGGTACAAGGTTCTCGACGCCAAGCACTGTGTCTTGGAATTGCTTGATAACCTCGGCAATCCCATCTTGGAACTCCTCCTCGTCAGGCTGGAAAGTGAGCTGCGTGGTCTCCAGCATGAGCTCGGTGATGAACATCGGCGGAAGCTTGGGCACCTCTTCCTCACCGTCCGCAGCCACCTAGGCAAGCGAGCGTGAATGCGCTCAGCTCCGAACTAAGCTCCGGCAGAGATTCACTGCAGCATTGGCGCACAAAATCTGATTGAAGTCGCAATGCCGCATCGCTTTGGCACCAAGGTCAAGGCAAAGCTTTTTCACCTAGGCACTGGGGGGAGCCCAGGGAAGCAGCATTTAGCAGCAGCCACTTTAGAAACTACGGCCAGTGTGGCAGTACAAAGGTCCTTCAACAACAGGATGAGACCCGGAAGCAGCGACAGCATGACCGTGCCGTAGGAAAGCGCCAGGCCGGCTCTGGCCTCATGCTGGGTGTAGTTGTGCGTCGGCACGAAGCAGATGGTGGTTTTGGCAATCCAAGAGTCCAGGCTTCCAGATTTGCGGGAGTGTGCAAGAAAACTTGCAGCAGCAGCAGCAGCATGGTGGCCGAGGCAGCACTACCAGTACGGGCAGCAGCATGGGAGCAGCAGCAGCAGCTTTGATGGTCGAGGTAGCAGTGGAAGTATGGTAACAGTAGCAGCAGCAGCAGAGCAGCAGCAGCAGCAGCACGTGGCATGCTGCCAGGCAGCAGCAGCAGAGCAGCAGCAGCTGCAGCAGCAGCAGCAGCACGTGGCATGCTGCCAGGCAGCAGCAGCAGCATGCCACCTACTCACCGAATCGAGCTTCTTCGGCTCGTCTTTCTTTTTCTTGGGCTTCTCGTCTTCTTCTTTGGACAAGAGCATATCATCGAAATTCGCCTGGTTATAGTTCTGTATTTCCTCCAGAAGGGGCGTATTCTGCAGCTGTTCGGTGAAGTAGTTGAGCATGGTAGACACCGAGTTCACGGCCAGCACGTGCATCGTGTTGACAATCAAGTAGTCTGCCAGCCGTATGAAGCTACAAGCAGTGAAGATACCAAAGACCTCAGCGAGATCATCCCCTCGGAAGAGAGCGTCAATCAGGTCGACCACGAAGTCGCAGAGCTGTTGTTTCGATCGCCTTTGCTCAGTGTATCAATGATGCAGCAGTCAAGAGATACACTGGTTTCTGAGGCAATCAGAATCCTTAGGACTGGGCGACGATGGGGTCACAGATTATAGAAAGCCACTAAGCCAGGCGTGTCAGCAAATAACACGAAGGATGCAGGCGCCAGGCAGCTATCGGTCCCGCAGCTAATGGACGGACAAACTATCGCCGGGAACCTGCCAACAGCAGGTGCCGTACAGTAAAAGAACAAGCTGAGCTCGACATCTAGCCTTGCTGTATGCCGACTGAGCCTTGGTACCCGTTGTGCAAGGTCAAGGACAGCCGATCTTGGCTCTTGCAGCAGCGAGGTTGACACCACTAGCCAGGGCTAAAGGGGATGAGCGCAAAATGGTAGACGACAGACGACGCACGCTCCCCTCCCCCTCGATACGAGCGGCCGGCGGCATTCGTACCACGACAGGCGTTTGCAGTGTGCCCGCTTGTTTGCCTGTTCCGTGTACGTCATCTTGTCTGGTGCCTCTCCGTATATGTCCATGTCCATGCTCGGCATCATGTAGGACGATGCAGTGCCCGGCGCCTCGCCCATACCCGGGCTCTCGTTTCCGTCGAAGAAGTAATCGTCGGGCGTGAAGCCGGCCTCGAGCAGGGCAGTGCGGCACGCGCTGCGCACCACTTCCTTGACGAGGTCCCGGAACTCTTGCAAGCGACCCGAGACCTGCGCATTACGAAGCGAGAAGGGCGATTGCAGGCTCGGCCGAAACGGTGGGCCTGCTCGACTGCGCTTCACCGGCGAGCGAGCAAAGTGCACCCACAATCGCCCGGCACTTCGGCGAGGCTGCAGTGGAAGGAGAAGCCTACGATAGACGTAGCTGAGCGCGACAAAGCATGAGCAACAACAGAGCGCAAAATAAGTGACGGCTTGAGCAGCACGTGCGAGGGGCACGAAAGCTCACAGACAGACGAACGCGAGTGAAAGAGTAAGCGAGCACTGAGACTGGACGTGGATAACGGGCCGGCAGACGTTGCATAGGCCGAAAGTCGAGCAGCCTCTGCAACAGCAATGATATGAACGCAAAACGATGAGCAAAATCCGTACTGATGAATTGGCCACGCAATTGACCATTGACAAGTTCTAACGAGTGAGTGCAGTGGAGACATGGTGAGAGGGAGAGACAGAGAGAGACAGAGTCAGAAACAGAGACCGGCAGACAAAAATAGAAAGAGACAGAGAAAGAGCAAGACAGACAGAGAGACACAGACAGGGACACATACAGAGATAGAGAGACAGACAAGAGAGGAGGCATGTATTACCTCGGCCAGCTGAGTGAATTGGGCATCCTTGAAGTTCTTCAGTGTGTATGTGTGCCCCTTTTCCACTTTACACAGACCCATGTCACTGATTCGATAACACATCTCCCTTACGTTAAGAAGGGCTGGCCTCAGAGACTAAAAATGAACGATTACTTGTTAAAAAAAAGTCGACGAATTAACCAGCAGCGCATGCACTGGCATACAAGTAAACTAGCATCCATGCACACGCACCCACTCACGCAAACAAAATGTCACTGGCGGCACCAAAAGCAAGGCAACTCACTTGGTTTACAATAAAAAGGTTCTCGTTGAGTGTCTTTTTCCTGCTATGCAGGATCCTGCTGCTAACATTGTTCCTCCACACAGAAAATGCTTTCCATTTTCGGAACTTTGCAAATATTCCAATCTAAAAAATGAAGATCCAGCAGCTTCCAGAATGTTCTGAACGAGCAGTGTACCGACCCTGGCCAGAACCAGCCACTGAAGGATGTGTGAGGTAATAACTATGCTCAGGATGATGACAACACAGTTTCCTAGTTGTGCAATTGATTAGGAAGAGCCTGGCAGGCATTAATGGCGGTCATAGCCAGAGTCAGCCATCGATGTGCTGATGTCTCAGTGCATACAGAACATTGGGGAAGTGTATAGTGCCAAAAGATACATCCAGCAGGACGCCAGCAACGTTGGAATGCCGGAAAGCATGACACGAGAATGTCTTAGGTGTCTCGCGAGCCATGGAGTAAACTGCAACCTTGTTGTTGCAAGCTACAGTCATCGTGTGATAACTCAGGATTGGAGCTGCAGCTGCGACGGCATACTGTTGCTAAGACGACTGAATTGGGAACAAAAGATGCAGGTGAATGGACAGCACTGTGGCTGCTGCTACCGCTGCCAGTGCAGCCACCATTGCTGCTGCCTCTGCAGCTACCGCTGCCGATGCTGCTGACATTGCCCCTCCAACTGCCTCCATCACTATTATCGACACCTGCCCTGCCATCAGCAGTGTTGCTGCTGCTGATGCTTCGGCTACTGTTGCTACTTCGGTCACAACACGCATACTGTACTCAGGGGCAAACATCACCAATACATCTACCACCAACGAGAGCAATCAGCAAAGTTCAGTAACTCTGCATTTACCTATGGAGGACAAAAAACTATAAGCGAGTGCTCACATTGCGATAACTGTGACGCCGTCTGGCGACTAAAATCTCGAAAGGCATTCTTTAAATTGAGTCTAACGAGTCTATGTGCTTCATCTAAGAGCCATCAGTCCGTGAAAGCAGTGTAGCCACAAGTGGAACTGAGATTCGGGGCTTTAGGGAGTGGGTAAATAAACGCACCCGTCTGTAGACGGCAGTATGTTAAAACAGCACACTGCCAAGACTGGCCGTGCTGCCCACGAAGCTGCTGTGCAAGTTGAACGTGGGCTACAATAACGGATAGCAGTCTTGTAGTGCACCTTAGTGGCAGAGAACGTCGAGACGCTGACAGCTGAAGGCTAGTGAGATTAAGACAGCAGGGCATGTATGTTGAGAGTCAACAGCTTCCATTGCTGGTCGACGGCCTGAGGACAGAGACAGCCGTGGATGGCACACAGCAGCAGCAGCAGCAGAGGCATGGGGCAGTCGAGTGATGAAAATCAGAGAGAGTGGCAATGCAGACAGTATACTGTGCTCGTTCGATCGAGAAGCTTTATAAAAGGAAATACACACAAGATACCGTTTTTCGAAAGCAGATTTTAAAAACTAGATATGAAGGCCCAGTCGGGCAAAGCATCCCATCATCATGGCCCCCCCCCCAATAACAGTGCTGAGGTGTACAAGCCTTGATCGATAGCTTGATTACGAACATGCAAAAGACGAAAATGTTATACTTGTCAGTCGTAAAGTTTGCTCAACATGTAAAGAAATTAAGAGGCTGCATACTAAGCATCGAACAGACAGTAACAACCAAAGTTCATTGCTGCATACCTTGATAAGCTTGGCAAAGCAGACGTATTCCTGCTCAGCGCGATCAAGTGGTACGAATTCTGTCTCATCGTCGTCTCTCATCCTGGTCAGCCCTTTAAGGCTGACAGTGCAGTAGTCAGATTTGTTGATGCGCTCATGCCCAACAACCCTGTTGCGTTAGAGAAGTATGCTGATGCGTAGACAAAACACCATAGGCGTAATACCAGACGGTTACAATTTATTAGCAGAGAAAGTGTCACTGTTGTGCACTTACTTGACATTGTAGTAGTGATACTCGACTGATGTCTTTGGTACTGCTGGACTAAGGTAAAGGAATCCAATCTTCGGATCACGTCGCACCAGTCGAATAATCTCGAGAATGTCCCGCATTCCTTCGAAGCCCTTATTTCCTTGACAAAGTCAGCAATACATATGAGATACAATTGGAGGGAGAAGAACGCTGGCACTCGAATGTGTCTCTTCGTTGTGAAGGTCAGCACATAATCCCTTCTACCATTGCCAGATTATGCGAAGCAACGACAGCCAACCTAAACGCACCCTGATTGGACTGTGCATGGAACAGCTGCTGCCACGCACAGGAATTCTCATTAGGCCCGAGCCAATCCCTACCGTGAGTGTCGAGCTGAGAAGGAGGCTGAGCAGGGTTACGAGTATGAGCTCTTGTCGGAGGAGTAACTGGCCTCCTCTCAGCAGAGCTGTGCTGTAGAAGGTCGAGTCTTGGCTTCAGAGAATCTGGAAGCTCCGGCAGTGGAGAGATTGACACAGGTCTGTCAAGCGGATCCACTGACCCACTTCTCCTCAGCTTCTTTACCTCCGGCTCATCCTTGAACACGTAGCCCTTGGCTTCGAGGGCCTCCCGATTCTGCTGTTGTATGTACTCCGGCATGTTGACCTCTTGATACTTACGCAAGACAGGCTAAACGAATGTAGCATCGTGCAGGGAGCAACAGTCCGGCACATTCGAAGGTAGCGAAAAAAGCATGCTGCAAAACAAAAGCTAACCATACCAATGGCTCAAGCTTCGGCGAAGACGGCGCATGTGCCTTCCGTATTTGAGCCTTGGTCGGCCTTTTAAATCTCAGTGCATCGTGGATAACAGGCCCCTGCGTAGGCGAACGGGATAGCAGCTTCTCCCTAAGCTGTTCCGGATTCAGTCGTCCCGTCTGATGGCCACTCCCGGTCTGCATTTTTCTGCTTCACTACTTTCCCCACTGGGGACAATGCCCCGCGGTCGCTCTGGATAATAAAACGAAGAAATGGTCATGCATAGCACTGAAAACGAACCCCACCCCAAACAACTGAGGTGACAACCTGGTACATACGAAGCAACAACTTTTAATACAGGCCATATTCAAATCTTCAACCTAGACACAATTTTTTACGTTTCTTAGGGCCTTACGAAAGCTTGGTGTGTTCTCGCAACCAGTTTTACTCCAGTAAATTTACGCTAATACATCCGTTGGGCAGGCGGCCATGCTGGTTAGCGGGGTACCGTCACTCCGGGCAACCACGTACCATGGTAGTGAGTCTCTCAGCTCAAAGAAAAATCGTCGCCTCTTTGCTCAAAGATAAATAGTGGCCGAGTTTTAAACAACAACAAACTAATGATTGATAATTAATAATAAATAACCAACCTAATACTAAATTCTCTTCGAATGCACGTGCAATTCAGTTGGAGCCTGCTGGTTCCCCCCCCCCCGCCGCGCCCATGCTGCTTCAGTTCCGCTATACTGCACATTGTTGTTTATTAGAGCTCTCTCTCTCTCTCTAGATATATATTTATATATATATATATATCTAGAGAGAGAGCTCTAATGCGACTCAAGTTTCGACTAACTGCCGTACTTACCATATTCGCACCGACGCGAACGATTGCTTAGGGTATTTCGCCATATAACCTGCTTGTGGATGTAGGTTCGGCCCGACTGACAGTACACGTGCTCAACCCGCCCTTGGTAGTATGACAGCAGTCACAGTATCCATGTTAACTCCGCGTACTCGCCGTCGGAAACTCGAGGACTGTGGCTGCGTATTCATGCTGCGAGAAGCGTCCAGCAATAGCCAACTCCTTATTGGAGTAAATATCGGGACCAGTTCAATGAGTTCTGCAAGCAGTCAGTTCGATGAACCCTGAAGTCACAGCATCTCAACTCCTTGTGCCGTGCAAGCAGCCAAGATCGGTATCCTTCAGGCCAGATATCTTGACCGCACGGGCAATGGAGCCGAGGCAACGACGAGGCACACCGAGGTGGGGCGATAGAGTGTCACGTGACAACCACACCCTTTACCCCCCCCCCCCCCCCACTTCCCAGCGGCTAGCGCTCCCTTCCCATCTGCCACCGCTCCCCAAGTGGTACCTTTGCAACTGCACAAAGCCTCAAAGACTGATCGCCTATGGAAATTATTGAGTAAAGACCACGTGGCTTTCATGTTAAGGTCTCCAGCGTCGCAATTCTACGCACAAAAGTCATGCTCTTCGCAACAATTTACTGCCTTGTGCAGCTGGTATCTATTTTCTTAATGATTAAGACTACTGCATTGTTCATCGTCTCAGTGAGCTGTTCACCTTTTCCTATTTTGTGGGCCTCGTTTCGGCCAAAGGAATTACGTGCTTTTAGGTCCCTTCATTCTTTTGCTCCGGTTAACCTATCAGATCTACTCCCCCCACCAGGCCAAGCATCGTACCGCCCGCTTTTCGGAATCTAATCGTTTACCCATACCTCGTACGAACCTCAAATCCTTTGGAGACTGCTCCTTTAGTGTGATTGCTCCCAAAGCCTGGAACTTACTTCCGACTGGCACCACGACATCCCCGGCTTGACCAGATTTAAAAAGAAGCTAAAACGCATTTATTTATTACAGCATTTAGTAGGACTTCTGTAATTTTTTCTTTTGTCTGCTTATTCGTTCTGACACTGTATATGCTTTCACTAATCATGTTTTTATGCTGACCCTGTGCATGTCACCACTACTATGTCATGTTTGTTGTCATTGAGCATGCTACCACTAACCATTCGATCGTGCTTCCTTTACAAGAAATGTAAAGTGCCTAGAAAGAGATTGAGTTCTCAGAGGGTTCTATAAAAAAATGTATTATTATTGTACAGAATACCAAAAATGGCAGTAATTCAGGCAGCCTGTGAGTGCGAGCTTTCCCTTGCGTTATTTCGTAACTTTATTTCGTATTTGCGTAGTGAACCATTCCACTCGATGGTGGAGCAGCTACTCAGTATACTGGTAACTATGATTATCTTATTCAACAAAGCGAAAGTGAAATACATAGCTGAGTCAGGAAGACAGTCGAGGGAGAAAGTAGCGTAGAAATAGCTGTGCCGGACGGCCAGAAAGGATTTGAGTGGAGAATACTAATCCTCTGCACGGTGGCTTCTGAGTCGATGAAGTTGCTTACCCTGTGTGCGGCTTCCTGCTGTGGTCAAGGCTGGCTAACTTCTTGGCTATACACGAAGTAGCTTTGATGGCTTTACATGCAGTAAAATGTACACGCCATGTATAGGTATATGTTTTATAAAAACTAGAAATGGGGTGTATCCTGAACCTAAAGTCGTCAGGACGAGTTTCAGCTTGTAATGACCAGGACAGAAAGACATTTCTGATTTAATTGGGCATGGTCGATTTATACATCGCTTTGTTTCCACATTTGTAGAAGTGATCTGGAAACAGCGGAAACGGGAGGTCGAACGACCTGAGCCGTGATGGCACACTTTAGAAATACAAACACGTAAGTAGTAACCCTTTAATGAGCGGAACAGAGTGCCAAGCAGGAATACTAATAATAATAATAATACACTTGATAAAGCGCCCACAGAGAACTTTATCTCTTTCTAGGCGCTTTACATTTGCTCCAAAGGGACATGCGATTGAATGCTCAGTAATATCAGTAACTCCGCTGAGTGCGTGCGTCCGCGTCGTAGGACCGTCGGGCGGATTTACTACCACATTTACGGTAATCGGGGTGTTTCAGGGGCGGCCCCACTGCTGATTTGCAGCAGTACCAGGCCAACGGGGGAACTGCACCTCGATTAGCCCGTTCGGACGAAGCCCTCGACGGATTCGAGGGCCACCGCAGGTCGCTGTGTGATAGCTTGATCTGCAGCAATAGCCGTTAGGTTAAGGGTCTTGTGCGGTTGTATTAATGAGCTAACCATTATTTTTTTTTTAATTTTGACTCATCTCACTGGCGTCATTGGCCTTACGCCAGAGAGCTGGAGTAGTTTGACGCTCGAGGCCAGCGGTGAAAGTGCACGCTGGCAAGGATTCGCTTGTTAAAATCAGGAATCGAAGAACTTAAAATTACTTATTATTGGTGCTTCCTCTTCATTGCTTATCGGTTCACCATGGCCAAGTGCGTGATTTTCCCGCTTGAGCATTTAAACTCCATGTTGAAATCCTTACGACGGACTGATTTACGCTAGTCACGGGAATTATTAGTACCGCAATAAAAAAAAAGATATTTGCTGATTTAACCGCTTCATTTATATAGTGACGGAAGAGCCTTCAGCAATCAACACGGTCGGCATTTTGAGGCACCTGTGGCAAGACGGCAACTAGAAGCACGACCGGCAGAGCTGGGCAGACTGCAGCGAGCAGGAAATATTTCTTAGCTCTGCGGTTTGTATATCTAACCTGCAATTAAAGCTTTAAGGGGATGAAACGGTTGCTCTGATGGCGCTTCTCATGTCATACAAAGAAGTGACGTAGCCGATTCCAGACGTACGCCGGCAACTCCATCGACTAAAGGTGCAGTAATACCCTACCCAGGTGTGACTGCAATGATGCGAAGCTCGCGATCCAGAGACAAGTGAGGTGGATTTCTCATTATTCCGCAGTGCACAGAACTTTTATTTTTTGGACACCTTAGCCGTCGAACCTCTGTGGCAGCCACTACGAACTTCTACGGAAAACTGCCCAGACAAAAGTTGGTCATAGACGCAAATCGCTACTTAAACAAGCCAAAAAAAAGGTGTTGTGAAAAGTACACAAAAGGCGCGAAATTACAATGGAAGAGGGTCGCCAACGAAATTCTTCAACGAATCGCGCTTTGAATTTAATTCGGTTGAAGCGTAAGTTTTTGCTTCCTAAGCTAAGTTGCCCATTTGGATATTCGCACGCTGCTGCAAGACAAACAGCTTTCGTAACTTAACTAGTTGCTCACCGGAGACGCTTGCGGATGCACATTGCTTTACTTGAGTTGCTTTTGCACTAATAAGGATCTCAAAAGAGACGCACGTGCTCCACTCAGCTTTCCCTGGGTCCCAGCGAACTTGCCTTTTTTTCCTGCGTACTCTGCATGTTTACCTGTTCATTCTTCGCTGCATGCTACTAGCCAGGGCACAATTAGCCAGTGGCCCTGCAGCGTTTCCTTGAGTGCTTTTGCATGCCTGTCTCAGGATGAGATGACTTGCTTTCCACTAACTCTTTGTCTTCGCTTCTCTTTTCTTGCTAGTTTTAAAGTGCCTGCATCGAGATTTGGATCTCTTGGAACTCTACGTACAGTGTATGCATACTTGTTATTGTTTTTATATTATCGATAATCTGCATGTCCTCGAATGCGGAGCTCGCACAATTCTTGCGCAAGAAATCTTCTCCTCAGCTGCCGACTCTATGGCACATCCTGACAAGCCGTCTGTAGCTGCTACTACCACGCTACTCGCTTCCTCCACCGTCCTCCTGACTCAGCTATGCTTCTCACTCTCTCTCTCTCTCCCTCTCTCTCTCTCTCTCTCTCTCTCTCTCTCTCTCTCTCTCTCTCTCTCTTTGCTGATTGAGATGAAGTCTGTTGGCTACCGAATGTGTACCGAAAGCCGCTTAGGCTTTGAGTGCGAAGCAGAAAAACTCTCCAGCCCAACACCCACTTAGTTCTTGTGGTTTTGTGAGGTTACAGGCGGAGATACATTATCTTACGAGCGAAGGCTGGAGAAACATGGCGGCCCGTAGGCCGCCCGAACGCCATTTTGGGTCTTTCCACGAGGGGGCCCGGGCCCAGTGGCCCCCGGCCCTACATACATACTTCACGTATCGCCTACTTAGGAAAGGTAAACTCCTGGAGCTGGGCGAGGGAGAGGTAGCTAATTAATGTATAGCCATCCAGAAACGGCTTAGGTTCAAAGAATCGTGCGGTTGATGTGCAGGAATGTTGCACGGCATCCACTTAATTCACATTGAGAGCTAGGAGCCTGATTGGCTTACGAAGAAGCCTAAAGTAAAGATGAATTGCATTAGTTTAAGGACAATTATGAAGCGCGTGCGCACTATGCCTCTTTCGTACACAGTATTGAGATGCGTGACCGGAGTCATGAACGTTATCTTAATATTCTTCGTCCTCGTGACGTATCCGAAAATTTTTCGAGAATTTCCTGCTTCGATCTCCGGTCTCGACCGAGGATATACGACCGCGAACAGCACTTGCCAGATAGGTCAGCAGCCGAGTAGTCAACCGTAGACTCCCGTGGCCTTTGACCGACCCTGTGCAGACTATGCGCCTGGTGAGTATTAGGTTCGCTATTTCCCCATAACTGCGCACTCGATCCGCGCGTATCGCCGATAGTCGGAAATATTCATCCGGAGATGCTGCTGCTGCAAGAACTTGAGACTGATTGGCTCATTCTCTACCCATAGCTTATCATAGCATCCAGTCTACCCCCTCAGTCTTGTGGATCGCCGCCGCGTCAATCGCAGGCCTGCCGAAGGGGCCGCTGGACCTAGCCCCCCCACACTCACAACTGGGAGCGACCCAAGCACCGGCGCGCCCCTTCAGCCCCCCCCCCCCCGAGGAGCAGGCGCCTCCGGCAATGTCAAGGTCTTACCACACCTTAATCTTATGCGTCCGAGGCGTCCGCCTTTGTTGCCAGAGCGACGATGCACTTACACTGAGCGCAACCTTTAAACACAGTCTAATAAACGCGGTCGGCTACTTGCTCGATAAAAAGGCACAGAACCTTCAGAGCCACGCCCTAGAAGTGGGCGGAGCTAGTGTAAGCGATTGCCAGCCGGCGGCAGGCAGGGCGGTTCTGCGCGCCACCTATGCTAGCGCGCTCTATCGCGGTAATTGGATATTCGTCATTTGGTCCCGGTTCCTTGTTTGGGCTGCGCTTGCTCCGGCGGTGAAGTGAGTATAGCGTTATATATTTATTTCTCGTACCTAATAACAAGTTTTTGTTCCGCCGTTCATATCTTAGTCCATACTTCCTGCTCCGTGTTCCGGCGGGGCTAGCAGAGTGCGTCGGACCACATACGGTTTTCGGATTTACCGTTCGGACTCGCTTGTGCCCCAACCGCATTTTCAACCCGTCGCAGTCATCGGTGGGCTGCTTTCTCGGCGTGACGAACTCTTGCCGGTCGTTGCATTGCCGCCGTAAGTTGACGGGGCGTTTTGTTGGTCATCCGATTCTCACCCTAGCGGATAAGACCGTCTGTGTAGGTCACCACATAATGTCATTTGTGGTCCCGCGATGGTGGAATTGGTGCGCCTAAATAGAATTGTATTCCCTTCTTCGTCTGCTTGGCATACTACTGCACCGCACGTGCCGCCGTCCAGTTGCTTGGAACGCTACCTTAAGCTAGTTAGCCAGCGGACTGTAGCCGTGGAAAGCATCGACATTCTACTTGCAGCTGCAGTGTGATCGTGCGTGCGTGCGCGTGCGTTTTGATGCAAGTACGTGTGTGCGCGTACGCACTCACGCGCGCAACTGTAGCTTCTCAAGTAGCTTTTGTCAAGGACGCGCAGCGGCAGCTCTGGCGCTGAAGGGGACAAATCGCGAGCAAGAGATGAAGCCACGGACGTGCTGTCTGGCCGCGCCTAGGGACTGGCCGGCGGAGCCGAGAGGAAAAGAAATGCATCGCCTATTGCTTCATACTGGTTATTTACTGGGTTACTACGCTGCTTTTACCTAGGGTCGAGTCCATTGAATGGCAGACCGTGCGCGAGGCAGGCGGCTCATTCAGTGCAATGTCATCCTCGAATAAAAGCGAAGTGAATCTAGAAACTTGGTTATCGCTTACCGTCAACCACGTACGTTATATACGAAGAAATGACAGCCCATTCACAGATCGTGAAAACATCGCCAGAGGTGTGTGATGTTGACCCCTTTTACTTGGAATTTCATCTGTCAGCTGTAGCCCCTCCGGTCGTCCTGGTGCTGTGCTGCCTCACTATCAGCATCACCATCAACCGCCCGGCCAGTGACTCTTCTTCGCTGCCAACCTGTCCCAAACGTTGCTATTCGGGTGTATTCTGTATGGTAAACCGCCCGATTATGCATGCTGCATTGTCTGCACCTTTTATACTGTTGTTCGCGTGTTTCTTGTTTTAGTTTTTCCTTTGCTTTCCCTAGTAGTGAGTGCTTTTCATTTTTATCCAGCATTCCATCTCTAGTAGTGAGTACTTATCAATTTTAGTCTAATTGGGCTGAATTCTCTTTTACTTCTGTTGGTTAAAAGTTTCGATCTGACGTAAGGTAACGATCGGCTGATTCAACAGCCTTCATCTTTATAGCAGCATAAGACCCTTAGCGGCTTTCACCCTGCTTGCAGCAGACGATAAAAAATTGCCTGCTACAGGACTCAAACCTGCGATCTGGGGCATTAAGCGTGAGCACCATACCAATAGCGTGTGACCAGCTGCTTCGTGTAAACGTTCGGGCAGTCTAGCATGCATTTGCCTTCATTTGTTATTTGGCTTATTTTTGTGATCAAGCCTGAACTTGAGTTTGATAGCTCATGGATTGGATGAAGGAATCTTCTGGGCATATTTTAGTTGATGCACTGAAAGCAGTCGATTATGCCAGGACCCGGAGCAATGAGTGCCATTACCGATTAGTGTATAATATGTACTCTCATGCGAAACAATCGTTGCGCGCCTCTTAATTCCCAGTATTGTAGTAGGCCCGAGTGCAAATCAAAGCCCCAAAGCAGAGAACTCCGGCAAGCCGGGAATTATCCCGGAGCATCCTCATGGGCAGCAGCATCTTCGTGGGCGGCTCTAGTCCCACTTTTGCTCTTGCAAAAAGTGGCCAACAATCAAGACCATTTGAGGCAGCAGATTCGCCAGTGTTAAAGGTGATGTGCTGTTTTCGGCCATGACGAGACTTACGTGTTCTGCCCTATGCCTATACTTCTGGGACGGTCTCATTTAACTACAAAATACCGGGTGAGAAACACTGCTGCGATTATATTTAGGCCATGCTGACACAGCTGCAGCAGCAAGGCCAATGATGAGATTATATGGCAGGTTGGAATTAGCAAATTCACTGTGGACATGTATTTATGTGGCTTGAAGTTGCTTTACTGTGCATGATTCAGTGCATGTTACTAGCCAGAGGTCTACTAGTGGCCGTTAGTGTCTCCCATGTTTGCTTTCGAGTGTCGCCTGAGCATGATACCCTTGATACCGATACATGTCACTAACCCTTGTGTATTGATTCGCTTGCAGTAAACTGTAAAGCACCTTGACAGAGATGAATTTTTTTAGGGCACTATACAAACGACTTACTATTATTATTACTATCATTATTATGAAGCAACGGTGTGGCCCAATGCACTATGCCAGCATCGCACTATGCAGTGCAGCACGTGTCAGTGCAAGCTGCTGTGCACTGCTGCCTTTCTATTCGACTGGCACTTGAATAATAATAATAATAATATTGCACTTGATAAAGCGCCCTCAGAGAACTTAATCTCTTTCTAGGCGCTTTACATTTGCTGCAAAGTGATACGCAATAGAATAGTAAGTAAAATCATGCTTGAAAAACAAACAAAATGAATAACATGGTTAGGGGTTACATGCACTGGGTCAGCATGCAAATGTGGTTAGTGGCAGCATGAACAGTGTCAGCACGCATAAGCACATCGAGGACGAATCACAAGGACCCACTAAATGCTGTCCTAAATAGGAATGTTTTTAAGTTTCTTTTAAATGTGGTCAGGTCAGGGGATGTTCTGATGCAGGTCGGGAGGGAGTTCCAGGCTGTGGGAGCATACGAGCTAAATGCACGGTCTCCAAAGGATTTAAGGTTTGTACGAGGTATTTCTAGACTGTTGGATTCCGAAAAGCGAGTGGTACGATGCTTTGCCTGATGGGGTAGTATCTCTGAAAGATAGGCTGGAGCCATAGAATGAAGAGACCTAAAAGTGAGCGACAAAACCTTGAAGTCAATCCGTTGCTTGACTGGTAACCAGTGCAGGTCGGCGAGAAGTGGAGTAATGTGGCAACTGCGACGCTCACGGCAGACAAGCCTAGCTGCAGAGTTTTGCACCAGCTGCAATCGCCTGATCGCACATGCTGGTAGGCCAGTAAGCAGTGAGTTGCAGAAGTCGAGACGAGATGTCACGAATGCATGGACCAACTTGGACGTGGTATCCTTATCTAAACAAGCCCTAATTTTAGCAATGTTATGAAGCTGAAAATAGGCTGATTTGACTGTGGAGCTGATGTGGTCGTCTAACGAGAGGTCGCTTTGGAATATGACACCTAGATTTCGAGCTGATGCAACTGGAGATATGCTGGCAGAGCCAATTTTGAAAGTCAGCCTTTCCAATTTCTGAATAACACTAGGTTTGCCCATAACTAGTAAGTTAGTTTTATCATCGTTTAGTTTTAGAAAATTTGCTGCCATCCATGATCGGATGTCATCAATGCATGCAGCAAGTGAGTTGAGAGAATTTGAGGTGCTCGAAGGCTGGGAGGGATCAAAGCAAAGGTACAACTGAGTGTCATCCGCATAGAAGTGAAAGCCTAGATTGTGCTTGGCAATCACATCAGCGAGAGGGAGAGTATAGACGGTGAAAAGGACCGGACCTAGCACAGAGCCCTGAGGTACTCCATATTTTAGAGGTACTTCAGATGATCTTTGTCCATTCACATCAACACTCTGGAGTCTCCCACTGAGATAGGACCTGAACCACTGCAGAGCAGTGCCAGTGATGCCCAGGCGAGATGAGAGGCGCTCTAGAAGTACTTTGTGATCGATGGTATCAAAAGCTGCCGAAAGATCGAGCAAAACAAGAAGAGACACTCTACCCATGTCTGCATTCCTAAGTAGGTCGTTGTATACCCGAAGCAATGCTGACTCTGTGGAGTGATTAGCTCTAAAGCCAGACTGGAACTTACTAGCAAGGTGTGAGGTTTCGATATACGAGTTCAGCTGGTCTGCCGCGACCCGTTCCAGTGTCTTTGATAGGAATGGTAGAAGGGA
The DNA here is from genome assembly GCA_009760855.2 of Cristatella mucedo. NCBI lineage: Eukaryota > Metazoa > Bryozoa > Phylactolaemata > Cristatellidae > Cristatella > Cristatella mucedo. Next base: position 586,195 of record WPIO01000009.1, read on the forward strand.
GACTGGGCGGTAGTTGCTTAAGTTCTCTTGGTCTAGTGTAGCTTTCTTGAGAAGTGGCCTGACTACAGCTTTTTTGAAAGGTGCTGGGACCTGACCTGAGGCTAATGACATATTAATGATGTTGGTTATGCATGGCAGCAGCAGAATCTTAATGGCTCACACCACTCTGTGTCAGCCGTACAGCAAATGGGCCTCGAGTCCAGTGCAACTTTGAGACACAGTAGCTATGGGTACCGGGTGTTGTATGCCACGTGTCTTGAAGGTTCGACCCAACTTGCGTCGTCGATATGCTTCCCACAGCTGTCTGCATGTAGAGGCTGAGGCATGGGAGGTACCATACATTGCCATGTGAGCTGTCTACCTCTCGGGCCTACTATTGTATCAGGTCAGGATCAGCCCAGACAGATTTCATTTGTCAGTTTGAGGCTTCAGTGGACTTACAGTTATAATGAACCCGGTTATAGTGAATGTGTGGATATAACGAACGTGTATATATTTTAGTCTCAGCCGAATTCTATCTGCACCCATAGAAGGCTTGCCAGTGCCACAAAACAGTTAAGCCCCTACACACCAAATGCATAGTGCATTCCCAGCCTATGGTTTTAGGGGAATACGGAATTGGACACTGTGATCATCAGTAATACTTTTCGAAGAAGCCAAAACAGCCCAACTGAAAGGAAAATCCCACTATAGACAGAACGGTAGCTGTGGGCATGCACAACCTCTTACTGACAGGCTGCTGCAGTCAGATGTCTGCAGCTCTGGCAGAACCCCCCCCCCAGCATTGGCTCCTTGTTCAGTTGAAAGCTCAGTGAATGTTGACTATTGCACAGGGAAACTATATGAGATGCTTATTATGGGCCTCGATAAGTAGGATTCGAAGACCTTACCATGCTAGAGTTTTGAGCAATCTATTCTGCATTTACTGAGGCTGAGCAATCTGTCTCAGATAGCACCCAGGTTTGAGGTTCTTAGTTGGCCGACTTGTGTGCTAAGCTGAGTAGTGTGTGTTCTGTACTTAGTGAGGCAGCAGCAGCACTCGTCATAGTCACAGCTAATGATCATCTTGCCAGCTGATGTGCTGTTGTCTTGCGATAGCCTATCAGGTCGTTAGGCAGCTTCGTACCGAGTACATATCGTAGGACACTTAGCTGGTAGCTAGCTTGTGCAGGAGCAGTGGAAGGCAGAGAGAGCAAGAGTGAATCATGCAGTGTCACACTGACAGATCGCATTGCTGATCGGGGGGGGGGGGGGGCAAGGAGTGGCTGGCTGCTTGTCGAAGTAGCCGAGGGAACCGGATGTTGACATCTGCTTGTTCCTGCCTCTATGGCCTCCATTATATTGGGCGCATCCCTCCTGCTAAGCCAAGCAAGATACAGCACTGTAACTGTGTGTTGGTCACCTGCATTGTGTTGGAAACAGAAGCCTTGTAGCCTAACTGAGCTGGCTGCTACTGCTGTGTTCGGCGGTGCATCTCAGCAAAAAGTGTAGGCTGTTTGAGCTGTTAGTGTGTTATGCCACTTGTATTTTTGATCGTAATGGATGTAACCAGGCAACCGACGCCGATGGGAGGATGATTAGGGAGGGTGCAGGAGAGTGACTAAGATACTTGTATCCTGCTTGGAGTTTAAGGAGGCTTTAAAGGAGGCTTGAGTTCAGCTTGGGAGGCACATGTGGACTCATTCTTCCTCAGTCGTAGGAAAGCACAGCGAACACTAACAGGGCTGGTCTTGCATTGTAAGGGTTCACCCGATTGGCTCAGCCTCTTAGTGTGCAATGGTGGCTCACTTTTGCCTGTTGGCGTTGGACATTATCTGCGAAGTGTACATGATTTTAGTGTGCGTGCATGCGTGTGTGTGCGTGTGTGTGTGAGTGGATACACGAGACAAACTATGTTCTTGTCGATCGTCGTATATTTACGGTGTCCACTGCTCAGAGCAGACCTGACCGAGCCAGGCCTTGTGCTGCTGATCGGAGCAACAGCAGTGATTGGTGAAGCCATTCATTCAAGCCGGTTGTTCATGCTCTTGGGATTTCAGCTAGTGCCCATCACTTGTACTTTTCAGCTGATACTTCTACTGCTAAGACTGCTTGGTCATGTGGGCTGAAGCTATGTGGCTTGCGTAGCCTGATGCGCCAGCAAAACAAGCATACTAGAAATGTGATGCAATGTACGTCTGTGTGGGTTGGATTTGCCACATCAATCCCCCACCCCCACAGTGTGTGATGTGGTGGCCAAGCTGTTATAAGCCTGATTGTTAAGATGGCCGAAGCCCTTATGTTCTAATAGGATGAATGTTTCTTTACATCAGCCGCCAAGATAGTCTGAGTCAATAGTGTTTGAATGTGTGTTGGCTTCGGTCCCTCTAGATAAAGGTGGTCCCTCTAGATAAAGGAGGCTCTGACACCTCAGCAATTTGCATATGTGACCTAGTTTCAGCAGTTCTTAGCAGTCACCGTTTTAAGATTTCAGCTTATTAGTAATTAGTTGGCTATGGACGATATAATTCCAGTCTAATAGACTGATTTTGGTGTGAGGGGTTAGGGGCTATAGACCAGGAGCTGCCCCTTACTGTCTGAAGCATGGGTATTGATGAATGGAAATGCAGGAACTAGAGCTAGGCTCACTCCGAAACCATTCTGCTATGGGCGTTTCAGCAGTAGATCCACGTCTGATCAGTTCCTGGCTTGTGGTGCCAAAAGCAAACCCCAAAAGGTAGTGGTCTGCCGATTGAGATTGCCAAACACAGGCTGCATTCGGTGGATGTGTCCCTGGTGGTGGCTATGGCAGTGATGGTGGTGGTAGTGGCACTGGTGGTGGCCACAGCTGATGTTGGGTGAAGGAAGAACATTCATACTGGTCGCTATCGGTGTCTTGCTGTAGATGGATCGTTGCCCAGATCAGCAACTCAGCCAATACCTCCGTTGCTTGCAAAGCCTGTCCAATCCATGGTCGGCATCGAGTCTAATGCAGGTGCTGGTTCTAAGTCTTCACATTCTGCATTCAGCCAGATCTTACTGCCATCAGTGCTAAGGCCCAGAGAAGGCCTTCCACGTGGACTCTAATGGACCTGGCATTTAGTGGTCCCGGCATAGAATAGCAGATCGTGTGGCATCTTCAATGTGTACAAGACCGGAGCAGTTTGGTAGCATCTCTTGACATAGCCCATGCGTGCTTTTACTTAAATTCATCGGTTTCGGAATTGTTGTCTGCTCGATTCTTTTCCGGTGTCAGTCCGACGGCAGGCTGCCTCCTGTCGGTCTAGCTTAAAAAATTAAGTTTGTCAAGCCTCCCAGCGCTGTGGTGACATCCAATAGCAGAATAATGAAAGGAGACCTGCTGCTGTCGCCTGTACTGGGAACTGACCCTGGACCACATTAAACCACTTCACAGAACTGACCTGCACTGGCTCCCATCAAGCAGCATATCGACTTCAAGGTTCTTTCACTCACTTTTGGCTATTGCATCTCTTGCTTTGGCCTATCGATTGGAAATACGTCCTAATCAGGCTCCACATCGTGCCACCTGCTCTTGCGACTCAAGTCGTTTAGCTGTGCCTCCACCCAACCTCAATTCTTTTGGAGACTATGTCTTCAGTTTGTATTCTCCCAAAGCATGGAACTCGCTCCCAACTGATATATGGCATCCTCTCACCGTGACATTTAGAAAAATCTGAAAAACTCACCTGTTCCTCACCACATTTGCTGTGAATATGTTCTTTGTGTGCTTACGCATGCTGACACTCCATGTTATCGTTAACGAATTGCCCTGCTTTATTTCCAGCATTTTTAAAGGACCTAGAAAGAGATTTAGTTCTCTAAGTGACTATACAAATGAATTATTATTTGTATTAGTATTATTATTGATTATTTGTATTAGTATTATAGTATTATTATTGATAACCTCTGCTACTCCACCATTAGGTCACCTGTGCTTGCTAAGGAAAGAGCAGCTGTAGCCCATGACATTGAGAGTTGGTGGGAAGTCTTCCCTCCGGCATCCTTAATACAATATTTGTTCAGGCACCTTCGTTTTTTGGAGCTGCATGTCACATGACTTGAGATATGACGTTCCCCAGTGGTTTATGGCTTGTGTGTACTTCTGTTACTATGGATTGCAATTTGATTAGCGATGGTATTTATGGAGGCAGTTCCGTGATATCCTTGTGCTAGAGGATGTGATTCAGGCTTGTAAAGGATGGGTAGGGGCTACAGGCTCATAGCCAGGCTGGCTATTTGTCAGTCACTGCCAATTCCCTTGACCCCTACATGTCCTTGAACTGTCAGGATCTAGATTAGTTTACTCTTGAAACACAAGTGTCTAGCTAGCTTGTCCCACCTTTGCTGCCGGTGCCTACTTTTTTGCATTGGATTTCTTTTGAAGTTGTGTGTTTAGCAGTCAGGGGGACATTGAATTAATGCAGATGTGCTGCTCTTGCTCCTTTGTGCCCACATTTGGTGGAAGTACTCGGCTCTGCTAAAGTCCGGCTGCCGGTTAAACGACATATGGCTCCTGGTGGCTTTATTGGCAGCTGATTATGTGGGCACAAATGGTTTAAATATATATATATATATATATATATATGTCTATCTATTTGTAGTTGTCAAAATGAGCGGACCTTGGGTCAAGCCTGTGCGTACGACTGCCTACGATGATATGGATATTGACGATCTCCTGGCGCAGCTAACACCGGAGGAAATCGAGCAGTTGCAAAATGAAGTCGATCCCGATGTAAGCGAGTGAATCTCTTGCGAGTGCATGCCCGGCGCTCTAGGCACGCCCGAGCGGCGCCGGGGATGCACTCTCAGGTGTCTGTCTGCTCTTCTTACTTGGCTCGCTGACCTTCCGTGTGAGCTGTACTGAGCGTGGCCAGTGACAAGCTAGCGACAAGAGCAGCCAGTCTGGAACAAAAGGGAATGCTGTGACAGGTGGGTGGGTAAAAGGGGAGGGCAGGTGGCCAGTGCGGAGCCGGCTCGACTCGGGCTGTGCCCCTGCCCGGTGCCTGAGCTGCATCCGGTGGAGGGTGCATTTTTGCTTGCTCGCCTTTTGCTGCCACACGTGTTGAGGTGAGTGCCCTCAGTGGCTTGCCGTTGAGGAGATGGGCGTGCCCACTTGACTGCCTGCAAGTGCAGGTGTGGTAGCAGAGGCTTGGATAGCTGCTTGAGCTGCGTCAGAGGTGCTGTTTTTTTTCGTTTCATCAATCGGAGTGCCTACCGTGTGTCTTACTGTTGCTAAACCAGATAATTATGGTGGTTTGCATTGAGTTGCCGTGATTTGACATGCAAATTTGAGTGCCCTGCAAATTTGGGTGCCTGCATCGGGCTGGACAGTGCAAAGCTTGCATGCCATTTTTTTCACCTGGCTCTATCTCTTTGCCACTGACATAATGCATGTTTAGTGCTTTCGGTGGTTGGTGCACGTCGAAACCCGATCTCGCTGACTCATCAGAAGCTATCACCATGTGCCTACGAGGCCTGGTGCCAGCGCAGATGTCATAGTATAGTGCTCGGTTGATCGATTGTCCAGTGCATCTCAGTAATCTAATGTATGTATCTCCGTCTGTAACTCCACAAAGCCACAAAGACTATATGGATGTTACGAAGGAGAGTTTTGTATGCACTCACAGCTTAAGCGGCTTTTGATATGCATTCGGTAGCCAACAGACTCAATGCTGACTGCTGCTTCAGTCAGCATCTCAGCCTCGGCTGCACGGCCTCATTGCAGCTTGGCTTCCTGGCGCTGTTGGATTGTCAGGTTTTTATGAGGGGTGCGTGCTCCCGGGACAGCGCAGCTAGAGTAATGCTAGCAGAGCAAGCCACGCTGAGCTGCCATGACTCAATGTGCATTCCATTCATTCTGTAGGACTCGCTGCTGCCGGCGTCGGACCGATGCAAGTACAAGACGGACAAGGCGCCAACCGGGCCTTACAACAGGGAAGCGCTGGTCGGGTGGTTAGAGAAAAAAGCTAAAGAAGAGAAGGACTGGGATCAGAACAAGGCGTTCATCAAGGTAGTGGCCAATGCCATTCCGTGGTCTCCTTTGACCTGCGCTCACACTGGTCAATTTTGACCTACCGAGTTTCCGCCTTAGAATGCAGCGGACTCAGCTGAAATTGGAATGGACAGAAACTCTGAAGTGTCAGACGTTTTTTTCTGTTCAAAATAGGAACCTATGATCACAAGTGGCTTTACTTACTAATAATTCGGAAGTCATCGTGGCAGTAAACATTAGTTGTGTGCACCCACATGCATGCATGCACGTGGAGGTGGAACACCCTATACACGTGCATGCAGACACGCACGTGCACACAGTAGACACACGCTTGCACCTCGATTACCATCATCCTGTAGCTTTGAGTGAATCCCCCATCAGATCTCCTAGCACTGAGCGTCATAGAACCGGACAAGAATCGGCAGAGACAGGGGAGCATGGATCCAGTCATTTAGATGATTTAGATAAGATAATGATGGACACATTAAACATGTACAAACCCTTATGATGCATGCATAGAATATACATTAAATGAGTATATGTAGTTGCATTGCGGTGAATGAATGGACATTGCCCGACAATACCTGTAAATTTGAATAGAATAGTAATATGCTTCACGTGATGAAAAACATCATCATGTCAAAACATCATGTCAAGTAGAATCGATTAAATATGTGGTTGTGCACCAAAGCGCTCAAAAAGCTGCTCAGGCTTTCTTCGGGCTTCAAGAAATCCTCTAGAATGAAACCATTCAGTCCAAATGAAGACGCTCAGTGGCACGAGCACTCACAGACATTTGCACACGCCTGCACGTGGCATACACATTCAGTGTAAACATGTGCACTTACTCATTGCAAGCTGACAATACGGTAATTGTGTGGGTTTACTTACTGATATGCCATGCCCTTGTCATGCTAGTGTATAATAATAATGGTAATAATACATTTGTTATAGCACTCTCAGAGCTCAATCGCTTTCTAGGCACTTGACATTTGCTACAAATGAAGCACGGTCGAATGGTTAGTGGTGGGTATCATGCTCAAAGGAAACAAGCATAGCATTGTTTGGGGTTACATTCATTCACAGGGTCAGCATGCAAATAGGGTTAGTGGCAGCATGCATAGCACATAAAGGACGAATTACACGGGCCCACTAAATGCTGTGATAAATAGATGCATTTTTAATTTCTTTTTAAATGTGGTCAAGTCAGGGGATGTCGTGATGCAAGTCGGAAGTGAGTTCCAGCCTTTGGGAGCATACGAACTAAAGGCACGGTCTCCAAAGGATTTGACATTTGTTGCTTGATGTTTTGGTGGTGCTTGCTCTAGGGTTTAGCATTCTCCAATTCACTAGCTCAGTGGTCCTATTTGGCTTGTGATATAATAATAATAATAATGATGATTTTGTGTATCATAATTTTGTATAGCAGAATATTTTGTAGAATACGTTTGTGTAGCACCCTCAGGGAACTGAATCTCTTTCTAGGCACTTTGCAGATGTGAGTGCTAGCCTGGTGCCGGACAAGGCTGTCTGGATTGCAGCATCCTGTCATGGGAGCGTCATCTTTGTGTGAAGCTTCGTGCTACTCGAGGCTTTGGTAGTTGTGGCGTGACTTTGCGGAGTGCGCAGCGCGTAGCCCTGTGTTCTGATAGTTCTTCTTGTCCGGATTGTCAGTGGTATAGGATAGGTGTAGTTAGCTGCAGCTACACTCGAGTTCTACCTCTTGGTGTGTGGATTGGGATATTCGCTTAAAGCTCTGTGGTATTGCCTATGCCATTCTCAACTGTGTAGCAGCAGCTTGCGGGTCTACCGATGTCGCATAGCATTCCTTGCGCGGCTCCTCCATCGCTGCGGTCCGTACCCTGTTGAATGCACGTAAAAGTGGTGTGTCTAAACTCAGAACCGTGCCGCCTGTTTACAGCACCACCATCCTCCTACCTGCGGTGGGAATAAAGAATTGCCTGATACAGGACTCTAGCTCATCTTGTTATGCATTTTTTTTCTTTTAGGAAACTCGTGGCAAAGTTTGGGTGCCTAAACAGCAGGACGACTCCAGCCTGAAAGACGCCCGTGGGGAGAAGGTCTTCACCGAGTTCGACGACGTTCTGTCACAGGCCACCGAGGAGGAGCTCGTCGACCTGGCCGGTAAGAGACCTGCTTCCATCGTCTGCCATGCTCCCGCTCGTTCGGCCGGGTGCGCGAGCCGGCACGGCAGCCCTGCAAGTGCGCGAGCCCGAAATGGCTGCAAGCGCCTGTTGCCAGGCAGCGGAGCTGTGCTGGCTGGCATTCGCTTCGTTTTGGCTACGCCTTGACGCGCTGCCCCACCTGCTGCTGCTCACGGTCATGGCGCTTGGATGCTGGCATTGTGGCATGACAAACTGTCAGTCGTGTTACTCGTGTATCAATACACTGCCGTCAGTCCCTTCTCGAGCCCTTTATATCTTGCTCCGATGACCCTCCCTGCCATAACCGACCTCCATCTCCTCTTAGTTCTTTCGTTGTTTTCGTGCAACGTGCGTTGCCGAATTTGAATGTGTGCAAAATCACTCGGCCTGCCTGTGAGTGGACTAGGTCTCTCTGTCTCTCTCTTGTCTCTTTCTGTCTGTCTGTCTGTCTGACTGTCTGACTGTCTGTCTGTCTGTCTCTCTCACTCTCTCTGTCACTCTGTGTCTGTCTCTCTGTCTCTCTTTCAATCTCTTATGTCTATCTCTGTTTCCTCTCTCACAGTCTTATGAATGGCATATCAGAACTCTTGTGACTTTATTATGGCACATATCGGCACACGTGCAGCCCGTAACCTGCGCCTCCTGTCGGCAGTCCTTCCTTTCAATTTCAACGATAACTGTGCTGTGGAATCAATTCTTTTGAGAGGCCTGCTTGTTCGCACTGATGCCATGCCTTGCCACTTATACGAAGTAGTGTTATAGTAGTAGTGTTATAGTAGTGTTATAACTTATAGCTATGTGCTGTGATGAGTTGATGTGCTTCTTGCCAAGCCGCACGTATGCTGCCCGTGGACACGCTGCAGCTATATATCACTTGCAGCTGCTCTCGGATTTCACAGTATGCTCAATCAAGAGCAGTATAACTCCTCATTGGAAAACAAGCCTGTTTTGGGTGGATTCAAAGGTACGTTCTGATACTGGTGCCACCATGCAAGTGGTGCTGTCTCTATTACAGTCCCATGTTGTTGCACGTATCCCAAATTCCATGTCTTTTGCCCCTCGCCATTGTACATGCTGGCACGACCGATATCGTCAGGCTTCTTTTACACAATTGTAAAGTGCCTAGAAAGAGATTGCGTTTTCTGATAATGCTATACAAAATGCCCCGCCCTGATTTGGCCCAGGGGCTAAGGTGATCGTCTTTAACTTACGAGGTCAAGGTCCTCCACAACCAGTCATGGGTTCGCGCCTTGCAGCATGTGTGGCGCATCTGGAAAGAGATTCGGTTCTTTTAGATGCTATACGAATTAATTATATTTCATATATTTTTATTGTTATTATCATGGGCAATTGTCTCGAAGTCGCCTAGAGCAGTACTTCTGGGAGAGACGTGTAATAGACGTCTATGAATCAGCAAAGTGAGTCCACAGGCATTGAACTCTAGTAAGAATATAAGAATACTCTGCTTTTAAGAATGTTATGCGTACCAGATTTTGTTTGCAAATCATGTCTCACTTTGCATATTGGGAATACTCCACATATAAGAATGCCTATTTGCCGGCCCGTGTGTGTGTGTGTGTGTGTGTGTGTGTGTGCGTGCGTGCGTGTGTGTGTCTGAGTGCGTGTGTGTGCGTGTGCGTGCGCGTGTGTGCGTGCGTGTGTGTGAAACCAACCGACGAGCAGCTCAAGAGTGCGTTGCATAGCCGCCCCGAGAGTCCTGCGGACCTGGTGGAGGAACCTTAAGTGTTCGTGAGCTCACGAGTGGAAAACTTAGCCTCATGAGGGTGCTTGCTATCCCCGACTCCTCCTGGAGGGGGCGGCACGTTCGGCCTGCTCTGTTCATTCCATTGCCTGCACCTTTTTCTCTTTGTTCTATACCGGGCAGACCTTGATAAGCCGAGCGTTTTCGTCGGGCGTGCCGTTGTTGCTTTCCCAAGTCGCGTTAGGTTGTGCTGCCTGAGCTGTAGTGAGACGTGAGCGGCTGCTGTGCACTTCCGGCAACCGTGCGAGCCTGCATCGTCCTTTGCATTTTGAAGGTGTCGCGAGATCGGAGAAGCTGCAGCCTGTTCCTGACCTGCCACCGAACACGACCGATGTCATGCAGGCGTTACAGCAGCTGAAGAGCAACGATCCCCAGCTGAAGGAGCTGAACCTGAACAACATGCGGGTACGTACACTTCTGGCCACTCGCAGGTGCACCATCAATGGTGAGTCGAGCTTACGTTCCTGTGGGGCGTGGGGTGGGACACTGACTCCCAGCACCCAGCAAAGGAGACCAGAGTGTGTGTCGGTCGATGGCTGCTCTGTGTGTGTGTGCTTCTGAGCCTTATAGAGCCCTGTTCCATTTCTACTTGCAAGTGCATCTGTCTAGCGCTACATGCTACAGTTGTGTGGGAGAGTGGTGGCGCTGTGTGATTGATCCGAATATAGTACGTTAGGGCCGTCGACGTTTTAGCCGGGCGATTTGTGCACAGACATTGCTGCCACAAGTGTTTCAGGTGTGCTCATGCTGACATAGTTTTCCCTGTCAAATCGACCAGTATTGCTAATCAGCCGAAACGATTACTTCTAGGAAGTGTGGAGTTCTGCTAAGTGAGCCGTGAAAATTTGCAATTCGACCGCACAGATTAGTGAATCAATTGCATGTAGATCTATGCCGGAGCAACTGAGGGTGTGGCTGCCACCTGGCAGCATCTGATAGTTGCCATGTGTAATCAATGTCGATTAAATTAGAATCCAGAAAATCATAAGAGCAGACATAGTATGACATTCATAAGCAGGGCGACAGTAAATTATTAGAATAAACATTGTATATGAGATTTTTTCAAAAACCGTGCTGGTAAGCTGTAAGAATAGCAGCACGTCTGCTGGGTCTTCTGGGACTAGAATGGCAGCAGAAGACTGCAAAGGATGCACGTTATGAGTAACTATATAACTTCTCCAGTCGCCAAGTTGTGCTGTGCTTCTGCAACAATGAGTGTGGCCTGTCTATTTGAGGCTGTATTGTATTGTAGTGCGATAGAATGGTGCCTATTCATAGGCAGTTCATCCAGGCAGTTCATTCAGTCAGAGGCCTCAAAGCCCTGCTGCTTCTTAGCGGGACCTGGTGTCCACCTGTGTTCCCCTTCGGTTTACTCTGTGCACCTCAAAGAGGACTGCACCAATGTCAAGATGTTGCTGAGTGCCATGAAGTATGGCTGTACTTGCTTGAAAGTTATTGGAGACTTCTGGCAGACACTTGGAGGGTGCTTATGCCACCACTGCATATCAAGTTTGGCCTTGTCTAGCAATTTGTCACGGCTTTAGACAATGAGTCAGCAGCTTTCAAGTACCTCCAGGATGCCTATCCAAAACTGTTGGAGGCAAAGGTTAAAGCTGATGTCTTTGTCGGATCACAGATAAAGAAGATTTATGACGAATGCACCAGAAGCTGAACAGGATGGAGAAAGCGGTCTGGATTAGTTTCCTTTCGGTAGTTCGTGGCTTTCTGGGCAATCACAAGGCTGAAAACGACTTCGAGCTGCTGGTTCAGGCTCTCATAAAGAACTATGGCCTAATGGGGTGCAGAGGATACTTAATATCATTTATGGTCATCTTGACAAATTCAAGGATAGCATGGGAGCTTATTCAGAGGAATAAGGCAAGTAAGTACCTTCACCTGGATATACTGAACTTTGAATGTCATTATAAAAACATAATAGAGGACTATTGTTGGGTCTTGTTCGTGAAAACGGTTTTAAGTATAGCTTCAAATCTACAGCATCTACCCATTTGTGTATCCTTTTGAGTGGTCATTTTTGTATGACCAGAGTAATTACATGTGAATTTGGATTAATTTGCTATTCTCTCTTGCTAAGGTTTTAACACAAGACATTATTTTGTCAGTTTTCCCATCGGAAATGCGATTTGAAGCTAAGCGCTATCCTAGTTTCAAGATCAGTTTGTAGGGAACCATGGCCATTTTCTGGACTTCTGAAACATAAGCACTTAGGAAATAGCACCACCAGGGGGTGAAACTTATCTAGGGAATTTTTATCTCGGCATTCTCCATCCAACCAACTTTACCTCGTGTTTAATGCATGTACCTTTTAGCTCTGTCATCGAGACTTTTTGTGTATAGCTAAACAGGGGAGTTGTGGTCGTGGTGGGTGGTTTGCCATGCAGAGGAGAGGGAGTTAGCAAAGGTGAGTAGGGGATGCAGTAGGGGGTTGTTACTTGGGACATGCGATCTAGAATGCCTGTCCAGCACAAGCGCATGCAAGCATTTACCGCATTGTATACACTGTTGCTGTGCTAACTACTGCCTGTTTGATCCTGTCGCATGAACTGTGTTTCATGTGCATCCCCGACTTGAATAACTGGTTACATATGCTTGGTACAATATTTACAGACCATCCCACAAGAAATATTTATCGGTCTCCTGGATGCATTGAAGACAAATACTCAACTGGAGACGCTGTGTGTTGCCAACACTGGAATTACTGATAAGCTTGCCCAGGTAATGAGCTGATTTTGCTTTTAGCTTTTTGCCATCGACTGAGAGTCATGCTGAGTGCTGGATGTGCTGCATGAACTACTGATAAGAAAGGACCACGGTGACTTAGCTGTTGCTGTTGACGTCATGTGTCAGGTGCTGCCTTCTCTTGATCTGGCTCTATTATCACCGTCCACCTCTGTCTGTCTGTGGCTCTATGTGTCTCTCTCTGTCTCCCTAATCTGTCTGTCTCCCAAATTCCCCGTCCCTCTCTCTTCTCAGTCTTTCTGTAATGTGTGTTTATTTCTCTGACTCATTCTCTATGACTGCCACTATTGACCTTGGCTGTCATTGAGAGCTTCTTGTCACTGCTGCTATGTCTATCATGCCCTTATCATGCCCATATCATCCTTGCTGATTTTCTGGTAACTTGACTTGATAGCAATGACATTTATGAAGGCTGAATTGCCATCACTACCAAGTCGGTGTATCAAAATATGCACAATGGTATGTACTCGAAGGACCAGGCCTCAGCAAACATGTTGGTCTGCAATGTTGTGCTTTGCCTTTTGGGTGCACTGCACAGGAGCACAATTTGCTCCTTGGCCGACTAGCCAAGCAATCACTGAAGCCCCTGTTTGGACTCGGTCGCCCAACTTGAGAGCAGATGCAACAAGTAAGAAATGATCACCCATTGCTTGTCGAGCAGCAACTTTACTTCGAGAGACTTCTTCCAATAAGTTTAAATGTCTCAATGGGTCAGGCTCGGCCCTCCCTAGCTTTCTCGCCTTGTTCTATCCAGCTAGAGCCTCCAGATCTCTAGATTCCAACTGGCTAGCTATCTCGGTGAGCAGTCTTGTGACGGTAGGAGTCGTCTGTTGAGCTGCTATGCTCTGAAATACTTCAACTAAGCACGCCTATACTTTGAAATGCTTTAACTAAGCACGCATGGAAGCAGGCCATCTGCAAACCGTCAAGAGTACCTTGTCGACCTAACTATTCTGGTTATGGCTGCCTTTGGGGCAACTGGTAGGCCCAAAGGCACAAAGAGGAGCAAACATTGTGTGCACCGGCTTGCCTCTAATGAGCCTATCTGCCAGGAAAGAAGAATCACACGACCCACTTACTTCCGATATCTAAGGGTGTCTGGCAGTATCATTAGCTATGCATTGTGTGGTTCATAGCTGGCACTGTATTAGCATTTTAGGCAGTGTGAATGCATCATTTAAAATTGAGAGTAATTCTGTATGCAGTTGGCATTTGTTTGGAGCCAATGTGGGTGCTTTCAGGATACCAACAGTTGATACATTCGTGCAAGGGAGGTGAGGCCATTGCATTTTCCCACGTTATCTTAATCTTGACGGTTTTGTCTGCCGTCTGTCCGTTTTCTTTACACCAGTGGCACCCAGCATGATATCCGATATGTGCAGCAGTAGCAGCCGTGGGCCAAGCGGCTAAAAAACTGTCTTGACCAAAAGATGTACCACATATTTCAGCGGGCCCTGGTAGCCACGAGGTGACTTTAATCGACAAGTTTTCAACCTCTTGTCTATCGTATGATCGTTTGATAGAGGGGAAATCTCGGTGCCAGCCGTGTAGACGGCTGTGGCCTTGGTGGCCGGCAATGATGATGCAGTGCGAAGACTCGTGCCCCGATGACGGCATACTTTGGAGCACCAGTCAGGTGCTTACTCAGCACTGTTGACAGCAGGATTAGGGATGGTTTCAATTGAGCTGCTATACAGTCGTCCCTCGCTACTTCTCGCTTCGATTTTTGCTGCTTCACTCGATCGAGGTTTTTTGAAATACCTATATATTCATTAAAAAGTTGATCGAAATAGTGAAAAAGATACAGCGCACGCTTGTTTGTCTGAGTCAATTGTACACCCCTGTATTACAATTAAAATTAAAATTACTGTACGTATGGAACACGGAAGAAGACGACGACGCACTTATTGAAGATACTGCACCACCTGAAGACCCCCTACTGAAGTCGTGCCTTCAGAGGAGTAGTAACCTTGCTCTTCTTTGCTGTACTGTACATCTCATCATCCTTATTGCTTCATCACCAAACGCGCCATTTTCATAGTTTGGTGTTTGTGTGTAAGAATCGTGTGTGTGTGTGTGTGTGTGTGTGTGTGTGTGTGTGTGTGTGTGTGAGCAATTAAATGTACAATACGATGTTTGTAACGTCTAATATGTCTTATTTTCTCTTATTTTGTCTAATATATTTGGTAATACGAGTGTAATGGTGACTAAAGGGGTGTTATTTCATGTCCGAAGGGCTCTAATATTGTTAAAAACCGTATTTAGAGGGTCATAAACAGGTCTTCTATGCTCTAACTACGTAAATATTCGATTTATACATAAAGAATCCTACTTCGCGGAAATTCACCTATCGTGGTAGAGAGTGGAACTGATTAACCGCGATAAACGAGGGTCTGCTGTACTTCCGGCTGTCTGCATGAATAACGCACGACCTCGGGGTGCAGACTTTTTTACCTGCAGGAAATCGTGCTGCCAAAGGATTCAAACCCGAGATCTTGGTGTCAGCAAGGCTGCATATCTGTGTGACAGGAAAGCTAGAACTACTGCCTTAAGCGCTTTAATTTTGTAGCTGCCTCTTACATGGGCAGTTGACTGGCTCGACAGCTTATCTGAGCTGTTAGCGACTGGGCGTTAAGCTAGCTAGCTGCCGCATTTATGCCACGGTCATCTGAGCCGAAGCGAGTGGTGCTTCTGCTTTGCCGCCACTCCACTGGCAACTTTATTGGTTACAGAAACTCTGTGAAATGCTAGCAGTGAATACTGGTCTGAAGCGCCTGCACCTGGACTCGAACTGTATCACCTCTCAGGGCATTGTCAATATCGTCCAAGCAGTCAACAAGCAGCAACATCTTCTCGAGCTGACACTGGAGAATCAGGTAGCTGCCTTCTCCCTTATCCTACTCTTCCTGCTTGTGCTCTCCAGCTCCTCCTTCCATCCTTCTCCTCTCTGCCTCCTCCTCTTCCTCCTCCAGTCCTATTTCTCCTCAGATGCCGACACCAGCCCTGTGGCACATTGTGCAATAGTCCATGCGCTGTTCAGTTCTGCTGCGATGCAGGGGCACCGGGCAGCGTGATTCGTTGTTCTTTTTGCTCAAGTTGTGCTCCAGCTGCTTCATTTCTTTCCATTAACAAGAAGCCGTCTGTGCTGGGTGTGCGGAACGAGATGGCGATCACCAAGCTTATAGATGAGAATCATTCAATCGAAAAGCTCGGCCTCGTGTTTGACACCGCTCATGCCAAGGCGCGGGTACTTGAGAAATTGCAATCAAACTATGACAAGCGTGAGTAGCTCTGCACGCCAGCTCGTTTGGCAATCTACTTGTGTTGGAGGGCTTTTTTTAAATGGAGCTGCTGCTAATTGCTGCTGGTGTCGCGTGCAATGATGTATAGTACGTACAACATATTAAAGTGTGCATGCAGCCGATAGCGCAGAAAGCTTGGACCGGTCGCCCTAAGCTAATCACCCACTTGCAAACAATGCACACCCACAGAACTCCTGTGCCCTTCTAGTCAGTTAAGTCATCCTTTTACTTTACTTTGCTTATGGTATCTTTTCAAGAATGTGAACCCGTTTGTTCCATGAAACCAGTTGTCATCGCTGAATTTTTTTCCTTATATGGATGGCGATTTTTTCTCCAGCTCACTTCGTTCTATTGGGACTTCGAGATTCACAATTGTGTCTTTCTATCAGGGACTCACCAATAGAAGGACTAACTCACACTTACAGCCATTGCGCTTTTCTTCCTCCCGAGAGTCTTCCCACGTGAGATCAGGACGTTTTTCAATTAGATCTTAGTCGCATCTCTTGGCTCTTCAATTTCAGTTCTTGTATGAATCGTTTAGCAGTAGTGTGCTCAAGAGCATTCCATAAAGCTTCTTCTCGTAGATGTCTTTTGACATTCTTGACTTGAGTGATGAGTCATTATTCTACACAATATTAGGCTGGTCGTTAAGTCCCTCGGAATTCGCATTCAAATTATGCTTAGGTTTCTCTCTAAATATAGTTCTTCCTTTACGATGTGTCGGAACGTGAATTCAACAAATTGTATGGAAATTGCTCAACTTGCGACCATATTCGACGTGTGACGCAGAAGGTGGGCGCAATACTCTTGTCTTGGTGGACCTTACGGTCACACTGTGATTGAGGCCTCAAGTTCCTTGTTGTAATTGCATCTTGACAGGTTATTACTTCGTGGCGAATGCCTAGAAATTTCTAAATTCGATGCTACTGAGCTGCTTAAAAAATTGTTCGACAGCAGCAGAATGCTAGAAGTTCTCACGTGGTTGCATTGAGCATCCGTTGAATTTGTAAGGGCTAAGTACTGCTGCTGCAAAACTAGCCTCTTTCCCCATGCAGAGTCGTATGCAGAAATAAGAGTCTAACCTAGTAACGTCCTGTGGTTTTTGTTGTATATTGATTATGAGACTTGTATGAGCAGATGCTGAGAAATCCTCGCCCATGTTATGCTTGCCCGTAAGGCATTTGTGTAATTTTTTTAATGTAGATGCATTCCTGAAGTCCTGATTCTGCAGTATTTTACTTGAGCCACACCACAGTTTGAATAATTCTCTGTACACCATGGTCCATGCTTGCTTGCTCGTGTATGCTTGCATGCTGGTTCGTGCATGTATGTTCAAGTATGTTTGGCGCCTTCTGTTGATCGCCCCCACAGCGCACCTGCCCAAGCGTAGATTTCATCGTTCCTGAGTCGTTGTTAATTTCTTGCTCCTTTTTGCAGATCGAAAAAGTCGAGCAGAAAAGTGAACGTGGCTGATCGTGGGAATTGATGTGCCGTGACTGCAATTGCGTACCCATCTAGTGTACCATTCTCTGTGTGTCAAAGGTAGATGCCAG
The DNA here is from genome assembly GCA_009760855.2 of Cristatella mucedo. Lineage (NCBI taxonomy): Eukaryota > Metazoa > Bryozoa > Phylactolaemata > Cristatellidae > Cristatella > Cristatella mucedo. The sequence goes on from WPIO01000009.1 coordinate 603,729, forward strand.
ATGTGACATCTCTGTTTCGCCTACCTGTCCATGCTGCTTGGCACCGGGGAAGGTGCCATGCCATCCAGCGTTGGGATGAAATCCTATGGCGGAAGGGCGACACTGACTCTTCTGCTTGTGACGTCGTCTAGCACGTCGACCGGCGTGCTGCAAGGATGCTGAGCTTAATGCGCAAGCTGCCGCTTTTGCTTGGTCTACTTCGAAAATTGGCCTCTTCCCCGAATATTGGTTGGCGAGCAGCCATTACCAGGCGGCTGCCGTCTGAGCAGGCCATTGACAGTGGGTGGCAGCATGATGCACCACTTCCTCTATTGCCTGATTGATGTCCACTCGCGGCACAGCGAAGAATCGGCCTCCTACGAGAAACCTCGGCGCCTGCACTTACTTGTAGTTGCGAGCATAGCTTACGCCGATGCCTCTTTGCTCGGGCATTCGGTTTGTCATTAGTGTGCCATTGTGTTGCTTGCCGTGCGCCCTGACTGTGTCGCCCCCCTTCGGATGCCGCCAAGAAAGTGTGCGTCGGTTTTCCGAGCCGTCGTATTCGGTTTCGATCGCCAGTTATGCTGCCTTTGACAAGCAGCGAAGCGCCAGGTTATGCTTACAAAGATGCGGCAGTGCCTCGCTTCCTCCCCGACTAGTATGTTGGTAAGAAGGAATTTCCATGGCGATTTGCTAGAAATCATGGCGCACGCTAGTTTTAAGATGCCTGCGGCTCTGCGATGAGAGCGAATCTTGCATCGGCTGCCTGGTCCTCCTCGGGGGTGGGGAGCTGCCTCGGCGGTTATGGTGAGCTGCAGTCGTTCTGTGGCAGTATGTGGAGCTCGGCTATCGGTGCTGCCGTGTGCACTCGGATGATGTTGTTTTGGACAAGTTCGTTAATTGCCCTAGAACTCGGGAGATGGCCAAACTCGGAGCCTGTCCCGTGTCTAATGCGTTTGCCTTTTCCCCCACCTTTTCACCCGATTTGTTGTGACAGCGCGGCAGAATCCCTTGCCCTTCTCTACTAAAGCTATGCCGACTCGTCACGATGTTCGGCCTGTCACGCTCACTACCGTGGTGGTATCGTAGACATTTTGTAAAACGCTTTACTTCCATGCTATGCTCTATGCTCAATCTGCTCATCTGTGTAAAAATGTAGCATACGATGGGCTACAGTTTAGGTTGGACCGATGCTTCTGTAGTCCCAGTCGATCGTAGTATATTGCTACATTGCGTATCTCGACCGGAAGCACAACGAGAACATTCATCAATTCGTGCAGAGGAAATATGTGTTTTGTGTGACTTCCAGAGCCTATAGAACGAATGAAATGCCGCCAGAATAGCTATTCTGGCTGCCGTGATCCCGGCTGGGTCGAGGAAAGCCGTATGTAGATGCCAGGCTACCCCCTCTAGTCGCCCAAGCAGTGTTTTCTATACAGCGACAGGTGACAAGGTGCTGATACATCAAGAAATACATCGAAGCGACTGGGTGTTTATTCGTTAGCACTTTCAATTGCAAGCTATGGCTTGTTGCTCAAACTGTGACCATTTCCTTTGTGCCCTTCGATGTCGATTTATGGTCGATCCTCGATGCAGATTTGTTGTGGGGGCATTTGATCGGAGGATCTATGCCTAAGGCAGTGTGGTGGTGGATATGAGGATTTAGACGACTGGCTAAGGACGAACAAGACTTACCCTGCTAATCACTGACTCGTCCCCATGAAACATCGACTCATTAAACCATAACTCCATATAAACCGATAAAACCTTAAACCCACAATAAGCCACATGCCCGTTATCTTAAGATCACAAATCTCAGCAGAAACGCAGAGATCAAAGCACCACACATGAAACCACTCTACAACACGACAACGCTGTCACCGTCCAAATGGCTGACAGCCTGGCCAACCGTGGCCGCCTGGAAAGCTGTAGCTGCCTGCCACATGGTGGCAGCCACTCTTCGTCGCTCGACACACCGTCGGCGATTGCTGCTGCAGCTTCCAGTTGCACCTGCCGGCCCTCTCAGTCCAACTAGCTTTTACTGCAGCAGCCGCTCTGTATCAGTTGGCCACGTGAATGCCCTCACTAGGGCTTAACGAAACTTTGCATAGTTGTACTGCACTCCCTACGGGAGATTTGAGGCAAACGTGAAGCCTTGCATCTAAAGGAGCAAACTCAAGTGCCACTCACTCGGTTCGTAGCCACTTGGCTCTATCTCCCTCGAAGCAGCCAGCCGAGGAAGTCTCCGAAGCTTTCGAACGCTTTGCAAGACATCTCAAGCGCCGCAATAGTTTGTAGTTTGACGTTCCCGTCAAACAAGCGACGGTACAGAAACACGTGTCCGAAAGCAATCGTGTATATGGGCTCGTCTGTCCGACCGGTCACGACCGTCCTCTCCTGGTTCCTCGTGCATTTGGTGCTCGCGAGACTAGGCCAATTCAATGACTTAGGCTAAACGAATCTTAGAATTAGGCTAAACGAATCTTAGAAGCCAAGCTAAATAAGGTACCAATATACTTATCTTCTACCTCTGGACATTCGTGAATACGTTTCTTCCGACTTGAGCCACAATGAAATTGTGCCAGTTACACGACTAACCCAGACCATCGTAGGTACCGTCCGTCTGAGTACTCTTACCGATAGGTTCGACTGCATTCATCTATCTGTAAGATAATTAAAATAGGGAAACTGCCACTATAAGACGTCTGAGATCCAGCCATGCAATTTGTTTCGAAGAAATTGTGGTTTCATTTAATCCCTGATCGTTGTACGAGTGGGCTGTGACACTCGATCGGGTAGGCAGTCGGGACGTGCTATTGGTGATGTTATGACAAGGTAGTCGGGGACTCCGGCAGGCGAGAGGGGCGAAGAGAGTCGTGCTTCGCCCTGCTCCGTGTGGAGGTGAAATAAACCGGTGGTGTTTCTCGTCGCCTAGCGTACTGTGCTGTTCGCGACGATAGCTCAACCTACAGAAATTGAGTGCATTTGTAAAAAAAAGAACATACGCTCTCTTTCGCTACTATCACGGTACAAAAAAATATGCGTACGACGTCACACTGGTGGGACTTTCGGTCGCGCTCCTGTAGAGGCGTGGGCTAAATTGAATTAAAGATTAGCTGATTCAAAAGCCTCACTTGTGCAGCGGCAGAAGAGCCTTCACGGCTATCGCCGCCGCTGGCAGCTGTCAATAAAGGGTCGCCCACTGCGGTAGTCGCAGCCACCACCTCAGTCGTGAAGAGCGAGCGTCTCAACTCCTAAGCTATCGTGGCCCATTCCTGCCCGAAACAATTCCTTACTATGAGCCAGCTCCTTATGTAGCCCGCGCCCTCGGGCTTCGGAAAACGTCAGGATTGGTATTGTATCGGGAGTGGCTTGACTTCGCTCTCGCTACCTCATGCGATAGTCCCAACGTGGAAACAAAGTGGTAGGAGGTAGGCGTCTTTCGTACGCACCAGAGAGCGAATGCGTTTGAGTGGTAAGGCATGCAGCACACTCCCTACTTAGAAAGCTTATTATAAGTCCGACCGAAATGGATCTAGGCCAAATAGGTTCACCGGACTGGATTAAAGACCAATTAAGAGCCAATTTTAAGCAAACAGAGTCATCAAAATGAAGCAGTCGTGCTATGCTATTCTACTTATGAGCGGAGAAAATCAGCTCGCTGGGCACGGAGCCATCGTTATTTGGGCTGCTTTAGAAGCTCCGAATCTCTGAAAAAATGCATACCCCATTGATAAAAGCCGAATGACTACAAAAGGCCCAGACTAAGCAGGGTACCGAACGTTAGCGTTCGAGGCAAACGTGGCGGCTTATAGACCGAGGCAGGCAGACTTTCACTGCATGTCGCTCGTACCAGCCAGGCTGCGTGCAGCGAAAGTGAGCGAATTGCGTGCAGCGAAAGCCTGGCACGCGATGAGCTTGCCCGTGGACAGCCTGCCGCTGTCTTTATTGTCGCCGTCTCGAGCCTCGAGGCGCTGCCCCGAGAGAGGGAGAGAGAGAGAGAGAGAGAGAGAGAGAGAGAGAGAGAGAGAGACAGACAGACAGACAGACAGACAGACAGACAGAGGCAGAGGGGGAGGGAGAGAGAGAGAGAGAGAGAGAGAGAGAGAGAGAGAGAGAGAGAGAGAGAGAGAGAGAGAGAGACACAGAGAGAGGCAGAGACACAGAGCCGAGGCCTTGACCGAAGAAGCTCCCAGCCGGCTACGTTGAGGACGAAAAGACAGCGCTACTCGCCTGCCCCGGCGATGCGATCGATCCACTAACCATTCGATCGTGCTATAATTACAGCAAATGTAAAGTGCCCAGAAAGAGATTCAGTTCTCTGAGGGCGCTATATAAACATATTATTATTAATATGTTGAAATATTAAATATTATAGTGAAGAACGGGACCGAGCACAGATCCCCGAGGCACCCCATATTTCAGAGGTTGCTCGGATGATCTTTGTCCATTCACATCAATACTATGGAGTCTCCCACCGATATTGGACATGAACCAGATCAGTGTCGGTGATGCCCAGGCGAGGTGAGAGGCGCTCAAGAAGGACTTGGAGATCGACAGCATCAAAAGCTGCCGAAAGATCGAGCAAAATAAGCAGAACTACTCTAGCCAAGTCTCCATTCCTAAGTAGGTCGTTATGCACCCGGAGCATTGCTGACTCTGTAGAGAGAGTAGCTCTAAAACCATATTAGAACTTACTATTAAGGTTTGAAGTTGCAATGCATGAGTTCAGCTGATCTGCCACGGTTCGTTCCAGTAGTTCGTGCTTGTACAAGTGTGCAGATACATATAGGTATCTATCGGTGCACGGGTAATGAGTGTGCGTCGCCTGCCGAAAAGTGCCAGTCTGCTTCGGTCCTGCCACCACCGAAAAATCCGCGACAATTCACCTGTATATGCTGACTGCTGCTGTACGCTCCACGCTGCCAAACTGGCAAGGCCGCGTTGTTTGGTTCACTGATTTACGAATCCAGCTCGCGGGCGCGCCCCTCCGGTTGATCTGCTCCGACGTCGAGCGACCGAGCTGCACCGTGTATGTCGCGTCAGCCGGTGGAGCCGATCATAGTGGGTACAACTCTGTCGCTGGGTCGGCGCAGCGGCTTGATTAGGCGGCTCATCGGTGCGTGGGAATCCGGAGGTGCGGTTCATTTCGTGCACGGAAAAGTGCGGTAAATCTGTGCTGGCTGCGTTGAGTATCGAGCCGGTAGGGCTCGGCAGCGGCGGCGGCGGCGGCAGCGGCGGCGGCGGAGTCCCTTTGGCCGCTTTTCGCGAAAAGCTTGAATGGTTTGCTAGCACAGCCGAGCGCAAAAAAGCTATCCTGGTGACAAGATAGATACTAAACTGTATAGACCTAGTAGTAGATACTAGTAGAATAACTTGACCGTAGGCGCAATGGCAAATAGCAGGGAAGCTTGGAGTTAAAGAGAATCGTTACTTTGAATAGTTACGAGTTTTACTAAAATCCCTAGCGATTTTAGTAACTGTGGTGAAAGCGATTGCTAGCGAAAACTCGAGACAACATGATATTAATAATACGTTTGTATAAAGCCCTCAGAGAACTTAATCTCTTTCTAGGCACTTTAAAGATGCTGTAAAGGAAAACATGCAGGTGGAACCAGCTTTCACAATGTGATCGGTGGCTTACATGTTTACAAAGACACTAAACTCTTGTGCTACTTGCTGCAAGTTCGCGCTTTAACACGATTTGAATTACAGGAAATTAAGAGAAATGACAGTATTTTAGGTAATGAAAATATTAAATCTCATCTGCGAGTATAATCCTGTCTTTCCCAATGATAATAGTAATGATTATTAGTCGTTTATATAGCGCCCCAAGAGAATCAAATCTCGGTTCAGGCACTTTGCAACTCTCTGCAAGGAAAGAAATAGTCAAGTGTTAATGACAAGCAAAGTATCGCGCTTGTGCAAGCATGCAAAAGTACACAAGAAGACACTCACGGCCCTACGGAACCCTTTTCGGTTATCTTATTGAGGAGTTAGCTGATTAAATAACGCCCTGGTCCATAGGGTGACACATAGAAGTGAGATCAGGAAGAAACCACTGGACGCTTCGTGACCTCAAATCTAATCGTAGGATAGATGGCTTGGTGAAAGTGGCCGGTAAACAAGCGCTCGTGTGTGTGTGCACAGGCCTACCGTTTTAGGCTCCAGTTATGCCTTCCTATAATCGGTTGCGAGCCCATACGGACGAATCGTTAACGCGAACCTTGGCATTCAAAGTTTTCTTAAAGAACTTATGTCAAGTTTTTTAGGGTGAATTCGGTGTTTTGTTGCTGTGAGCATAGACGCATGTGAATTCATGTGCTGCAATTTGGTTTGGCCCGTGGTGTTTTGGCCCGTGGGTGCTCGCCCCGACCAAGGTCGTGGAATCGAGCCCTATGGCATTGTGTAGCGCCTAATCATAGATTAATTTCTCCTAAGGCGCTTTACAAATCAATTTTATAAAATATATATATATATAAATTAATTTAGCTGCGCAAGGGCGGTGAACCTAATTAGTGGTCATTCCTTGAGATCTAGGAATTCACTTTGAATTTTACTAGCTTCTGCAAAACCAACTGTCTGTTGGTCGAAAAAGTTTTAGCTTGTTGATCTGGAAACGAACATTGTCAAAAGAGAATTTAATATTATTTATTTTGTAATATCAAGGTTGACAAAATAAGGCGTTACCTGTGGTGCTCTCTTATCAGTAAAAGAAGGGGACACTGGGAGTTGAACCCAGGACCTCTTGATCTGCAGTCAAATGCTCTACCACTGAGCTATATCCCCCTTAACGATGAAATATTTTTGTTGGTTATATATTTTAAAATAATTAGAACGAGGACCGCCAGTTACCCTTGAGCCTTATGTATTCAACCCGCTTAACGATGCAAGCGGCATTTAGACCCTAGTACACATGGAATCATGATCTTAGTTCGTCATAATTTATAGCCATGTTTTGAACTTAAAGGCTATATTGAATACCAAGTTTATTATTAATCGAATATATCAGTAATTAAATACTGTTGGAGCTTTGCCATTGTGAAACGCGACTCTGGAGCGACTTGATGTTTCTCGGTATGGCGCATCGCCGGCTCTGCCGCTGCCCCACCCCAGCCGCTGCCGTGGCCGCCGGCCCAGCTGACTCGGGCTGTTGCTAGAAATTATGACATCAAACGCTATGAGTCGGTCATATAATTACGGCGTACGGATGCTGGGTCTGTCAGGATTCTGACATATAGCTCATATAGGATGTATTCGCTAATGTGAGCGTAGCCTCACCCATTATGCAGTTCCACCCCTGCCGGACTCACGCCACTCCGCCCGGCCAACGGGCGCGCAGAGTACCGCCTCATAAGGCGCTGCAGTTGGTCTGTATCAGCTAAGTTGGATTTAATTGCAATGGGTCAGCTGTGTTCGCGTTAGCCGCTAGTCCTTCAGCAAGGAACTTTCTGCCTGTCCACCGCGCGTTAGCCGCTAGTCCTTCAGCAAGGAACTTTCTGCCCGTCCACCGGCCTGTGTGTGGACGCTATCCCCTTTCTCTCTCCCGTCCACTCTTTCTCTTCTCTCCACGTGTTCTAGAGCAGCTTACGCGACGGCTTCTACATCCTTATGCGCGCTCGCTCACTTGCGTTGCCTGCGTATGATACAATACAGCTGTCGTCATCAGTACCGCAACTCCCATTTGGGGGCTTCGTTCTTCGTCTCGCCGCCTTCGCGCGCCCGAGCCCCTACACTACTACGTCATTTTGAACATGCAGGCACGTGACGTAGCTCAGCCTATGCTGGTTATATCTTTTTAATGTCTACGCGAGCAGCTGGAGCTCAGTGCTCGTAGCTATAGTGGTCTGTAGCCCGTTGCTGGTCGCGCACTTAGTATAACTGGGCAGTTTCGTCTAGTGAGACACGGCGATATGTTTTTACAGAGTAATACCAGCATATGCTGCTAAGCAATTACTAGCCCCGATGTGCATGCTATATTTGATTGGCCGGTATCATAATATCTCTTGTGTATGTACTTAACATGCAGTTGTGCGTCTACATTAGCATACCTACAGTGCATGCAGCGGGATTGGGAGCCACAGTCCCTGTGGATTTGCACACGCGATGGGCATCACATCACTTACTTCCTAACTGAGGAGACCTCTTTCATCGAACACCTTTCAGGCCGATAAAAAAAGTAATTGTTAGCTGATTCGATAGCCTCATTTATAGACCGAGAAGAGCCTTAGCGGCTATCAGTCTCGCTTGCAGTGGGCAATAAAAGGATTTGCCTGCAACAGGGCTGGAACCCACGGCCTGCGTCGTGAAGTGGGAGCTCGTTACCGCTAGGAGGCTAAGACGCAGGACTAGAAGTGCTGCCAGTGGAGACCGCTTCGCCAGCCAGAGTGATATAGGCAGGCCGATGCAGTCTGCAGCCAATCTGCTGTGCTGGCTGCAGTTTACCGAATGCATCTTACTCCGACGTATAGGTAATGGCTCTTCTACGGCAGTTATAAATGTGGCTGTTGAATCAGCTACATTCTGCTGCTACCCCGTACTAGATATTCAGGATATGCGTTGTTTTGCACCGGCATTGTACATACTTTAATTGGACAATATGCATCGCAATCTGTGAGTGTTCATTGATGGTTTCCTTTAAGACTTTACGGTGAAAGATACTAGCCTAATATTTGTGGGCCAGCTGTCCAGTGTCACCCTCTCTGTTCAAGACCTCACACTCCAGATTTGCTCATCTAGCATCACGAGAGACTGCACTGGTGTCACTCCACTGACATCTGCCTGTAATGTGGGCATGCTTTTCTAAAACGTCTTGTCATTTGATGACCACAGCCTCTACTGTCAAGTCGTCTTTGTGACATTGTGTCTAGATTACTGCAATTACCTTTATTCAGTACTCCATGCTTGTGCCCATCATTGGCTGGAGCCGGCGCTAAACTCAAAGACAGCTCATCCGGCCTCTCGTCAACAGCATAGCTACCATGCGACATCACTTTACAACATTACTTGTCATCTCGCCTGGGTGTCAATGGCACTGCATTGCAATGGTTCAGATCATATCTCAGCCAATGATGCCAATGCCCCGGCAATTTGCCTGGCCAGCCAATCGAGCCGAGTCTGCACAATTGGTCTCTCACATAAAAACAGTAGGGAAGAACTATGCTATATTGCTGCATATACTCGGCAAGCAGGCACGGCCCAGAGTTCACGGGCGCAAGAGCCGAGCGATACCGTGTGCAAGCTTGTGTTGGGGGGGGGCACTAAGCCACGACCACAGCTACAACGACTGTTTGCTCAGCCGAACTTTGAGACCGGACCGGCAGTAAGCCCGGTGCTGCTGCCCCCTCCCCGGTGATCGCTGGCTTCAGCTGGCCATTGGCAACTTTGGCCACAACAGAATCGGCATGTAGCAGCACCATCCTAGCTGCCAGGTTGTACTTGCTGTTGTTTCATGAGCGCTTCGAGGTGTTGCTTATATTCAAGGCAGCTCTTCGATGGAATGTCTGCTGTTGACAGGTTCAATTAACAGTAGAAGCAGCCCAGATCTGCTTGTTATCATAACCTGGGCAGCTGACTACATTTCAAAAGCTGAATTCCAGTCAAGGAACTAACTATGAAAAACCGGACGCCGGCAGCAATGCAGATCTTGTAGCTTTCGTCACACTAGGCTTAACTGTACGTCATTGCCAGGTTGAAGTGGGTAGATAGCTGCTATGTTTGTTCTTTGTTTATATAAATGTGGCTATTGAATCGACTACCCCTTGCTGAACTTAATTTATGGTCTCTGTGTATAGCAGCTAGACAATTCGAAATCCTCTTAATAATAATACTAATAATAAATGTGTATTGCACCGTAAGCAAACTAAATTTATAAATAGGCACTTCACTTATGCACGAAAGAAAGCATGGCAGTTGGTTAGGAATAACATGCACAACGGTAGCACATAAAGGACAATTAACATGGACCCTACAAATGCTCCGAGGAACAGGTGCGTTTTGTAGCTTTTCTTATGTGAAGTCACGAAATTTTGTGACGTCAGTTGGGAATGAGCTCATTTGTTTGGAGCATACGAACTGCATGCATCGTAATCCACAGAACCTGAGCTTGGTTAAAGGCACAACTAAGCGACTTGAGTCGGGAGTGGATGGTATGATGGGAAGCCTCAGTAGGACATTTCTCAGCTGTGCATTTGAGAGTGGGAGAATGAAGAGACCTAGAAGGGAGTGATAGAACCTCGAGGTCGATTCACTGTTAGCCAGGGAGCCAGTGCAGGTAGGTGAGAAATGCCTGTACTTCGGCAGCTGTGACGTTCACGGCAAACAGGCCTAGCTGTAGTTTTGCACCAACTGTAAGCATCTTATTGCACAGGCAGGAAGACCTGTTGGTGGTGAGTAACCAAAGTCTAGACAGGATGTCACAAGCATATCCACGGACCAGCTTGCCTGTGGAGTCAACTAGGCAGGCCCGAATTTTCGCAGCTGTAGGTGAAAATAGGCATATTTAACCGAGTGAAAGGATCAGGACACTAAGATTGGGTGCCGATGCTGCAGGAGATTTTAGTGACACCGGACTACAGCAAACTGCAGCAATCGGCACAATCAGTGGCTGAGCAGGATGAATGGCCACGAGGTGGCTGCTGTATAGGCTGTGCTTACGCGTGCTTGCGCTTCAGCGTCTTAATGCTGGCCAGTGCTGCCGAGTAATGCACATAGCCTCCACACGCATAGGTCTCCACTCGAGTTCCAGACAGTTCATGGCCGCAGAGCATCAGCAAGTGTGGCCCAGTGCAGCACTCAGCATACCGCCATGCTGGAAGAGATGCTACATCTATTCGCTAGACCATATACATGCTCATTTGCCTCGATATAAAGGTTGTATTGAATTACTTATATTCACCAAACTTACTTAACAAGCACACTCACTCACGCTCATGCGCACACATGCACATGCACACACACACACACACACACACACACACACACACACACACACACACACACACACACACACACACAAACACTTGTATATAGAAGTCTAGAAAGGCAATATCGATATGTGGGGGCTATAGACAATTTGAGGCATAGGAGGCATGCGTTGAGAGCTACTGTAATTCATGCCTCAAGATAGCACTTCCTTCAAAAAGTCGTTTGGCCAATTTCACTGAAAAACAGCTGTAATACTACTGACGAATTGATGCTTCTCGAAATACTTCCCATTAGCCACCGAAGACAAGATACCGTACAAGTATGTCGGCTATGGAGATTACAAACGATCCCACCGTCGTCCGGTCTGGTCAGCAGTCGTGTTTATTTGATTGTCTAGCTGTACAAGACAGCAATGGAAACTTGATCTGGCACCCTGGGCTGCGGCTACGTTTAGCTGGACGTTACCGAAAGCCGTCCAGGCCTTTAACAAAATTGTGCTCAGAAATACTCGCCAGTTTTACACCCGCTTAGTTCTTGTGGCTTCGTGAGGTTACAGTCGGATATACATTATGTTTTCGTTACTAACTCGCGGCAGACCAGTCGACTTCACTAATCACTGTGGCCGATAATAGCTATGCCACAATGTCACTAGACACCGTGTAACTTACTGTTAGTGAAGGTTATCGATAGTGTTCCTACGAGGAAGGCCTTCGCAGCAAGGCCTGCGTTAAACGTTCTTGCTGAATACACGCCGGAGCGCCGAGTATTCCACCACTTGCGGCTCAAAAGATCTTTTGTTTCGTCACAGCAGTGGTACCAGAGCTGCGGCACTACGTGGCGGTAGTGGGCGAAACGCCTAGATTTTCAAGAGCCGCTCTCGCTACGCCCGGCGCTGGGCTGAACCAACGAGAGCACGACGTTGTGCATAACCACTTGCGCGTTACGATCATTTGGCGGTACTTCGAAATGACAGCTGAGCCAGTGCGCCCTGTCGGCCCTTCCCCCCCACCACCGCAGGCATAGTCCTCCCAAGCGCTCGCGGGCGACTCGACCGCGCCGCGTAACGGGATAGTGCAGTGTATGCGTTAAGCCCGATGCAGACAGAACGACCTGTGAGAGCGCCAAACTGCTGGCAGAGCTGCCGTGCGGTTGCGAGCTTTATTGTTGAGAATAAATCGGTCGCCTTCGTCGGTCGGCCGACGGCAAAAGCCGCGGCGAAACGCAATATGTATTCTGGTCGGCCTAGCTCTAGAGTGCCATACGAAAAAGTAAGCTATCATATCCCGTTAATACAACGGGAAAAAATGCTAATACCATTTAGCATGCACGGGAACTATCACGTCACGACCTCCAGCCGCTGCGTCGGTAAAGGAAAACCACGCCGTAACGAGGGCAGGGTCACAATGACGACCTTGAAATCAGAACGAGGTCGCTACCGGTCGGCAGACCGAGGACGTTCTAGAACAGCCTAGTCGAACCGCTTAACCGTTGTGCACATGAACATCCTTTCAAGTAGTGCACTCATTGCTGAGCGCTATGCAAAGAATTAGCATAATATTTTCACAAATTATGAAATAAATATTACAAAAGACTATAAGGAACGCATTAGATGGCTTAAAATCTTAATCTGAAGTGCGGATAAGACTCGCGTACTGATATACACCGGTTCCGGAACCGAGTGCCTTCTGGAGTGTTCTGCCGGTTAGCCGGTATTATATAAACCGGCTGGCTCCTCGTGCTTCATTCATTCACTGCCCCTGACAGATCTTGTTGCTGCTAGAGCAAGGTAGGTGCAGAAGATTTCCATTTGCGATAGTATGTGCGTGTGATTCTACTGTATGTTTAGCTTGTATAGCTTGCTTTGCTTTGCTTGGGTTCCAGCCCATTTTTATGGACTCAAATACTTGTAATGCTGTAGATGGCTGACCAAGTGGTCGAGGATGTCGAGACCTTCGCCTTCCAAGCTGAGATTGCCCAGCTACTCAGCTTGATCATCAACACCTTCTATTCGAACAAAGAGGTATTCCTTCGAGAGCTGATATCCAATGCATCTGATGCCTTGGACAAGATACGGTACGAGTCGCTCACAGACCCGTCGAAGTTGGACAGCGGCCGTGACCTGTACATCAAAATTATCCCCAACAAGGCTGAGAAGACGCTTACGATCATTGATACTGGTATCGGTATGACTAAGGCTGACCTGGTGAACAACCTCGGTACAATTGCCAAGTCCGGTACGAAGGCATTCATGGAGGCCCTGAAGGTAACTAAAGAGGCTATCCTTAGCTAAAGAGATTGTTTAGCTTGTGATGATACGCATTACATGATAGGAATTGCCGTCTGACAACCCGGATGACTCGTGTGCTACTGATGCCATGTCCATATGGGCACCGCCGGGCGAAACTTCTCGAATATGCACTGCTTTGGCCTCTTGTTATAGGCCGGAGCTGACATATCGATGATCGGTCAGTTTGGTGTCGGCTTTTATTCTGCCTACTTGGTTGCTGACAGTGTAGTTGTCCACTCCAAGCATAATGATGATGAACAGTACATATGGGAGTCAGCAGCCGGTGGTTCCTTCACCGTCCGAGCAGACCACGGTGAGTAAGAACTGTTTTGCTTTCAATTTGTCCTTTCAATTGTTTGTGATGAACATCTTCTCCAACATTCGCGGTTTCCAACTCGAAACGCCTCGTGGCGGTGAATGTGGGCACTACTTCCTTGGATGTCTGATACTTGTCGATGTTAACCTCTTGTGGGCGGTTCAATCCAACGTTCCATTGACCATGTGTGTTGATTGCAGGCGAGCCTCTTGGACGTGGTACAAAGATCGTATTGTACATGAAAGAAGACCAAACTGAATATCTTGAAGATAAGAGAATCAAAGAGGTCGTAAAGAAGCACAGCCAATTCATTGGGTATCCCATTAAGCTGTTGGTGGAGAAAGAGCGCGACAAGGAAGTCGACGACGAAGCCGAAACCGAGGAGAAAGAAGAGAAAGCCGATGTGAGTCTTCGATGATTCGTTTGGCTCGTTAGCAATTTCCGAGCTTTTGACGAACGAGCCTTAATAGTTTGATTTTCTGTTGAGCAGGACGAGGAGAAGCCTAAAGTTGAAGACCTTGACGAGTCAGATGACGAGGGCAAGGACAAAAAGGACAAGAAGAAGAAGAAAATCAAGGAGAAATACACCGAGGATGAGGAATTGAACAAGACAAAGCCCCTGTGGACCCGCAATCCTGACGATATCAAGCAAGAAGAATATGGCGAGTTCTACAAGTCGCTGACCAATGACTGGGAAGATCACTTGGCTGTCAAGGTAAGCTGTCGGTGAAGTAGCTCGTTGCTCTCTTATGTCTAGCTATTGCAGCCGTAGGTGGTAGCGATACTATGGCCTGTTTCGTTTTACAGCATTTCTCAGTGGAAGGACAGCTGGAATTCAGAGCTCTCCTGTTTGTTCCGAAGCGAGCACCTTTCGATTTGTTCGAAAACAAGAAAAAGAAAAACAATATCAAGTTGTACGTTCGTCGAGTTTTTATCATGGACAACTGTGAAGATCTTATCCCCGAGTACCTCAGTAAGAATCTTACTTTTTATACCTAAACTTGGCTTATAAAGAATCCAATGAAATACTTAATATTCATGATTACCCTTTCCAGACTTTGTCAAGGGCGTTGTTGATTCAGAAGACCTGCCTCTTAACATTTCTCGTGAGATGCTTCAGCAAAGCAAGATTCTCAAGGTTATCAGAAAGAATCTGGTAAAAAAATGCATGGAACTTTTTGACGATATTGCTGAGGACAAGGACAACTTTAAGAAGTTCTATGAGCAGTTTAGCAAGAACCTCAAGGTTAGTCAAAGCTGCTTATAAATACGAATTTGAAGTTCCTCTAGTTTTACTGTTGACTAAAGCTACATACAAAACTTCCAATTTTAGCTTGGCATCCATGAAGACAGTACAAACAGAAAGAAACTGGCCGACTACTTGAGGTACTACTCCAGTGTGACGGGCGATGAACTGACTTCCTTCAAGGAATATGTTTCACGAATGAAAGAGAACCAGAAAGAAATCTACTACATCACCGGTAAGAATTAGCCTACGGCTTACTAAATTTGTGTAACAGTGATTATCCATTAACTAGACCTTCGAAGTTCACTGAACGAGTGATGTCTTCTAATAGATATGAGTAGTCAAATTAATTAATTTTTTTTAGTTGGCATGTTTAAAATAAATGGTAATGTCGAGTGCTTCGTATTCCAGGTGAAAGCAAAGAAGTCGTAGCTAACTCGGCTTTCGTTGAGAGGGTGAGGAAGCGGGGATACGAAGTGCTTTACATGGTCGATCCGATTGACGAATACTCAGTCCAGCAGCTGAAGGAATATGAGGGCAAGAACTTGGTCTGTGTCACCAAGGAAGGTCTTCAGCTTCCCGAGGATGAAGAGGAGAAGAAGAAATTTGAAGAGGTCAAGGCGAAGTTTGAAGGTCTCAGCAAAGTTATGAAAGAAATCCTGGACAAAAAAGTCGAAAAGGTATGTATAGGCTAATTGCAGGGTCCCACACTTACTAAGGTGAATATGATGAACGTTTTTCCCCAGCGTATCGATAAATGACGATATCAATGCTAATAAGCCAAACCAAATCTGATGCATAACTATCATCATGCTGTTATAAGTGTCAGCTGTTGCATCGCTTTAATAAGGCATAATTTTGCAGGTCGTCGTCTCCAACCGAATGGTATCTTCACCGTGTTGTATCGTAACAAGCCAGTACGGTTGGTCTGCCAATATGGAGCGAATTATGAAAGCGCAAGCACTTAGAGACACTGGAGCAATGGGCTACATGGCTGCCAAGAAACATCTGGAGATCAACCCGGATCATGCCATCATTAAGACACTAAAAGAGAAAGTGGACACAGACAAGAATGATAAGTCGGTGAAAGATCTGGTGATGCTCCTTTTTGAAACTTCACTGATGGCCTCAGGATTCAGCCTCGAAGATCCTCAGCTGCACGCCTCGCGAATTCACCGCATGATCTGCCTTGGTCTTGGTGAGTGTTTAGCTATTCTCATAGTCGTGTTTCGAGCAACTTGCTGCTTTATCTGAAGCTAAGTCAGTGATGAACAACTTTTCCATCATTCGCGGTTTCCAACTCGAAACGCCTCGTGGCAGTTTATGTGGGCACAACTTCCTTGGATGTCTGAGACTTATCCCTACTTTTCACGAGAGGCGATATGTGTGAATTGTGGCTTAATGAGGAACAATTGGTTGTAGGAATTGACGACGAAGAGCCACCGGCAGAACCGAGTGCTGCTGCTGCCGAAGAAATGCCTAAGCTTGAGGAAGACGCCGAGGCATCGAAGATGGAAGAGGTTGATTGAAGATTTATACGAATTAGTGATATGTAAATGTACATAAGCTTGTTATAATATTAATGCTCAATGCCTGTTTTAAGGATTATACTTAAATAAAGTGCTAGTGTTTTTTACTGGTCAAAATCACAATCATCTTGTGGTGTTAGCAACCTTGTACTGCCTGCGACACACTGATGCAAACAACTGCGTCAAGTAGTGCACAGCCCTCAGCTAAAAAGGCACTTATCGAGAGACCCAAGGAGTACTGCTTGTAAGAAGACAAACAAGTCATCTAGCTTAACTGATCAACTTAATTGTAAATTTTTGGCAATATAGTGTGGCATCGATTTCTCCTTTGTTCCTCCTAATTGCGTATATAATAATTCTTACTAATTGCTAGAGTATTCACTTTTCTATCTTCAGCTTACATATCTAATACCCGACCACTGTGTCGAATCACCTGCTTTTCGGAAACAGATTCTGATACGAAACATCCTTACGAGACCGAGCTTCGTGTTCGGATGCTCCCAAAGCCTGGGACTCATTCCTGACGACTTAATTAAAACACATTCCCAGATTTGACCACATTAAAAAACCTTACGACAGCGTCTAGTGGGTCGACCTGATTCGTCCTTCATGTGCTTATTCGTACTGACCTTGCTGCCAACAGCCACTCGTGCATGCTGACAATGCATGTCACCTAACCTGGTTATTAAAGTTGCATATCATGATAGTGCTCGGCATTCGATTGCGTTTTCCTTTGCAACTAATGTAGTGCCTAGAAAGTGTTCCGAGGTCAAGTGCATATTGTAAATAATAGCAAGCAGAACTCAGTGAAGCCGTATATCTGCGAACGACTGACAACAAAAAAAGTTACAAATGGGATTAACAGGAGCAGCAGGGTACAAAACAGGAGTACGGCAGTCGGAAACCCACATTTTTGGTAACTTCTACAGCAGGTCTGCTGAGAATTTCAATGCCTGCTTATCCAGTATTGGACCATGCATTACGGTGGACAAGTTGGATGGGTTGCCGAGGCCTCAAAAGCCCAAGCAAAGCGAAAAGCTGAAACTGCAGTCCTGTGGATTGACCCACTTGCCTTGACCCACTGTAAAAGGCTGACTATTTGTGGCAGTATGAAGTGCTTTCCTCTTTTCGACTCGAACCTGGTAATATACCTGGTTAGTCAAAATTCGTTCTGCTGGTATTGAAATAGTACATCTTCTATGTAAGTTGGGTCAAAGCTTTATTTAGTAGCACGAACGAGTTCGACTTTTTTGGATGCCCACGTGCTCACACGAGCTTAACAATAGTCGTCAATACAGGTCCCTCGTTGGAGTACTTGCCGGACATTCATGTTAATCCGTTTGTTCTGCATGTAAAACTCAAAAGGTCTCCAATAATTATCATCCTTCACCAGAGTTAATGTCGAGGAGCAGTATGTTATGGGGTCGATATGTCGTTCGGGGGTGGCAGCAGCTGGTACAGGAGTCGGGCGCCCGGCTCCTCCTCGGCGGTCGGCATGCGCCGGTGTCGCGGACAGTGCATCCGTCGAGGATTCTGGCAGTGCGTGGGTCACCTTAGAGTAGCAGACTAGTGCAGCTTGCGACGCAGCCGCCGAGATTCCAGCAGCAGCAGCCTGTTGACTATCACATTCGGCTTGTAGTCGAGGATCGCTAGCGACCTTTGCTCTTTTCGTCATTCTTCCAGTGCATTCTAATTTGTCACTGTACTCCAACATGTCGTCAGTCACCCCCTGGAGGGCAATGTCATATGACCCATTATTTTGAATCGGAGTGTCACCAATGCCTGCTGCCCCAAGCGAGTCGGCGAGTCGAAGCTTCCGGCATCGGAGGGCCTCACTGCTGCTGCCCAGTATGCGAGGCACAGCGTGGTATGCGAGACGAGACTCGTCCGAGAGCACCACAATGTCGCCGCTTCGGAGCAGCATGGCCGCTGGTTCGATCTGTCGAGTGTCTCCGCCGACCATAAAGACGGCCGCTTGTCCAAAGCTGAAATTGAACGGAAAATATGTGGTAGGTACTACACGGCAATGCGCAATTCTTCTGTTGACCTATATTAATGCACTTGGGTGGGCTGCCGCACATCGCACCATTCGAGCAGCACCTGTCGACTTGGCTTGAGAGGTTGGTCATACAGACAGTAGCACGGCTGAAATTCGGCCGGCCAAGCCGACCGGACCGTGTGGCTAAGCCATTGGCTGAGGCAGGATAAGTGCCAGATAGGATTAGCCTACTCGGGGCCGTGCCCAAAAGGAGAATACACAAGCACCCAGAAAGAGATTGAGTTCTCTGAGGACATTTTATCAAGTGTTATTATTATTATTACACGCCCATACGTACAATACATCAACTTCTTGAAGGCCTCGCAAGTGCTCTCGAAGTGTTCGGACGTGAGGAAACCGCTGCAGAGGACGCTAGGATGCACGGCTGTGGTGGCACGTCTTTGAGACACAATGAATCACGATTTGACGTTTCGATATGGACGACACCAACGAATTCTCGGTGACGGATGCTATTGAACATACAGCAAGGTGTGTCGAAAGTCAGTTTTAAAACTCTGCATGAGGTGCCGATGCAGTGACCTGACTGGTTGCCTGATCTAAAGACCTTAAAACGACTACGGAGCGAAGGCTCCGTGGAATGTGCATCGCTCCGTGGAATGTGCTATAGCAGGAGAACGCAGAAGCTTGTGGCCTCGATGCACCAGATAAGGTCATACAGAATCGTAGAAGGACAATGTCACACTAACCCCACTAACATACATACCAACAGCAGGCGCTTGTTTTTTGGGCAGCCAATAAATACTTTCGCAAGCTGCACGAAACTTGATGTAAAACCTTATTAGCCGAACAGTGTAGCAGGCACAGGTGCTGAGGCCATGCTGCAAGAATTTTTTGAGAATCAAAACTATTCAGGCGCTTCACATATGCCAAAGAGCAGGAGCCCACGACCATGGTCGTGAATGGCAACCACCTTGACCTCGGCCGTCAAAGGCTAGCACTCTCTCTCTCTCTCTCTCTCTCTCTCTCTCTCTCTCTCTCTCTCTCTCTCTCTCTCTCTCTCTCTCTCTCTCTCAATTCTAGATCGAATGCCTCACCGCCTGTCCATACACACAACTCCACAACGCATAGCAAAGCACAATAAAATACTGTCTGATCGACTGCTGCAATAGAACGATGCATACCTGATGGACAACAAAGGTGCACGTTTGTCAAATTCGGAACGATCGACATGGCCAGAAAGAGTGGAATCCAAGTGGTAGTAGTTCACGATCGCTGCTTCTGCATTATAGTCGTGGTAACCCAGCAGAGATGCCAAGCACTGAGAAAGATTCGCGAGGTCTGTTGGAAAAAGTGACCGACGCGACGATGCGTACACCTGCAATGCAGAAAGGATGCCACCTTGGCTGGCAGCAAAAAACAAAAAAAGGCAAAAGTTACCGGCCATTACTTATTAAGCACTTGATAATTTTATATAGTGCCAATAAGATTATTGAACTCCTAAGCACCGTCCACAGGCTGAAAAAGAAGCATCCCAGCAACTGACTGGCCGTGTCTTTAGCCAAATCAAATACTTTGGTGACGTCGCCTTCGGCTCGATTGCTCCCAAAACCTGGAACACCCGACCGACTGATGTTACGATAGAATCCGACGTTTAAAAGGCAGTTAAAAATCCACCTGTTACTTCACAGCATTTCCTTCATCTATATGAATTGTCCTTTGTGCCAAATTGTGCCTCTTTATTATAACTGAATGACGAGCGAAAGGAGTGGGTAGTGCAAGCAGGAGCCTGAGAAGTATGTCATGAGATGTAAACGGGAGCAAGACAATGAATGAACCTAAAAGTGAGTGACAGGCAGTCGATGGCGACGTACTGCTTAATGGGAAGCCAGTGTAGCTGGAACACAAATGTTGCAGCTCCAGTTGCAACATGCACGTCAGACAAGCCTAGCTGCAGAGCT
The DNA here is from genome assembly GCA_009760855.2 of Cristatella mucedo. Classification (NCBI taxonomy): domain Eukaryota; kingdom Metazoa; phylum Bryozoa; class Phylactolaemata; family Cristatellidae; genus Cristatella; species Cristatella mucedo. Next base: position 623,969 of record WPIO01000009.1, read on the forward strand.
TTTCATTAACTATAAGCATGTTACTTCACTGGCACCAGCATGGAGCTGTTTCGGCTTCGCCGTGGCTCTGCAAGCAGCTAGCACAGCTGCCACAGCGCCACTGCGCCGCCCCGCCACTGCACCGCCCCGCCACTGCTCAGCTAACCTTGATGAGCTGTCGCTAATCAATGGGTGCTTTTACAGCAGGTTAGGGGACCTTGAGGCCAGTGGCACGCACAGCCAGTGGTGGCGATGGGTTCGCAATGGCGAGCAGCTGCAATAAGCTTGAATATGCAAGAGCATTCGGGCACTTACGACTATGACGCGCATACGCCGAGCAAAACGAATGCAAATTTACCCACGGATAAGCATAAGAATCTGTCGAATTCTTGCAATTTTGTAAAATTAAAAGTCGGGAGTGGTCCACTAAGCGTTCAGACAGCAATGGCAAACTACCCAGTGGCGGAGCCAGGATTTTCATCTAGGGGAGGGGGCAAGATCTGCACAATTTGTGTGTAGGGGACAAGATCTGCAATATTTTCATGCAAGCTGGGCTAGCCCCGCAATTAAGGAAACATTGTAGTGCTAAAATCGTAGCGCTTATTCAACATAAACTCGGCAGTAGCTCATCGAGTGGAATTAAGACATAGTTTTGTCTTTGGTGGCGATCGGGCAAAGGATTATGGGGGGGGGGGCTTTCCAGATCGCTGCTCTGCTATAGGGAGGGGAGGGGAGGGGAGGGGAGGGGTGGGCAATGCTGCCACGCCCCCTCTGGCTCTGCCCCAGCAGAACTTCTGAAGATCGGGCTAAAATGAGCTTGGTAATTACGACCTCCACAAAGAAGGTCGTCGGAAGCTAGCCTCACCCAAGACCACAAGCCAACTAGCTGCCTCACACATCCTGAAGGCCAACCAACAGCCGAGCTGTCTGGTCAGCCACCCCACGAGGGTAGGAGATGGGATTTTTGCCTATTGAGCCATTGTTCGTGCTCGACGACTCAAGAGCTCGCGTGGTAGGCTAGCTCCCTGCAAGAACTCGAAAATGGCTAGACGACTTGCCTTTTCTAGGACTTGGCCTAGCACAGCAGCAGCATTGGGAGGAGAGCAGGCAGAGTATAAAGAAAACGATTGCTAAAAAGAGCACGAAATATAAAACCCAAGCAAGAACTATTTAAACAGTAGCAACTATCACACTGCTTGTAAATGCCGTGCTATATGATCATTAATTACTCCCCTGCCACATTTCAGCATGCAGATGACCCATCCTCTCCGCAGTCCACATCATATGCCAATATTTAAAAAGGTAATCAAGAATTAAATTATTGGGCAGTGACAACAATGTTTCATTTGACACAGCAGAAGTAAGTGCTTCATGCTAGCTACGTGACCAAAGGCACACAAGTATCCAAATCCTGAGCAAATCCTTTCAAAAACGTTTGGCCAGCTCTTTGTTGACGCCCCACGGAGCAAAATCCCTAGGGCTCAGCAGCTTGCTCTTCACGACCCTGAGGTCACGTGGATTCGAGTCCTGCAGTGGGCAATCCTTTATTGCTCACTGCAAGCGGTGTTGATAGCCGTCAAGGCTCTTCTGCCACTGTATAAATGAGGCTATGAAATCAGCAAAAACTTTGCCTGGCCTGCAATATGTTGACGTACCCTAAGACACAAGGATACAACGAAGGAGTATACATTAAGTGCACAGCTTGACACGATACCTTTTTGGTCCAGTCATAATGATAGCCCAAGGTTACCCAGCGTAACTTGTAGAGAAGATCTTCCTTTGACAGTCTTAAAAGAAACAGGTGTAAGCTAATCTTGCTCCCATCAACAGGATATGTGCAATCAATGTATCAATGTAGCAAATCAGCGAGGCAGCGGCCAAGAAGGAAAGGTCATGGACACAGGCACGCAGGCCATGCCGATGCACGAGCACAGGCAGTGGGTGGGAGAGAGAGGCCACGTGCTCACGTAGCATGGTTTGGATGCAAATACGGAGCCAAACACAAAAGTTCAGAACATGAGCACTACATCAGCCACAGTCCAACTGGTGGGAAGGAGCAGTCAGTCATCTGGTGGAACATCAGGGAGGTCTATGCTGGCATTTTCACATCGAAAACGGCTACACATTAATCCAATTCTCATTCTTGATTACTCTGAACGGCTGCTGATGCGAAGAAAGACAAGTCATGGAACTGTGGCTAGACTCACGACTTACGTCACAACATTCCCTGACTTGATCACATTTAAAAAGAACTTAAAAACACCTACTTAGGACAGCATTTAGTGGGTCCCTGCGAGTCGTCCTTCATGTGCTTATGTGTGCTGACACTGTGCATGCTGCCACTAACCCCACTAACCGCACTTGCATGCTGACCCTGTGCATGTCACCCCTAACCATGCATGATATTACTCATCTTTCAATCGCGGTTCCCTTTGCAGCAAATGTAAAGCACCTAGGAAGAGATTGAGTAATCTGAGGGCGCTTTATCAAGTGCATTATTATTATTATGGAACATTATCCGTCTGCCTAAGGAGCAGTGCACAGAGAATGACAGTATCGCTGGTTTCGGGAGCAGGGTTTTAAAGCAACCTAGAATCCTTGTAGTGCAGCAACCAAATTACTTCACTTGCCTGCCTTGTATGCTTACATATACCTATCATATGCAAGTAACCTGGTGCTAGTTTACACATTTAGCTAAGTATCATGATCATAACCATAACCGTAATCAAGATCATAATAGGAAACCTAAAATTGACTCTTGGAATCGCGAGTCACTGTTAACAGGCCAGGACTGTCCTTCCTAATTGCGGAACAGGGAGGAGGCATTGGAGTGATAGGTGACTGAGTTGTGCCGGACACGATGCGCAACACAAACAGACTCACACGAGTATGGTTTCTCAGCTTTTATGCCGGGCAGGAGTTCAGCCCATTGGTCAGTCAAAGAGAGTAAAGACAGAAGCTCATTCCTTCTGCTGTAATTATGAAAGCTGCCGGGTTTATAAGTAACAAGTTTTCACCATCAAAATTATTTCAATAACAATAATAGGTCGCTTGAATAGCACCCACAGGCAAGCAGCCACCGACTCGCACGCAGTGACTCGCACGTAGCTCTGCACCACTGCACAGAGCAGCGCAGTGGTGCAGACGATGCCGGCCGACCCTCCGCACGCTTAGGCAACCTTGCTAATGCTGCTCGTCCCTCTGCAGGGCAACGCAAATGCTCCCACAAAGAGTGTGTCAATGGCCTTCGGGCCTACTCACCTGGCATCCGGGTCATGAACATGTGCCTGCTGCCACAAGTCACCCACGTCGCCACGATCACTATGCGTGTCGTCGTCCAAGTTGCAGACGTTGGGCCGAAGAGGGTACGCTGCCAGACAGCGACAGACCCAGTACCTCTGGTAGACAGGAAGAAACGGGTTTTGGATGAATGTAACACCTGGTAACACAAATGCAGTGTGATGTTTAGCTAAATTGACGAACAGCTATTTGCTACCGCCGTGGGCCGCGAAATGCGTGCACAGGACCCCACCGCCCAAGGCTGCCCCCGAGGTTCCATTCTACTGTTCACTTGATAGTCCAGTAAGCAAATTCCCCTTTAAGCAAACAACTCCTTTACCAATCTATGCATCGATGCTCCATAAACAAGCCAAAGATCACGATGACCGCTGTGTACTCCGGATCTCTCTTCTCGGGTGCAAGTGGCTCAAACTGCTTAAGAGCGAAAGTCGAAAGCAGACCAGGACTCACTGACAAAGCCAAAGCATGGCCATCGCTTCACAGTTTAACGGCAGCGTTTTCTCGCTAGGCAGCCGGCATCGCGAGGAACTGGTTCATGGGAAAGAGAAGCAGTTCCAGCCAGTTAGAGCTACAGACGCTCTTGCTCAATCACTGCAGACACAATGAGGGGTCAGAGTGAGCTAGCTCTCACCCAGTCAGGCGCCTGGGTACTGGCACTGCTCAACTCTCTCTGCCCCTTTCCCAGCAACTAAAAGTGCATGCGATGGCACGCTGCAGCTCAATCGGTTCGGTGATATCTCGGGGAAGGAAGAGAAGGAGAAGGGGGAGCACTTACGGGCATGAAAAGTCGAGGAAGAGCTGCATACTCGGAAAAAAGGTGACACACTCACCCTAGCCTCTCTGGGAGAACCCCCCATTTGCCACAGTTAAGGTATCGATGTCTGCATCGACAAGTCTCGACTGAATCGAGCTGCGCACGATCATGTACAGTGCTGGGCTAAAAACCAAAGCTGCCGGTACCTTCGGCAAAAGTAGCCAGCAGACCACGAACGGGCTAGTTAAGGCTAAAATCAAGAGCCTCCATTGGCGATATGGCAAAAGCCCTGAGCAGCTCAGCTGCAACGAACGGGGTGTGCGACAGAGAATGCCAGCAAAGGCGATACTGCGGCAGCACAGCGACCTTGTCCTTGCTACCGAGCACCTGACCAGGCGAGCCGCACCTGGCAGTCGCTCTATTCTGTAAGCCTTCCAGTCGGCAACGTCGAGCAGTCCCTCTATGGAGCCGCCTGAACCGGTGCTCAGCTTGACTTTAAAGACCTACAACACAGCAGCACCAGCAGTGCCAAATGCCCAGCTCTCAGCCTTGCCAGACCTGACAAGCCCGACCAGATACGAGGCACTGGATGTACAACTGAACTTTCTATCGCATCAAATACTTTAGAAAGGCCACGCGGGCTTCAAGCATGCTCAGAGCCAGGCGTTAGGCTGAAAAAGGCGCTGTTAGCGTTCATTACAAGCTGTGAACGGCCACATTCTTCACTCGTCCTCATAATACATAATGCATCATTCCAGTGCTATGTCCTTGCGAAGCCAGTCTGGCAAGGTTGGCAGATGTAGCATTTTCTCCGGCAAGCCATCTCGCCAGCACTCAGCCAGGTTATTAGAAGATCAAAGCTACGACATGACATTAACAGATACATGCGACTCAAAATATGGAAAAGGAAACCTGATTCACCCCTTTCCCACTTTGAATAATTAGCTAAGCAAGTGTCATGGAGTCGGGACCCTCGAGATCACAGGCTGGACTCTTGCTGGCTGTGCAATGCAGTGAGCCCAATGAGGCATTGCCCCACCTCCTCCCCCCTCTGAGCATGGCAACGTCATCAGCAAGTATAGGCAAATTGCATACTGACTGAGTGCAAGGCAACACAAATTAATTACTCGGTAAATAACTTGAGGATACTTAATTGCGATTGGCTAGCCGTTATGATATCTGTACATTCAGCGCATGCAGCCAGCTTCGGCCAACGTTAATACCAGTATTATCTTTGCAACCAATATACACTGCAGTGTCCTACGGGCAGTGGCAAGGCCAGGGGAAGGGCAGAGAGGGCGTTCCCCATCCCTTAAAGCAGCTGCAGTAGCCTGGGCCGCCCATATTCCCATGCCGCCCTGGCCCACAAATGAATACACACGCACGCGCACATACACACACACACACACACACACACACACACACACACACACACACACACACACACACACACACACACACACACACACACACACACACACACACACATTATTTACAGTATACCATCGACAAAATATGTTTTCCAGTTACAACGAACCTCTCAGAAAAGGGAATGGGACTTACAAACAGAATGCCTATATTCAGACATTCGATCCTTTGTTTTGGCAAGTTTTCTGCAGTTAAGTGAAGATACTTATTTCACTTGATGAGCAACTGCCTGTCCACATTAAAAGACCTCAGCCATCAAGTGCATTCACCTTGACCTCTCTCGTGAAAGGCGAGCACCTTAACCAGATGAAAATCCTAGCTACACCTCCACTGCCTCCAGGTGGTGCTGCTGCTTCAGTACTGAAGTGGAGCATCCTCACTGCATGCTAGTGCAGCCACTACTTGCAGCCCTCTGGGTTCATATTCTGAGGTCTACCTTGGAAACAGCAGCAGGAAGTATAATTCGGGGATGCACACGGAGGTCACCAACATCATTCTACCGAATCAATGGCAAATTCTGACCACCTGCTGCATAGAGCTCAGACCATGCAGCTAACATGCTGCTACTGCAAACGAAAGGCTGCGCATAGGTCTCATACGCAAAACCTCTTACACTGTCCAGCTCTGAGGCATTTAGAATTAGTCTGGAACAGCAGTGAATAATCACGACAGTGCAGATGGCCACGAAACACCTCCTTTGCGACATGCAGCTCGGGCAAGAGTTCCGACCCGTGAGGTGCGGTGATAGATATCTTGCAACTCGCCTACACAAAGTTAGGTACCATCTGTTTGTATACTGTGACGACCCAGTGGAACTCCTTGGTAAAACTCACTAATGACGTTGTAAGATGAGCCTATAGTCCTAGTTTAATGGTGTCTGCACACAAGACAAAAGTTAATGATATGATTAGAAAGTTCATTTGAGAGCAGTAGTTGTTCGAAGCGATACAGGTCTTAGACGTTAGTTTGCATATGTAGATAAGAAGCAGTGCCTGTAAGTAGAGTGAACCGATTGCTATATATATATATATATATATATATATATATATATATATATATATATATATATATATATATATATATATATATAGTGCTTGAATGAATGGCCTTATCGGTGCTACACAAGCCATTCACTTTGGATGACATAATAATAATAATAATAATAATAATAATAATAATAATAAGACACAGGGCAAGCAACCTAAACGAACTTAACTTAACCTCTTTCTAAGTACTATACATGCAAAGGAAAGGAAGCATGTCAATTCGTTAGTGATATAACATGCACATAATTAGTATGATATAACATGCACACGTTAGTGATATAACATGCACAGGGTCGGCACTCATAAGCACAGTTAAGGACAACACACATACACCAGCAAATGCTATGAGGAACTGGTGAAATGCTATGAGGAACTGGTGAGTGTTTAGCTTCTTTTTAAGACGGGTCAAGTCAGAGGATGTTGTGACGTCAGTCGGTAGTGTATTCTATTCCTTTGAGGCCACAGGAGCTGAAGGCACAATCTCCAAAGGACTTGAGGTTGGCTAGAGGCACAACTAAGCGACTGGAGTCAATTAGGGAGGTGGTATGAGAAGCTTGATTAGGAAAAATTCTGGATAAGTCAACGGAACAAGACAATGAAGGGACCTACGAGAAAGTTACAGAACCTTGAAGCCAATGCACTACTTGGTGGTAAGTCAGTAGAGATTGGTGAGAAGTGGTGTAATTTGGAAGTTGCGACGTTCACGACAGAAAAATCTAGCTGCAGTTTTTCACCAGCTCTTAGCATCGCATTGTACAGGCAGGAAGTCCTGTGAGTGGTGAACTTCTGGAGTAAGGATGGCATGTCACGAATGCATGGACCAGCCAGCCTGTGTTATCTATATATTAGCAGGCCGAAATTTCCACTTCGGAGCATGGCTGAAAGTTGGTAGACTTTGGAGTTGATGTAGTCATCGAGTGAAGGCTCACTTTAAAAAAGAATATCCCGGTCGTATTCAGATGCTACAGGAGACGTGCTGGCCGAGCCGATTTTCAGTGTTAGGCATTCCAATTTTCAGAGTAACACTAGATTTGCACATAGCTAGCAAGTAGGTTTATCGTCAATCAATTTGAAAAAGTTTACTGCCGTCCAAGTGCGAATGTAAGCAACACATGTAGCAAGGGAGCTGAGAGTTTGACGTGCATCTGCCCTTTGTGTGCTCGTGTGCAGATGAGGCAATGCCATGGGTCTTAAGGTTACGAAATTCACAGTTGATATTTGATACCGAACAGAGTCACACATTTCAGACTGAATAAATAAATAAATACTAGCTGATTTAACAGCCTCTTTTTGTATAGCGACAGAAGAGCCTATACGGCTACCACCACTTGCAGTGGCAATAAAGGATCGCCCACCACAGGATTCGAACCCACAACCTCGGGGCCGAGGTCGTGAAAACCAACTGCCTTACCTAGTAAGCCATTACGGCTCACCAAATGAGATCCACGTGGTCAGATTTGCAGAATTTAGCACTACTTGGAGTTGAAAGCATAGAATTGCAAGAGAATAAATTGATCGAATTTGAATGCTAAAACCCGTGATATGAGGTCCCGACATGAGCCATTGTTCCTCGAGGACAGGAATAGCATCTGATGCATAAAGCAGCGCTTAAGGTTTTCACTAATAGTACAAATCCCGTTTCCTTTGCAGCAAATGTAAAGTGCCAAGAAAGAGATTGAGTTCTCTGAGGGGGCTTTATCAAGTGTGTTATTATTATTATTATTATTATTATTATTACAACCTCTGGGTCTTAGCCCAGGGGTAAGGTGCTCCCACTTTACGGCCCAGGTCGTGATTAATAATAATAACAATACATTTGGTATAGCCCCCTCAGAGAGCTCAATCTCTTTCTAGGCACTTTACATTTGCTGCAAAGAAAGCACGATCGAATGGTTAGTGGCAGCATGCTCAATAAACAACAAGAATAACACGGATAGGGGTGACATGCACAAGATCAGCATGCAGGTATGGTTAGTGGCAGCATGCAATGTCAGCACATATAAGCACATAAAGGACGAATCACAGGGACCTACTAAATGCTGTACTAAATAGATGTGTTTTCAGTTTCGTTTTATTAAATGTGGACAAGTCATGAATGTAACGAGAGTCGGGAATGAGTTCCAGGCTTTGGGAACATGCGAACTTAAGGCACGGCCTCCAAAGGATTTGAGATTTGTACGAGGTATGGGTACACAATTAGATTCTGAAAAGCAGGTGATACGATGCTTAGCCTGGTGGGGCAGTAGATCTGATAGCTAGGCTGGAGCCAAAGAATGGAGGGACCTAAAAGTGAGTGACAAAACCTTGAAGTTGAAGCTGCTTGACTGGAAGTCAGTGCAGATCGGCGAGAAGCGGTGTGATGTGGCAATTGCAACGCACGCGACAGGCAAGCTTAGCTGCAGAGCTTTGCGCCAGCTGTAAGTGCCTGATTGCACAGGCTGGTAAACCACCAAGCAGTGCATTACAGAAGATGGGATGTCACAAATGCATGGACCAATTTAGTTAGATATGGTAGCCCTGTCTAAACAAGCCCGAATTTTAGTAATGCTATGTGGCTGAAAGTAGGCAGACTGGTCGTCTAAAACGAAAGGTCACTTTGGAACATGTCACCAAGATTTCGTGCAGATTCAACAGGAGATATGCTAGCAGAGCCTATTGTGAGCGTTAGCCTTTCCAATTTCTGAATCACACTGGGTTTTCCCATAACTCGTAAGTTGGTTATTTCAGTTTAAGAAAGTTTGCTGCCATACATTAGCAGGTGTCATCAATACATGCAGCAAGGGAGTTAAGAGAATTCGAAGTGCTCGAGGGCTGGGAGGGATCAAAAGCAGAGGTACAACTGAGTGTCATCTGCATAGAAGTGAAAGCCTATATTGTGCCAGGCAATCGCATCGGCAAGAGGGAGAGTACAAACCGTGAAAAGAACAGGGCCAAGCTTAGAGCCCTGAGGCACCCCATATTTCAGAGGTTCTTCGGATGATCTTTGTCCATTCACATCAATACTCTACAGTCTCCCACTAATACAAGACCTGAACCATTGCAGATCAGTGCCAGTGATGCACAAGCGAGATGAGAGGTGCTCAAGAACTTGGTGATCAGTAGTATCAAAAGCTGCCGAAGGATCAAGCAAAACAAGCAGGGATACTCTACCCAAGTCTGCATTCCTAAGTAGATCGTTATACACCCGAAGCAATGCTTACTCTGTGTGGAGTGATTAGCTCTAAAACCAGACTGGAACTTACTAGCAAGGTTTGAAGTTTCAATATATGAGTTCAGCTGATCTGCCACGGCTCGTTCCAGTATCTTTGATACGAACGGTAGAAGGGAGACTGGGTGGAATTTGCTCAATTTCTCTTCTAGTGTTGTCTAGTGTTGCTTTCTTGATTAGTGGCCTGACTACAGCCTTTTTGAAAGGTGCTGGGACATGACCTGAGGCTAATGGCATATTTTTTATGTTAGTTATGCATGGCAGCAGCAGATCAACGTATCGTAGAAGCAGGACAACGAGAATAGAGTCCAGAGGACTAGTTGTCTTCTTTGATTGGGATATGACTTCAGGACGAGGTCACTAGTGACCTCCTTAAGATAACTATCATGAGCTGGAAGAGTGCTCACACTCATGTTGGCAGCAGCAGCGGCAGCATGTCACCCATTTTGGCTGGTGATGCTCGTCGGGCGTACAGCACAGGTGAGAGAGCAACTTAGGCTCAAAAGGTCGGGTGAGAGGAATAAGGGCAACAACTATACCAATTTATTATAATTATTTACCTGAACCAGGCCAGATAATAAGAATACTGATAATAGTAAAGAAAATAACAGGTAATAATGATGGTAATATCAATAAGACATCTGTACGGTACCCTAAGAGAATTAAATCTTTTCCCAAGAACTTTACATATGCAGCATAGGACATAAGTGGCTAGGCCTGCCTGCCTGCCGGTAGTAAATGCAAGCGAGCTCATAAAGAAGAGAATGAAAGACGGTTTCGAGTCCTGCAGCAGGCAATCCTTTAACGCCCGCTTTAAGCGGGTGTTAGCCACCAAGGCTCTTTTACCGGTATATAAATGAGGCTGTCTGTCCGATCAGCTAATCTTAAATTTTGTACTTTTTTACTTTGGTCACAACGTCTAGCTAAATTAGTGCTGAGTGCTAACCTGCATATCAAAGTTTCCAATTCACTACGAGGCAGCTGCAAACAATACTGCTTGCTGCATCAAACGTGAATCAAACGCAACAAGCCCATTAGCAGTTTGGCTGGATGGTCCCAGGAAAAAAGCCAATGCCATTATTGTGTCTGCAAACAAGTGAGCTCTCTTACGCCTCATGCAACTCAGCTACTCGAGTGCGGCGGCTGTGGCTAGAAGTCTGTGTCCTTTACAGCTCTACAAATGCATTATTATTAGTAGTAGTACTATTACTATTATCATTATCAAAAGCACACGAGAATAAGAGGAATGCAACCACGGAAATCTGTAGAGGCGCCATCACGCTACATCGCTAGCTGCGATGGACAGCTTTCGCAGCTTCAGCCGACAGCCGTTCCCACTTAACGGTAATCACAAGCTGGTTACCTTTTCTCCGGCAACTGTTTGCATGTCTTCAGTGATAGTCTCGAAGTCTATCACATCTGAGAAATCGGGAGGTGGCTTCCTACGCTTGTACAACTTGAATCTCTTCATAAAAACGTCTTCTTCTCCCGATGCACTGATGGCATCTACGTAGCTCATTTTCAAGTCAGGCCAGCGATCGCCCAAGTTCGGACAGGTCTACTCCAACGGCTGTCAGCAGGGACCAGCTGGCATACTCTGTCGAACCGAAGGCGCACACCACGACAGAGCACCAACCAAACTTCTCCTCCCGCGTCCAAAGAGCGTCGCTGGCGTACCCTCACCGCTACCTTTCTGCTGGTCCAACCCTTTAGCTCTTCCTAATTCCGCCCTACCATTTTTCTTCCTGCCTTTTATCTTCCTATAAGTTTTAAGACGCTCGAGCGTGAGGCGGTAGGGGATCACAGACTTCCTACATTCATCATACAACCTCCAGCTGAAGAGGCGTTTTGTGAAATGAGCTTGGATTTGCACTCATTCGGTCGCAGAAAATTACCCTAAAGCTACAGCTACAGCGTTGACGTACCTGTAAATCTATTCATGGCGCCGTGGATGCTGCTATGGACACTCTGCGTATACGAAGAAAAAGACAGTCTTAACATATTGCTGGTAGGATAACTTGTTTGTAAATATATGTACGGTATTTATAGTATATTTTATATAAAGTTTCGTGATAGGCTTTAGGTTTAGGGTCAACGGCTTAGGATTTCAGTTTTAGTGCTTAGGGTTTGATGATTTTTAGGGTTCATGGTTTAGGGTTTGCGGTTAGCTGCTTAGGGTTTACTGTTTACGGTCTAGGGATTACGGCCGCTGGCTAGCATGTTTAACTGGCTGCTATGGACTCTATGACCGTAGGAGAAATCGCGTTTTTTGAGATATGCGTTGGTGTATTAACTGAATGGCTGGCGTTACAAACAATAGCGACGCATTTCAGCTGCGGCAATTATTGTTTCACGAAATTATATTGTATTTTGTCAGTCGGTGCTTAGATTATCTCAAACACGGGCTGCCGCTGACCGACTCGATCAACGCCGCTGCGACAGTGCCACCCGTTTTCATCCTAGTGGGTCCTGCGAGATATTTCTGATTGGTCATAAGGTTATCATTTCCGTAAGCCCTGGCCAATTTAATTTGATGTAATAAATATCTGTCTATAACTCCTCAAAGCCACAAAGATGAAGTGGGTGTTATGTAGAAGAGTTTTCAACTGCACATTGAAAGCCTAAGCGCTCTTAGGTACTCATGCGATTGCCAATAGAATTCATCTCACGCAAGAAAGAGAAAGTGGGAAGCATAGCTGAGTCAGGAGAGCAATTGAGGTAGTGAGTAGCATGGAAGTAGCAGCTCAGGACGGCTGGAAAGGATGTGACGCAGTCGGCAGCAGGAGAGTAGATGTCGTTGTGTAAGAATTGTAGAAGTGAGTTCCACAGTCTATTACCTGCAGAGAAAAAGCATTTGTCGCTAAATGTCTTTAAGTAGAGGAATGGAGCAGCTAATTTATTGTTCAGAGATAACCTGAGGGCACGAGGAGACTGGAACTAGTGCAGCAGCTCAGCTAGTTGTGGAGGAGCCAAACCATGGCGGGCCATGTGGGTCAGCATAAGAACTTTACTCTGTATCCGTTGATCAACCGGAAGCCATAGAAGCTCCTACAGCAAAGGAGACTCGTGGTTGAACCTCTGGGATTTGTTAACTAGCCTTGAAGCCATAGTCATCACCAGCTGCCATGGCCAAGTGGCTTTTTTTCGGTAGCCCAGCCAAGTGGAATTGCAATAATATAACCGAAACAGAGCTAGGGAGCTATTTAATTTCTTTTTCAAGCCACCGCGATAGACAGGCCCTAATCATAGATGGGGATAGGCGGTGATGTCCACACGTGGAGGCATTATTCTTACTGACACTTTCAAAATTTAGGGATGTGGTTAAGACGACATCCCTAAATTCCGAGCACACTGCGACGGCGGTCGCACAGCGGCGGTCGCACAGCGACGGCGGTCGCACAGCGACGGCGGTCGCACAGCGGCGGTCGCACAGCGACGGCGGTCGCACAGCGACGGCGGACCCCCTACAAGAAGAAGAAGAAGAAAGTCGTCCAGTCACGGGATCTCTGCCTCGGGGCGGAAATCCTATGAGCAGCAGCTCTGTGCTATCATCGTTCAGTTTAAGGAAATTTTCCGACATCCAAGCTGGTCTGGTCCAGCGGTTAAAGTGCTCGCCCCGACCGAGGTCTGGCCGAGGTCGTGGGCTCGAGCCCCGAGGCACATGTGAAGCGCCTGAATAGTGATTAAGTTCTCTTGGAGCGCTATACAAATGAACTATATCTTAAGATCGAATGTCTGCAAGACGAGCATTCAGTTTGTAACCACATTTGCATGCTGACCATGTGCATGTCACCCTAACCATATTATTCATTTCGTTTGTTTTTGAAGCATGACTTTACTTACCATTCAATTGCATTTCACTTTACAGCAAATGTAAAGCGCCGAGAGAGAGAGATTAAGTTCTCTGAGGGCGCTTTATCAAGTGAATTATTATTATTATTATTTGTAACCGAAATTAGGTAGGGGTCTCGGCTATTTCTGTGGCAAACGACGTAGCCAGCTTTTCCACTGAGAGAGGACACTATCGGACCGGATCAATCTTGAAGGTGGCAGCAATCCACACAAACACCAACAAAGACAACATTGGTACTACATTGGCTTCAGTAGCGCGGTATATCTCGGCTCGCCGATGGCTCTGGCTCGCGGTGGGGACTATGAACAACACGGTTGGGCTCTGTGGTTAAGGTGCTCGCCTCTAACCAAGGTCACGGTGAATACATGTAATGACCGAGGTCGTGGCCTCGAGCCCCGTGGCACATGTTAAGCGTGTGAGTAGAGATTAAGTTCTCTCAAAGTGCTAGGCGTGACGTCGAGCGTGCTTATCTCCAGCCACGCTCAGACAGTGGGTCCTCGTGGCCATCTGTGGGTGGCCGCATTGTCGACGAACGCCAGCCACGCATACGGATGCTTTGCAGAGTGTCACGAGAGCGAGAGATTCCACGTCGCGATGGATGACTGCCTGGTCCCCTCAAAAGCCAAAATTAAGAGGCGTCGTCATACATCCGGGCAAGCCCAGAGGTCAGGCCTTGGCCTAGCCGGCGGCCCTCATCGTATTGAAGCTGTCCCAGCTAACCGAACCTCGCCTGGGTACAAGTTTATTAGTCGCTGAAACAGATTCCGATGGTTTAAACGACAAATACAGCTGAGTATCGTTCGTATAGGAATGATGGCCAATGCTATAGGCCATAATCACTTTCCCAGAAGTTTAGTGTGAATGGAGAACAGCAAACGATCAAGAACGGACCATTGTGTGACTCCACAGGTAACTATTCTGTTGGAAGAGACCTTACCTGCACACGAAACAGATTGAACAAGATCGAGGTTGAAACCACGCCAAGGCTTCGTCTGCCAGAACTGCAGTTGTTCCAAATCGTTCAAGTCGGATATACTAGCTGATTTAACAGCTTCTTTTTATATAGCGACAGAAGATCTCTTAAGGCTATCACCACCGCTTGCAGTGGAAATAAAGGATCTCCCACCGCAGGATTCGAACCGACGGCCTCGGGACAGAGGTCATGAAAAGCAACCGCCTCACCTAGTCAGGTATCACGGCTCACCGATATCTTGATCCATAGCATCGAAGGCAGCTCATAGATCTAGCAGCGCTAGTGCAGTGACATTTCCCTCATCGTTGCTGCATAGGATGTCGTTGGTTACATAAAGGGGAGCAGTTTCAGTGAAGTGCTGCCGCTTGAACCCCAATTGAAGTTTTTCTGAAAAATCATTATTCTGAATACGGGCTACTAGCTGCTTAGCGAAATTTCTTTCAAGAATATTTGACAAAAAATAAAGAAGGGAAATGTGTGATAGCTTGCAAGGACCTCAGTATCTAATTCAGGAATTTTAAGTATCAGTCTAACGATGGCCGTTCTGAACGACTTGGGTACAACCCCTTTTTCCAGAGAATCATTACAATTCTGGGTTATGGCTGGGCTAAGTTTGTCTGCCACTGAAGACCACACAGATGATGATATAGGTTCTTCAGGAGGTGGACGAAGTCTTTTTGCAAGACCTTATTACTGAGTTATATCGCGTGTGATGTAATGTATCTCTGTCTGTAACTCCATAAAGCCATAAAGAATATGTGGGTGTTACACAGGAGAGTTTTGTATAGCGCACTCACAGCCTAAGCGGCTTTCGGTACGCATTCGGTAGCCAATAGACTTCGTCTCACGCAACAAAGAGAAAGTGGGAAGCATAGCAGAGTCAGTGAGTAGCATGGAAGTAGTAGCTCAAAACCGTTGAAAAGGATGAGCCACAGTCGGCAGCAGGAGAGTAGTTGTCGTTTCGTAAGAATTGTGGAAGCGAGTTTCACAGTCTAGAACCTGCAGAGCTAAAGCTTCTGTCGCCAACGGTCTTTAAGCGGAGAAATGGAACAGCTAATTTATTGTCCACACAGGACCTGAGGGCACGAGGAGGTTGAAACTGGAGCAGCAGTTTGATTGACTTGGTTCTAGTAAATTACGTCAGAAGGAATGTTATTTCATCTCTTGCAATATCTTTGATTAATTACCTACCGTGCAGTTTAGTAAGGAATGACACATATTTTTTTTTCAAAATCTCCATTTGTCGTTTGCCTTAGATGGAGCCTGACGCCATCAGCATAAGCCTCCCAAGATGCATATGCGAATGGTCACGTGTCGCTCAAACCGAATTCGGGCTCGAACTAGTCCTTGAGTTTACCAGGAGTGGGCATCAAATTTAAATTAAAATTAATTATTTTATGTAATTTGCTTAATTTGTAAGCAATAGAAAACTATCGGAGGGCAGCTTATTGAGAGGCTCAGCCGCCAACGCAAGACCGTAGACATGCAAAGGCCCGTGAAGGCTGGCTACACGGCTGCTATTCCTTAAGCCGATTCCGAAGGGCTGTAAGCTTTCAGCATTCATTCCATAATTGGCTCCCCCGCCACCCATTTTCAAGACGGAGAGAATTCCTTCTTTTGACAGAACCTTCACAGTTAGATTTTTGGAACCACGGCACTGAAAGAAATAAGAGTGTTCTGCAGAATTTTATTGCATCGCAAGTACATTTTAAGCCGGTGCACTGTGCAATAATCTTCCATTGTCCCTCGACGTAGCGGGTCTCCCGTAGCTACCGAAGGAGATCGAGCTGCCTGCAAACTTGAGCGTCGTCATCCGCCATGACAGACCGTGATTAATTCCGGCTAGTTGGCAGGAATCTCCCCTACAAGTAGAGTGATTCAAGCAAATTAGGTTACAGCTCGGATAAAAGCGCTTTTTCATCCTCCTCCTCGTCCTCCTGATCCGCACCCACCTCTGCAACCTTCACCTCTCTCTACTCATCATCATCCTCCTCCTCCTCCTCCTTCTTCGCGCTAGGCGGTCGCATGGTCGCACCCTGGTCAGTCGCTACGGGGTCTCACCTGAGCTGGGCATTGGACAGAGCTGCTAAGATCCCAGTCCGTGCTCTTCTGACCAATCGGTTGAAGCTGCAGCGACGAACGGTAGGAAATATGCATAGCGCAAGCTGCAATAACGTTTGCACGGTGCAGGCGTCGGCTCTGGCCACAGCTTCGGGAACATTCGCGGAAGTAGATTATTGCAGCAGCAGCAGCAGCGGCAGCGGTAGCGGTGAGTCGGCGGCGGCTCGCACCAGGTTATTCCACAGAGCTTTTCCGGCGCTGTTGTGGCCCTTCTCGCTGAAGTGGAAGCAATCTGGCGCGAAGTAGCTGAGGTCCGGATCCGCCGAGCCGGGCTACAGAAGAGTCAGCAATAACAAAACCGCTGCCGGAACCCGCCCGATTGCGTTTCGCAACCGGCGATCGCACAATCCGCTGAGGAGCCGTACCTTCGTCGGCGGCACCGTGTTTCTTAAGAACGGCTGAAGAACGACAACGAAGTCTTCGCGGCCATCGTAACGTCCGCTGTTAAGTAGCTCTTGGGTGACCCGCTGGTAATTCAAAGACAGCTGGCGCAGAGCCGGCAGATCCGCACCGCTCCCATGGCCACAGCCGCACACGGAGCTGTAACGCAGACAGCGAGCCGGAGGCGTGCAGCCCGAGACGGACGCAGACTCGCAGACAGACGCAGACAGCGCAGACGCAGCCCGAGAAGCGCTGGTGCATCTATACGGCGAAGATGCTGCCAAAAAACCTTGGGCCAGCTGGAATACGTACATCATTGTTGGTACAGTTTAGGCAGTCCGAGCTATTGCAGTGCTGCTGGTGCAGTTTAAGCAATACTAGCTATTACACGGTTGCTGGTACAGTTTATTCAGTCGTAGCTATTACATTATTGTTAGTACAGTTAGTGCAATCATGGCTATATTAAATCGTTGTTGGTACATTTTATGCAGTCCCAGCTGCTAGCTCGGCTCGCAAGGTTCCGATGCCTGCGAATCGCTTCCCGGCGTGCCTTAGAAGGGTCGCTGAATGGCGCCCATGACGCTCTTCTGCACCGCTTCCTTCGGCATTTCGGCGGACCGTCTCTGCTTTCTTTGGCACTGCCTTTGATGCTACGCCCACGAAGTAGCGAGATTTTGCTTCGGAGTTCCAAGACCGCGCTGTTTGCTTTCTACTGCTCCGCGGCAGGAAGCGGATAATTACAGTTTGTTCGGTGCATGAGGCTGAAGTGTCTGGCAATACCTAGCATGAGCCGCCACTTTCTGCCTTAAAGTTTTGAGCGAGCACTTAAAATGTGCGGTCGATGCAGTTTCTTCTTGTACGCGTCATTGATCGTGCGATCCCGGAGCGATAAGCGGAGTCGGTGTGGTCTGAGTATATGCAGGCCGGTACCGCTCCTCTCCTAAACAGCTGGTGGGAGCATCCTCGAGAGGGGCCTGTGCACAGCTGTGGTCCGCTTCTAATGAGGCGTTGACACAGGACGATAACCCGCTGGTGAACAGATAGTGGATTCACCATCGGGGTCGGCCAAGGCACAGCCGGAGGCGAGGAGAGGAGACTAGAGTGGGAGAGAGGGGCGAGTGAAGTCGTGCTCCCTCTGCTCTGTGAGTAGTAGAATACATTGTTGGTGTTGGTTCTGTGCAAGCGTTCTGCGTGCAGGGCGAATCGAAGCACAGTCGGCACAATCAGTCAATCGATCGGCACAAGCTGAATGGCTGCCCAAATAAGTCATTGCAAGGCAGACGGCATGTATAAATTTGGATTGCGCCACCAGAATTCGCATCCATTATTTAGGCATCCTGCCAGGGTAAAACAATCATCAAACTACAAGAACATTTGCAGTTAGTGCAAACTCTGCAGCTAGGCTTTTCTACCGTGAACGCCGCGAGTCCCACGCGACTGCGCTTCTCACCGACCTGCTCTGGCTTCCAAAAAAGTATCGCATCGACTTCAAGGTTCGGTCACTAACTTTTTGGTTCCTCCATACTCTGGCTCCAGCCTACGTATTAGAGCTACTCCCTAACCGAACAAGGCATCTCACCACTAACTCTTCTAAATAAAATCGTACTGATATTCCCAAGTCGGCAATCACTTCCGAACTGACGTCGCGACACCGTCTGACTTGGTGGCATTTAAAAAGGAGCTAGAAATCCACATATTACTTTAAGCATTTAATCGGTCCGCGTGAATTGCTCTTTGTGTGCTCAGCAGTGGCGTTCCTAGGATATCGTGCACCCGGGACAAACTAAACGAACAGATGGCGCCCCCAACATCAGGTGCCCATTTTGGCGCTCCCCTGATCCAACCCCTGGGTACATATGCCCCCTACCCTTCTTCGGTACGCCACTGGTGCTTAGTGGTGCTGAAGCTGTGCTTGTTCTCATTAACCAATGCTTCCTTTCCTGCATGCGTAAAGTGCCTAGAAATAGATTTAGTTCTCTTTGGGTGCTATATAAATGTATTGTTATTATCATTTTCGCTCGGTAATAGCATATTGGTCACTCAATGACCACGAACTCCGACGCTGCTATACTCTCGCTCTTGCAACATGCACCGAGGAATCACGCAACAACTACTGCTCTCCTGCTTCCGACTATGGCACATCCTTTTCAGCGGTCCTGAGCTGTTACTTCCATGCTACTCACTACCTCAACTGCTCTCCTGACTCTACTATGCTTCCCACCTTCTCTTTGTTGCGTGAGACGAAGTCCGTTGACTACCGAATGCGTACCGAAAGCCGCTTAGGCTGTGAGTGCGCTATACAAAACTGTCCTGCGTAACACCCACGTAGTCTTTATGGCTTTGTGGAGTTACAGACGGAGATACGTTGCATTACATTAGGGATGTTATGTCCGACAGCAATCTGAAGCTTAAGCTTGCTTCTACGAACCAATATCTACGAACCTCGCTATTTGCTAGCGCCGATGCTGATCCGGTGCTCTCAAATAACCAATGACTATGCCGTCGGCGAGGCAGTTAACCAGACGTTTTTACAGCGAGGTCGTGACTTTTCGCGAGCATAAAATGCCACATTCGCGCCAATCCTGTAAATGTTTTAAAAGTGGAAACGGTCGTATTGTTGTCACGTACTTGTGGACAACGTTGCATATTACGCCGTTAGCCAGCTGGGCAACTGGAGTGATGTCGAATATTTCCACCAGGTTGACGTATGCGCGGGGCAGACCCGCCGCAAGGATGTCCAGCGACTCGCGAACGCTGGCGATGTAGCTGTTTTCGCTGTGCTTGTTCTACAATGCGGCGGGAAGTTCGCGCTGCGCTCTCGCGCGCATCGACTCGCGCGCGGGAAATCGACGTCTCCGGAAAAACAGGCGCGGAGCGGCACCTTACCCCGTCGTTGCAGAAAGCGCAGAGGTTGTTTCCGCCGATGAACAGAGTCACCATCTTCCAATCCTCGTTGAAGCTTATGGTTTTGTCGGCGCGGATCCGTTCAATGAGCAGCCTCGCTTGGCCCGGCATGTCCCTGGACGAGAGCGTCGGGTGAGAGAGAGAGAGAGAGAGAGAGAGAGAGAGAGAGAGAGAGAGAGAGAGAGAGAGAGAGAGAGAGAGAGAGAGAGAGAGAGAGAGAGAGAGAGAGTGTGTGTGCGTGTGTGTGCGCGTGTGTGCGCGTGTGTGTGCGTGTGTGTGCGCGTGTGTGCGCGTGTGCGCGCGCGTGCGCGTGCGCGTGCGCGTGCGCGTGCGCGTGCGCGTGCGCGTGCGTGTGCGTGTGTGTGTGACAGAGAGAGACAGAGAGAGAGAGAGAGGCGCTCGGCGGCGCTGCTCGGTGCGGATGAGCGCAGTCATTGGTGCGCCCCGACACGCCCCACTCTGCGTCAGTGGTGCGCCGGCACGCCTTCCGGCCGCGACGGAGGCGCGCTGGCACGCCCCCTGCCGTCCTCAGAGAGGCGCCTCAGCTCTGCGGGTGCGCAGCCGGAGGTGAAGGCGAGAGCGCGCGAGCGCTTACTGCGCAATCTTGCCAGGGTAGGCGACGTTAAGCTTGGCACCGCTGCTGTTCACGTCGCCTTTGTCCGTCGAAAAGCCTTTCAGGTTTGGGTTGAACTTTTTCAGTATGTCTACATTTAGTGCCGAGTCGCTGTCATGCGAAGAGCAGACTGCGAAGTCTGAAAGCGGATCCAAGTCACAAAGCGCGAGAGCCACTTACTTGGCAGCGTGACGACGGTGCTGACGTCCTTGTCACCTCCGATGCTGCAACGGAGAAACTGCTGCCTTTCGTAGCAGCTTCAATTAACGGCTTCGACGCCAATGCAGAAGCCACGCGGCCGCGCTGCAGCCTGCGGCGAAAAGTTGGTCTGCTCGGCCGCGCCGCCCAGGCAGCAGGCCGGCAGGCAGAGCGCTCGCGTTCGCCGAACGCGGCGCGTGCGGCAGGATTCGACCGCAGACCACCGCGGACTGGCATGAAGAACGCGCTGTAACACTCCCATCGCGTCTGCTTACGAATACCGCCGGTGCGTATTCACTCGGGAACGTTCCTAAGGATATTAAAGCAGCTGGGCGGGCATCTGCTTGACGGCTTACGGATTGCGGAATTGGCGCTTGCTCCAGCCCATTGCCCGACGGCAAGTTTGATTGCTTGATGGGCGACGAGCAGAAACAGCGCGCCTAGGCTTTGCGATCGTACGCCTTACGCCTTTCGTCCACTTTTCGAGAGCGACGAGTTGACGCTCGAAGGCGAACACGAGCACCTACCAAGAGGTCTTGGAATCCAAAATTTTCGAGAAAACCATTGACATTTGCTGAGTGCATGCGCTATTTGCCAATGAAATCTACTGTCGTAACTATGCTGCGTATTTGGTGAGCCGTGATGGCACACTAGATAAGGCGGTTGCTTTCACGACCTCGGTCCCGATGTCGTGGGCTCGATTCCTGTGGTGGGCGATCCTTTATCGTCACTGCAAGCGGTGGAGATAGCCGTAAAGGCTGTTCTGTCTCCATACAAAAGAGGCCGTTTAATCAGCTAGGATTTCTTATTTATTTATTTATTATTTGTGCATCGGACAACAGAATGTCCAGCAGTGGCAGAGCCAAGATTTTCATCTGGGGGCAAGGCAAGCGTGTTATATATATATATGTGTGTGTGTGTGTGTGTGTGTGTGTGTGTGTGTGTGTGTGTGTGTGTGTGTGTGTGTGTGTGTGTGTGTGTGTGGAGTAAGGTGCGCGAGATTTTCGATTGAGCGGGGCCGGCCATACCTGCAATTTATGAAAAGTTATAGCGTAAAGTTGTAATGCTTATTCGACACGAACTCAGCGTTGCCCATTGAGTGGAACTAAAGCACAAATTCTTCACTAGTGACGGTCGCGAAGCGTAGGATACGCGTAGGATAAGGATAAACAAATGATTTTTCAGGTAAACGCTTTCACTGAAAGCAAGGGAAGCTGTTGTCAAGCCATTTTACTCAAAGCTGCCGCTGATGGCGTCCTTTGCTCAGGGTAATCAACGACTGTTTGACCGAGGGGTCAGGTGCTCGCCTTTAACGACCGGGATCGCGGGGTAGAGACCTGCGGCGCATGTAATGAACCTTCATGTAAATAGGTTCTCTTAAGGAATTGAACGAATGAAGTATTTATTTTCCTATTACCATTCGGATCTTAGAACAGTGGTGGTGAACTGCTCGCACTTTGAGACCGTGAGGTCGTGGGACAGACTCCTACGGCTGGCGATTTTGCATTGCCCACTGCAAGTGGAATGAAGGCCGCAACGGTCCCCCTGCTATATATAAATGAGACTGCTGAATCAGGTGACATTCACATTTACCTTACATCTGTGGGTGGGGATTGCTCAGCCTCTTAATATCAAACTGAACGTTTAGCAGGCGTCTTTACGTAATTGTAAGTTTACATATTCTAGCAATACGCCAAGTCATTTAGCGCTAAGTATATTTGGTGGCAACCTATTGCATCAGACTACCGCCAAAGAAAATGTACAGTTATAAATCACCTCTTCAGTTTGTGTTTATAAATGAAACCAGTAACTAAAAGTACAACCCGGTGAAAAGGTCATATAGTCCTAACCTTTAATTAACCGCGTTTCCTATTACTTTTCGCAGCCAATCTATGTACGTATATTCTTAAACAAGTTTTCCTATAACTTTCCCTATTTTAACGGAAAAATTAATCGAGGGCAATGGCACGGTATTCATCTACCGGCTGTGAAATGGGATCAGTTAGGTGAGTGGCTGAGGTTCTTGCTGGAACTTTTTTCGTGGTCTTATATGACCCAATGAATTGTACGTTCCAAGCTACACTTTGAGCAAGTTCTGAATACAGCAGTCCTGTACAATTCCCAGATACTACTGCTGGCTTCAGGAAGGAGGCCAGAGTTTTTTATTTAGCTACTGATTTGCTGTCGCACCGCTGTGTCAAGCCTGATTTGTAATAATAATAATAATAATAAGAAGAAGAAGAAGAGTAGTAAAACACTTGCAATGAGCAAAAAGATAGCAGCTCAGCGCAATGAACGCCTGGAATCTAATGAATGTCCTTACAAGAAATTAAGTCTCGATTAAAGATTATTAGATAAAATTGAAGCTTCCTAAAATTTCAGAAAACTTAGACATTTATTTGGAACGCAAGCGAGGGAGTTTTCTAAACCGAAAGAGCTTAAAATACAATGCTAGGAAATACATTCAATTTTTTGCTTGGTTAAAAAGTGTATTTTCCGTATGCCATTTGCTTAAAGAAATTAAAAAGATATTAAAAAACTGCCTAGGTTGTCGGGGCAATGGTAATTCAAAATTCTCCAGTTTTTGCGCTAGGCATAGTTCGGACGTCATGTTCGCACATATAGAATACTGGACTTTAAGCGTCATTATGAGGAACAGTATAACAAAAACACGATGTGGACTATTTTTGGCTTCTGTTCGCAGTATATCCGCAGATCTTGAACATCTAGTCATTTGTGAACTTTTTTTGAGGGGCCATTTTTGTAGGAAGTCAGAGTAAATACGCATTATTTTGATTAATTCGCTGTTCTTTCTGGTTAAGCGTGAATAACACCACAGAAATCTGTAACTTTCTTAACGGAAATGGTTAATTTTTTGTCACAAAAGAAAGTTTTTAGGGAATATTTGTCATTTGATATACTTCTAAGGCATAAGCAATTATGAAATAGCACTTACTACCCAGTGACAAAATATTTGCTGCATGGTGCAGTGGATTTATTTATGATTAAGGCGATTTTTGTGCTTATTGCAATACTCATCTCCGAGACAGCTTCTATCAGCACTTCAACACATTAAGACCGAGGCATCTAATCAGATCTCTCAGCGAGGCTTCTACTCAGATCAGTTCAACTCATAAGCTGATGCGGCGTATAGTAAATATTTTCAGGAGAAATTGTGTGAAGGCGTGGTGTATGAAATCATCAATGCAGTTATATTGAAGGATTGATGGTAAGAATCATCCATATTGGTCCATCGTATTTAATTCTTTGGTATAACCTATGAGTAATAAAGGCAATCTACTTTGCTTTTTCCTGCCCGTTGACCGGTTTTTCGTTTCTTTTTGGTGTAATTTGTCATTTCATTTTTTCGGCTGGTTGCAGGTCTGAATGGCGTGCATATCGTAAAGATAATTTCGTTTAAATGTTGTTAAGCAGATGCAGTAAAGATAAAGCTGCGTCGTACTGCCGAATTCAGTATCATTAGCTACGCATAAATACCATCTCATCGCTTCTATTACCACCGTGAGTGTTTTGCTTTCCAAATCTGAAAGCCTAGCAGCGATTGTCTCAGCCGCCGGGCCCAACTTAGCTGCTGCTGCCCCGAGGGGCATGTACACGCGCTGCGTTTCTATCGAGCGTGCTGCAGTCTGACGCTTGGAATGAAATGGTGCCGAATCCCAAGTGTGTTATGCAACCAATCGCATGCAGGTCAGCTCAATTTCAGCCAATGTCCCTGAGCTTACCTGAATGCACGTCCTCTGTACTCGGTCAGACATCCCAAAATGGTCCACGCGGATGCGCCATTGGCAGCCTGTAGAATAAAGATACTACAGTCGGTAGGCCGCCGATAGCTAGAGAGACGGCAGCTGCCGGTCCTAGAGGTGGCGACCATATAATTTCAATGAAATAATGCGAAATTAGACTCAAACTGTAGGACATTTGAACAAAAAACGACATGTAAGTAGTAAGCATTACTCTCAAATTCACAATGCAATGACACGTCTCTCTCTCTCGTGCTGCTGATTCAAGAAAATTATTTCTAGCCGTTTGATGATGTTACTTCCATGCCAATCACTTCCTTGGCTGTCCTATTGACGCATCAAAGCCCATCTATTTCTGTCGCCGATCTATTTCGACCCCGCATGCGGGGTCGAAATCTCTCCAGCGTATTGCTCACTTAGTTTTTGCCGCTTTGTGGAGTTACAGATAGAGATACACCCACACGCAAGGAGCACATCAGTTTAGATTGATGCATCGCGTGTGGCCCTCATGTCGACAGAAGTATTACCAAGAAAGAGTCGATGAGTAGTGTGAGCGCAGGCCCATCTTGCAAAATCAAGTCGTCGCAATTATAAGGAACAAGCTAGGCCTTTAATGCTGGCTTGTAATTACTCGTACTTTTTTATTCTAGCTCCTGAGCGAGACGTTTCAAACACCGATGGTGAAATGTGCTGCTGTGGCAATAAGCAAGAGATTATAGTCGAGGTCAAATTAAATTTAGTTTAAAAAGCCTAGAACACTTAAGAGGGAATGTTAAGAAAATACCCATAACATGTGTCCGACAATAAAATGTGTGTTTATGGTACCTTTCGAAAGATAGATATGTTAAAACTGGGATCAGACGTTCTGACGACTTCCTCGTGAAAGAAAAATCGGTTATGCCAACCATGTCTAACCCGGATGTAAACCGGAATAAAAAATCTGCAAATAAAAGATTTACAGATCTCTGCATCATATGCGACTTGTATCCCAACTTGTCGAACCTTGGTAGATGGCTATAGATGCTTGAAGCTTGTTGAGTGCATACTTGTGACTTTTATACAGCTTCATTTCCAGGGTTTGTTGATGCCTTGTAAATTAAATAACTCAACTAATATTTCACTTATCGGAATGAAATTTAAAATGCGAGTTTAACTCTGCCTTTTCTACCCTAATTTTTAATATTTTTTATTTCGGTTTCATACATTTGGCTGTATACGTCATCAAACGTCTTGGAGCTTTATTTTCTGCAGTTGTGGACATATAGAACCAATCCATGCATTCGTGACATCCCGTCTCGACTTCTGCAACTCAGTGCTTACTGGCCTACGGGCATGTGCGATCAGGCGATTGCAGCTGGCGCAAAACTCCGCGGCTAGGCTTGTCTGTCGTGAACGTCGCAGTTGCCACATCACACCACTTCTCGCCGACCTGCACTGGCTATCAGTCAAACAACGGACTGACTTCAAGGTTTTGTCGCTCACTTTTAGGTCACTTCATTCTTTGGCTCCAGCCTATCTCTCAGATCTACTCCCCCACCAGGCCAAGCATCATACCACCCGCTTTTCGGAATCAAACAGTCTACCAATACCTCGTACAAACCTCAAATCCTTTGGAGACCGTGCATTTAGTTCGTATGCTCCCAAAGCCTGGAACTCCCTCCCGACTTGCGTCAGAACATCCCTGACCATTTTTAAAAGAACCGAAAAACACACCTATTTAGGACAGCATTTAGTGGGTCCCTCCCTGTGATTCGTCCTTGATGTGCTTATACGTGCTGACACTGTGCATGCTGCAACTAACCACATTTGCAAATTGACCCTGTGCATGTCACCCCTAACCCTGTTATTCATGTTGTTTATCAAGCATGATATTACTCACCATTCAGTTGCGTTTCCGTTTGCAGCAGGTGCAAAGCGCCTAGAAAGAGATTGGGTTCTCTGAGGTCGCTTTATCAAGTGCATTATTATTGTTATTATTATAAACCGAAATAAAAAATATTAAAAATTAGGGTAAAAAATAAATCAGAGCTGAACTCATATTTCAAATTGCATTCCAATACGTGAAATATTAGTTGAGTTATTTAATTTAAAGGCACCAACCAACCCTGGAAATGAAGCTATATAAAAGTCACAAGTATGCACTCAACAAGCTTCAAGCATCTATGGCGATCTACCAAGGTCCAACAAGTTGGGATACTAGTCGCATATGATGCAGAGATCGGTAAATCTTTTATTTGAAAATTGTTTGCTTCCGGTTAACATCCGTGTTGGGCGTAGTTTGCATAACGAATTTTTCCTGTCATACGGAAGTCGTCAGAACTTCTGATCCCAGTTCTAACATATTTGTCTTTCGAAAGGTACCATAAACACATATTCGATTGTCGGACAAATTGTATAGGTATTTTCTTGACTTTCCCCCTTAAATAAGCTAAAGAACTGTCAAGAAATGATTACGGATGCATGCAGCTGCTTAGGTATTGCCTTTTACGGTCGAATGAATCGCAAATGTGTCACAGATATTAAGCAGGTCAGATATTCAGTTAAAAGGGCCATCATAAATCGATTCGCAGAAGGGGGACGTGCCAAAGCGCTTTAATCCATATAATTTGCGCAAAAGTTGAAGCAGGCATCTGCTTACCGTGAGAGAATCGCCCATAGCGCTGACGACATCAATGTCGCCAGGTAGAAGCTGGTGCACTGTAAAGGTAAAGACAAGAGTTCCAGTCTTAATGCAGTTTGTTCAATTGCTGTCGCTAGCCACACCCGCGGTCGTCCTAGGCACCTTCGGCCACTTGAAGCGGGGGGGGGGGGGTATTTCGCCCGCCGCTGCTGCTCCCCCTTGGACGAATCATCGGGAAATACTATTTTCTCGCTCATACTCAGCAGCAAGTCACTTGAGCCAGCAAATCGACGTAGAGCACAACTAATTTTGCCCCCGAAAGCGAGCGGACGCTCTTCGTTGCGAAGGGTGCGCTGCTGCGAGCGAACGCATGCAGGGGCGATGGCTGCCGGGCAGCGAGCAGTCTGCGGGGGTGTCGGTGCTACGTCGCCAGCGGAACTGCTTGGTTATTTCTTATGTTGACATGGCAGGACTCACTCGACGGTCCGGCCCCCCCCCCCGAAGCTGAGTTGGGCACCAACAGGCCAACGTCTGCTTATGCCAAGGTACACACTATTTACAAACTAAGCAAAACAAATTTCGCGCATGCAGTTACAGCCTACACGGGATCCTCTCAATTTTCTTTTATTCGCAGCCTCCTGGCCAGATGCCCTATTTGAAGTATACCTGACCCGGCCGTATCGTAGTGTCTGTTGCCGGTGCATCGTCCCAATCGCCCTGCCAGCAACCGGCCTCGAAGGCGTCGTTACACAATTTGTGAAAAGCATTCTAGCCAGAAAACCCCACGTGCCTTACGGATGACAATAAAACACAGGCACGCTTAAACGGGGACAAAAGCGCATCTTAGGGATCCAACCGCTTCTGCTCTTACGCTCGTCAAGCAAGCACAAACCTGAAGTTGGCTTGGTAGGTGACCGGAAATTTCCCGGGCAGCTGATGGCTGCGAAAAGTGACGGAGAGTAGTCAATCTAAATTGAAGAGTTGTTGAATCATCGGAGAGCGGCATACGCAGTATTCTGCCAGCTTAAAATGCTCGTAAAGAACTCTAAGACACTGGTTTCAAGTTAGCGACGCAGCGCCGAGCCGACAGAGTACTTTCGCTGATCTTAAATTACCTCACGCCTACTTTGGAATAGGGCATAGTGTCTTTCCAACTCCTTTTTAAGGAATGGAGATTCGTTTATCCGATGTATAGCTTGCACGTAGCGGTCATATGGACTGTCTAAGAAAAAGAAAACCATTGCGGACTAGCAGACGATTCGGCGCCGCTGCCGATGCTGCCGATGCCAGCGCTGCAGCGAGTCTTACCTTCAGATCTCACACTGCCAACGACGAGGGCAATGCACACCAAAGAGAAACGCATGACTGCTGTGTACTGCTGATAGCCAGGAAGTGACTCTCTAGTCACTGCATTTTCGCCACTGACCTTTATATAAAAAGGCCGCGTTATCGACTCATAGGGAGTTATCTATCGTGACCAAGCAAGAGATGAGAGCTCTTGGCAGTGGAGACGTCCGCTGAGCTCACCAATAGTAACTTGGCAGTGGCGAACGACAGGTGCCCGAGAGATAGTATTCTAAATTGAAGCTCGGCAATGTAGATAACTTCTTGTCGGTCGTCGAGGCCATTCGAGAACAAGGGTGGTCCATCTATAAAATATGACGTACAGTGTATAGATAAGCAGAGGAAGAGAGAGAGAGAGAGAGAGAGAGAGAGAGAGAGAGAGAGAGAGAGAGAGAGAGAGAGAGAGAGAGAGAGAGATGGAGCAAGCTCCAGGCGAGAGAGCTCCGGCGCCTCAGTTAGGTGCGTGCAGCGCGTGCGACGTAGATAGGAGACGTACAGCATACAGGATCAATCGAGGAAAAGAGCTTCCAGAAGGTCGAGTAAACAAGTGGAGAAAACAATACTCTTGCGTAGCACATTCCTCGTTTATAGGCTTGGAAAATGCACGGCCATTTACTGACAAAAAGACCGGTAGACGAGTCTAACAATCTACGGTACTTGATTATAAAGCCGCGGAAAGCGCGTGATTCGTAGATATGACCCAAGGCCCTCAAGCCTCTTCGAAGCAATCGGAAAAGAAGAAAAATTCGGTATGCTGTCTTTCGTGTGACCGATTGCTTTATTTGGGCTCGTCTAATCCATGCTACATTTTACATGAAGCAGAGACCTTTAGCTAGCTGCTAGCAGAGCTAGCGTTCACGTATAACGTCGTTGCATAACGTCTCCTTTTTTCTTGTGTAGCCGTGATAGTCCCCACGGTTTCTTTGTAATGTAACGTATCTCCGTCTGTAACTCCACAAAGCCATAAAGACTACGTGGGTGTTACGCAGGACAGTTTTGTATAGCGCACTCACAGCCTAAGCGGCTTTCGGTACGCATTCGGTAGTCAACAGACTTCGTCTCACGCAACAAAGAGAAGGTGGGAAGCATAGTAGAGTCAGGAGAGCAGTTGAGGTAGTGTGTAGCATGAAAGTAGCAGCTCAGGACCGCTGAAAAGGATGTGCCATAGTCGGCAGTTGGAGAGTAGTTGTCGTTGCGTAAGAATTGTGAGAACAAGTTCTACAGTCTAGGACCTGCAGAGCTAAAGCTTCTGTCGCCAACTGTCTTTAAGCGGAGGAATGGGACAGCTAATTTGTTGTCCACATAGGACCTGAGGGCGCGAATAGGCTGAAACTGATGCGGTTTGCACGACCTCACCTAAAACGAGGTTCACGATTATACCAAGATAAGATCAACTAAGCCCACTTCCACGTTATATGAGCCTCTCAATGCGCTATTTCTCTTGAATTATCTGCCAGCCAGTAAAAAGGGCTCAGCGAATCAATCACTGATGTAGATTCACACCGACCCTGAAATAATGCTGGATCCCTATATGTTCAATACATTTTGCTCACCAAGCTATTCATTGTTCTATAACGGACTCAGCAGTCTTGCAGCGAGAGTCTCACAGGTGCTTGAATTCACTCATAGCCGATAACACGTGCACATTGCTCCGAAGGCTGGCATTTAAGGAATGAGCGGAAAGAAATTTTGTAGCGGTTCCCCAAAGCCTCGAGGTCGCTCTAATCGCACTTGGGAGTGAAAAAGATTTGTTCATTTTACGACGCAGAATAAAAGAAAAGAACGCTGCTTCCATAGATGAGCTTCAAGCAAAGTGTTGAGCGTGCGAATCTGTTGTTGCTGTGGAAGCGCTATCGGCATTGCTGCGTAAGACTAGCTTGATGTACTGGATGCGTGGAGTAAACAGCTAAAGCGCCTGTCATTTGAACAGCTGTCCGACGAAAGTAAGGGTGCACACAACGAGTCGGAATTTTGTTTTAGTTACTGGCTGATTAAACGGCCTCTTTTGTATGGAGACAGGACAGCCTTTACGGCTATCTCCACCCCTTGCAGCGACGTTAAAGGATCACCCACCGCAGGATTCGAACCCGTGACCTCGGGACCGAGGTCGTGAAAAGCAGCCGCCTTACCTAGTGTGCCGTCACGGATCACCAATGCGGCTGATGCTCAGCTGTTGAAGAGAAATTCGAGCGTCGGCGTCATTTGAATATGTAAACGCCCAGTCTACAGCTTGAAAGTGCAGTTTTACTAGGAGCCATGTTGAGAACCCTTGCTAGAACCCTCTTATTTCTCTTTTAGTGGTTCACTAAGCAAGCTGTCCTAAACAGCAAGGGGAAAATGTGAAAACGTGGTCAGATCCTCAGTTAACCATGTTAATATGGGCGCGTAACTTTCGTAGAAGAACCACAACTGGCGACGCGAATAGTGGCGTATGAAAAGCAAAGCAGACGCTCTATCAAAGTGTCGGCAGAAACTTTGCTGCCTTCGGAGCTGCCACGAATGTAATAGCCTACCGAATGCGATTCGCTAGTCTGAGCATGCTCGCACGATGAGTGTTGGCTGCTCGACTGCAAGCCAAAATTTCAGCGGCAAACTGCGGGGCTATGCAATCACGGTTGCAATTTCTAAAAACGCTTACTTACGCAGATTTCAAGTTTATTTTCCCGCGAGACAATTCAATCGTTTGAGAGGCCGCTCAGAGCAGCTTCCGTCGCACAGCATCCGCCGACCGGCGGAAGCCCGGATACGCGACGGTGCACGAAAGCGAGCCCACTGGGCTCTGACGCTGCGCCGCAGAGTGGTAGTAGTGGACTCCCCTCCCCTCCCCTCCCCTCCCCCGATGCGAACCTTCTGAAGAAACACTTGTGCACCTGTAGCTGTCGTACTCAAAGAATAACGAAGTGTTCACGTTAAAGGCTAGCTGATTCATCGGCCTTATTTTATGCAGCGGCAGAAGAGCCTGGGCGGCTGCCGCCGCCGCTTGCAGTGGGCAGTCAAGAACGAAATGAACGCAGAAGCACTTCTACAAGCCCCTCTTTCCTTTTCCTCTCAGGCTTCAATCTTTGGCGTTTAATTTTGCCAGGTATTAGGGAGCTGCGGCGAGCGAGTCTGCGGAGGCCAGACGCCGGACGGCCAATTAGTGCAGCTCGTATTTCCGAAGCTGAGCGTCTCCGCTTTGGGGGCGATGCACTCGTGATCGCTGGCGGCAGACGGGCCATCTGGGAGAGCTCCGAGCGCCGCAGCCGCTCTGCACCTCTCAATGGCGGAGCATAGCTTACTCTGTCGTATCGTCACCCGCCGGCTAGAAGACGCCATTGCGGTAGCTAGACCCCCTGACCTGCCCGCGCAATTGGTGCCGCCATTGTGAACGTTGTCTGGCGGCTTCTTAACGAAAGTTTCCACCCACAAACGGGGAGAGGGCGCGTAGCGAGTGCTGATTCTGTTACGGACGTGCGAAAAACACTCTCGTAGAGCCAGCGCCTCGAAGCGCGGCTGACGAGTCGTCGCAATTGCTGGGCTGACGCATGCCGGTATGCCGACGGTAGCAGATAGCTGCAGAAATCAAGAGCGTCCGTACCTTAATGTAGCGAGTCCGCGTCATTCACGAAGGCCAGTCTATTCCGTAGCCACTGAGTGGCACGCGTGTACAGCACCAGCTATCGGGTACACTTTTTAAGCCCAAAGGACAATTATTTATCATTCGAGATATGATTTTTACGATTTCCAAACCATAGACTGTGACATATCCGGGGTCTAATGACTCTATTGGAGAACTCCCAAAACCACAAGCATTGTCACAATCTGAACGATTTTAGCGTACGCAAGTTTCTCTACCTAACCCTCAAAATTCACTAACCACATTTGCATGCTGACCCTGTGCATGTCACCACCCCTAACCATGTTATTCATTTTGCTTGCTTACCAAGCATGATATTACTCACCATTCAATTGCATTTACCTTTGCAGCAAATGTAAAGCGCATAGAAATAAATTGAGTTCTCTGAGACCGCTTTATCAAGTGCATTGTTATTATTATTATTAAATAAATATTTCTCTCACTTATGCATTTTCTTAGCCAACTGACGGTACAAATACTTCGCCTTATTGCCATTATGTTTTCATTGCTGATGATTGGCATATATACGAATGGAAGTGAACGGCCCAGATAATGAAGACTCGTAGAAGGCGAAGCACTCATGTGGCGCCACGATGTACGCCTGTACGCTGTGCACTAGTACACTGTGCTTGGATGCACTGTCGATTGGCCCAGTTTTCAGAAAGCGGTCCACAAAAAAGGCCAACATGACACGTCAGTAAGACAATTGAACCGACTGCGAACCGTGATCACGAGGTGAAACACTAGAGGGACGTGCGTTGCTAAAATGCACCGTAAAATAAAAATAATAAGTCGCTTGTAAAGCACCCTGAGAGAAATTAATCTCTATCCAGGTGCATTAAAATTGCTGCAAGAGAATCAGCAAAGGCAGACAAATGTCATGCTGAGGAAGGCATGCTAAAGTAAACACGAAGACACTCGTAGCCACTGGTTAGTAAGAGTTAAATAAGGCAGAGGGAAAGGATAAACCGTAAAAAGACAAAACCTCACGACCAAATCCTGAGGTATGCCATGACGCCTCGCGGCTCTCTAGAGGACCGACAGCCGTTAGCATCTACACTGGGACATCTCTTACTCGGATAAGACATCACCCTGTTTAGCATTGTGCCAGCGATACGTTGGCTTGTGGAGAGGTGCTCCGCGAGGAACTGGTGGTCAATGGTGTCAAGAGCTGCTGATAGATCCAGGAGTACAGCAGCGAGGCGCTACCATAATATCTGCATTTGTTTCAAAAGTGCATTGCAAGCAAGAAGCGGAGCAATTTTTGTGGAGTTGTTATCTCCAAATTCCGATCGGAACTTGCAAGCAAGATCCGACGGATCTATGCAATTATTTAGCTGCTGAGCAACCGCTCGTTTCCGTGTCTTGGATAAGAATGGCAGACAGGAGACAAGTCTAGTCGCAGGACATCTCATACGAAGGCATCTCATACATAGACAAAGGCACTTGGGTGGCTTTATCCCCCCTTCCCTGGAAGGCGATCCAGAAGTGGCTTCCGCCCTGCTGGTTACGCCTACTTTAGCCCCCTCGAAGTCAGTTAGGCATTCAGATTGGATGCCAAGCCACCAGAACGCGGCAACCGTGCTTAAGAGTGGCGACGGCTCTCGGTGCTAAGCTATTAGTTAATAATAATAATAACAATGGTGATACTTTTGATATAGCGCCCTCAGAGTTTTAGTTGTGTATAGCATCCTTATAGGTGCTTCCACAGAGGGGGACCACCATCTTTATTAAGATGGAGTGGAAATGGGGGGGGGGACATTCGGTGCTCAGGGCGAGTCAGTTTCTTGAGAGAGCCTACTGGGAGTTTTTCTTAGTGGAAGGAGTGGGGGTATATTAGAGGAGCTGATGATGTAAGTCTTATTGGAGAGGTCAAGAGGGCTGTGGGCGACCTCTGGAAGGAGATTTAAAGTGAGTTCCACAGTCAAAGACACACACACAGAAACCTTCTGTGCCCAACAGTCTTTTAAGCTTAAAAATGGAACAGCCAAGTTATTGTCCATAGTAGACCTGAGGAGGCTGAAACTTGTGCAGCAGTTAAGCTATGTATGAAGGTGCCAAACTATGGCGGGCCTTGTGGACCAGAGTAAGAATGTCTCATTTCGGTTGAGGTTTTGACAATTCCTTACTTTCAATGTGTTCTGCAAGCTATGCAGCAGCAACTTTTTTGATAGAGAATCTTGGATCAAAAGAGGAAGAAGGCGAATGGAAGATAATTTGATCGGAATTTTGAATTCAATCCAGGCGTTTCAAGTATGAATGATGGTCGATTTGAAAGTATTTGGAGCAGCCCCATTGTTCAGAGAAGCTGTCAAAACCTGAGCTACGGTTAGACTAAGTTTGTCTACCAGTGAAGACAGCAGAGGAGGTAGTATACAATCTTCAGAAGGCAAGCTCTTTTTACTAAACTTAATTACTGTACGGTAGCCATGCACACCTCTTCAAATTTCTTAAGGCAGATTGCTACTCGTCACTTGCTTTCGCCATAGGTGGCTTCATGGAGGCGCGAATATGTGCGATTTTTTTCAACGAAGAAGGCAGAGGAGCTATTGACCAAACAGCGAATATCTAGGTAGTGAGACAGCTCAGAGTTGTCTAGCAAGCGATTCACTTTTATACCTTTTTTGGGGGGTCTGACTGGCAGGACGAGAAGACAAATGAAAAAGAAGCGCTCACGTTCGTTTCCAAGCTTGCAGATGCAGCAGCCGCATAATATAGGAAGTCTGCGAAACTGACTAGATTGGTGTCAGACCCAGACTTTTAAAAGCGCTATTCGAGCCTGAACTTCACGCGGTCGGTGCATCTGTTGACGATTTTTGGCAAATCAAAAGTCGGCGCTATGAATCGTACCTAACGGCACTCGAACCGGACTGCGAGTCAATTTTCTAGCGGCTTTAGTAATGCAGTAATTGAGCGAGTCCTCACGGCAGAGCGCGTCCTCCTGGCAGAATAAAAATCTCGCCAGCGTGCGAGCAAGTGAACGAGCGCCCAAAAAAAGAGGTGACGTGCGCTGCTTGCTGTGCGCTTCGCATCGGTGCAAACAGCCAAGTACTGGCTGCCCAACTCCGCCGATTAAGGAATCGGAGCGAAAGGCGAAGATAACAATCGCGAGCGAAGTTTCCGCTCCCTCTAGAGAAAGATGAAGTGGAAGCTCGAATGGACTCAAATAATCGCGCAATGCGTGATCCCTGTATCAGCGATGCAACTAGCTTCGCTTATCCGAACCATGCCACTCGGGGTGTGACAGCCACTCGATAAAGCTATCGGCAAAGCCTGCCGGCAGCAGGGCAATCGTACGTCGAGTTCTGAGCCCAGCCGCGGCTTTGGATTGCTCGTTAGCAGACATCTCGCCGTCGCAGACAAAACTTTGGCAGTCAATATATAATTCCAATGGATCAGCATGTATCTCTTTAAATCGGTCAGGAACGAGCCACTGCTTCAGCCGAGTAAGGGCTTCCTGCAGTTCGCTTCGCGCTCGGTGTCAGTCCAGAACCTGCTACTCCAGGCACTGCGGCCGGCAGGTGCGTGGCGTCGGGTCGTTCCGACGAACCACTCGACCCGTTTATAGGCCTTGCTAACAACTGTTGTAAAGCGAGCGAGGCTATCTGCTACTCTTACGCGCACTCCCGCGTGACCTTGCCTTAGTTCGAATATGGTGGACCGCCAAGAATCCTAACAGCCACGCTTGGCTATTTGCCAGAGACGAGGCGCATCTATCGAGATGCCTGTCCTATCGCTTATCACGCTTTCATTTGGAATGAAGCCAGAAAACGGAAGACTTTAAGACGCCAATCCAAAGCAACTTCGCATGCTATTCTGGTCAAGAGGCAGAAAAGCTACCGTATATTATAGAAAAGTCTGCATTTCCTTAGATGTATCTCCGTCTGTAACTCTGCAAAGCCACAAAGACTATGCGGATCCATATAGCCTAAGCGGCTTTCGGTACGCGTTCGGTAGCCAACTGACTTTACCTCACGCAACAAAGAGAAAGTGGGAAGCATAGCAGAGTCAGGAGAGCAGTTGAGGTAGTGAGTATCGTGGAAGTGGCAGCTCAGGACTGCTGTAAATGATGAGCCATAGTCGGCAGCAGGAGAGTAGCTGTCATTGCGTAAGAATCGTGGAAGTGAGTTCCACAGTCTAGGACCTGCAAATCAAAAGCTTCTGTTGCCAACGGTCTTTAAGCGGAGGAATGGAAAAGCGAATTGATTGTCCATACAAGACCTGAGGGCACGAAGAGGCTAAAACTGGTGCAGCAGTTCAGCTAAGAGGGCCTTGCGGGTCAGCGTAAGAACTTTGCTCTATATCCGCTGATCAAACGGCAGCCATCCTAGCTCTTTCAGCATAGGAGACACACGGTCAAAACGCTGGGATTTGTCAAATCGCCTTGCAGCCACGTTCACCACCAGCTGCATTGGCCTAGTCGCTTTTTTCGGTAGCCCTGCTAAAGGGTATTGCAATGATCTAGTCGAGACAGAACTAAGGAGCTAGTAAAATTCTTTGCAAGCCTCCGTGAAAGACAGTTCCTAATCTTAGATAAAGATCGGACGAGATGGCTAGCTGTGGAAGCAGTCTTCTTAACGAAGCTTTCAAAATTTAGGCAGCTGTCGAAGACGACAACTAAATGTCTTGACTTCTGTATCTCACTGCTTGCTGATTTACCGGCCTGTACAGTCAGGCGCTTACAACCGATACAAGACTCTGCAGCTAGGCTTTTCTGTCGTGAGCGTCGAAGTAGCCACCTCACACCACTTGATCTGCACTGACTCCCAGTCAATCAGCGCACAGACATCAAGGTTTTGTCACTCACTTTTAGGTCCCTTTATTCTTTGGCTCCAGCCTAGATCTACAACCCCACCAGGCTAAGCATAGTTTCATCCTGTTTTCGGAATCTCACTGTTTACCTATACCTCGCGAAATCCCAAATCCTTTGGATACCGTGCCTTAGCTCGTATGCTCCCAAAGCCTGAAACTCATTCCCGACTTTCGTTACATCCCCTGACTTGACCGCATTTAAAAAGAAACTAAAAATGCAACTATTTATAATTGCATTTCGTGAGTCTGTGATCCGTCTTACATGTACTTATGCATGCTGCCACTAACCATATTTGCATGCTGACCCTGTGCGTGTCACCCCTAACCGTGTTATTCTTGTTGTACAGTATCTGAATTTTTGACGAAATTGTCCTATTGGTAATTTATATCCCTATCACTTATTTGATCTAGAAATGCAATCTGCTAATGCAGCTATCTTACCAAACTTTTATTTAGCATGCTACAAAAATTTCTGGGTCTGTTCAATATTATAAATAAATACTAGCTGATACAATAGCCTCTTTTTGTATAGCGGCAGATGCTCGTCTGGGACTAAAGGCTCAATAATTCGACTGAGTTGTCTGCTGCAGTCTCGACAGTCGCACGAAATTGCCAAAGAACAGGTCGCCCTTTTTCAATTTAAAAACACAAAGAGCTGCAACCGCAAGCACTATGATTTAACAAGCAACAATGATTTAACAATTCGCTTTCCCGATTGTAGCTGTGTGCTACACATTAGACTAATTGATCAGCAAACAGGGCTGCAATCGTAAAGACTGGTGAGTACGACACTGTGGCTAGGCGTACAGCTTAATTATGCATTCAGAAAAAACGGCTTTTACTGAACGAATGAGTTTAATACGACGCAAATAGAACGATAATGACAGCAAACGAATACCGATAGGGCACGAGCCATGCGAGCGAGCAATGAAACCCACGAGTAGCTAATTAATGGGCAGACGCATGTATGTTTAACATGAATGCAAAAGAGCAAGAAGGCGAGATGCGAACGCTCTTGACAGCATAAGACGTGCAGGAGGGGCACAGGTTTTGCACCGCAGAGCTGTGACGTAACTCAGCAGTACACGAGGATGTGCCGGACAGACGCACATAGGAGGCTGTTTCGAGCATCGAAAAGGATCCTGCTCTCTTGTTGTGAAACTATGATAACTACCCGAAACGGAATTCTAAAGAAGCACTGATCTCGTGGTTGACGGAAAGCATGCATTCTCTGGAGCCTCTAGCTTTGCCTTAACTGCAACAGCTATGACAATGCATAGCTACCAAACACTCTCTAAGGCTTTGCCACACAACCAACCAGGCTGCAAGCAGTGCATTCGTAACCGGTCGCAAAAATGGCCACGAGGTTGACAGTGCCAATGTCGATGAAATAGTGAAGAAGCCGGGCAGAATTCGACGATAGCGAGGCATGACCGCGGCGAAGATGACGACGACGAAGTCAAATGCACCGTGGTTACAAAGATAAATTAGTCAGCAGCCATTTCAGCATCGGGCAGTTCGTGAGGTCCGATTATGCCGGGCACTGTCAACTGCACTTTTCGCTTATCTTCCTGTGCTTGCCTGATCTGTGTCTCCCGCTCTTCCAAAAATAGGTCCGTGGTGTCCCCACCGGAGAACTCCTAAAGAAAAACACAAGAGCTGGGCTGCTTGACAACTACCACCACTGACTACAAAGGTAGCAAATTAAAACGAAGCAGGAACAAGAGCATAAACATATCTGTCAGCCATTGTTGTTGGCTCTAATTTCCACGGCCACGGTTCCATCGGTTCTCGTTATGTGAATGATTACTAAATCTGATGGGGGATAATAACCCAAATTTTTGAGGTGAGGTTACTCCTCACCCACACGGCAGCAGCATTTGATGCCAAACCAGCCTTGGAGTGACACAATTCTGCGTAAGTATTTATAATGAGAAGCTGTGGTGGGATGTCGCTACTTCTAGCACGTGGATGGATGTAAAATGGTCATCGTTGAGATATGCTTACAGCTACGGTTAAACACACGCTTCTCTCACTATACAAAGCCACATAAATTAGCTAGGGCCACTGAACAGATGCAACACTATGGCTAAACTGAGGTGAGCTGCTACAAACAAAAAAGGAAGCCCATGGTACAATAGCAGACTCACTCCGGCATACATACTAAGGCAAAGGCAGCATGGCAGCAACAAGCTTAACAGTTAGAGTGACGTCTACTAAACTAAGACTAAACAAAAAAGCATTACTTACCCTGATCTGGACTAAAAAGTCTCGAAGGTGCTCTTTGAACTGAGGGATATCTTGATCAAAGCTGAAGAGTCCTTCGACAAAAACTTGAATCTGAGCTCTAAAAAGAAGCCACCGACTCACTAGTCGCAACAAACCCCCGCATGGCATGCCTGACAAGAAAGCAGCTATAAAGCTTTGTATCACTGGAAAGTCAGCCAGGATGCCAAGCTTAAGATGGGACTGGAGTAGCATACCATTTAAACCAATTGCATTGCCTTATGCTTTCAAAAACGGAAAACTCATCCACCTAAAGCTATTTATAGTACTTGCCGGTTTTACAAGGCAATCATAACAGTGAAAGGACAACATTCAGTCGAATGATTTTGCGTTTTTGGTTGACTTCAACTCGGGATGCTCACCGACCGCATTATCTCATGGAGCATGAAACTTCCTACTGACTACCCAACAAAAGCATGTGACTTTCAGCCTCGTCTCCATCAGGACTAATATGGAATCCAAAGCAACAAAACAGGTACCTGTAAGCTCATCACGTGTGGCCACAATTAGCATAGGATTGTTTCTGAGAATGGCTACCCATGAGGTAGGTTAGCAACCACTGTCGTGCCAGACGAACAAACTGATCTTAACCTTCCCACAAACTAGATTTGACTAAATTATTGAGCGGTAGCCCAATTAGGTGAGTTGAGTCGGACCCCAAGATTAATGCTAATACTAATAACAAATTTGTATAACACACTCAGAGAACTTAAAAATCACTTTCTAGGCACTTTACATGTGTTATACAGTAAGCACAACAAAGCGTCACAGGTCAAAATGCTGTGCACAATTGCATCGATCTGAGTCATTCCAGGAGTATAAGAATGAAAACAGTCAGCATATGATCCAAGCTCCCAGAACCAAACCGACTTAGGTATGCAGCTGAGGCGACAACATGTGCAGTATTCATCACGTCAATTAGCCAGCCTTACAGCACTTCACAATAAATAAAGCATCAGATTCAACAGCCTCTCATGTGTAGCAACTAAAAAGCTTTAAGGGCCCGAGTTCAACACTGGCAGTGGACACACTGGAATTGCCTGCTGCAGGACTTAAACCCACGACCTGGGGTGTGAAGTGCATGGACTAGAATGCAGTGGCTCTCACTGCCCAGTGAACGTTCAAAACAAATAAGGCTGTGCTACAACAAATGACTCAAACCAGGTTGTATGCACATGGAATGGGCAGGCCCGAGAAAAAGCAGAGTATTCTGTATGCCCTTAGTAGAAGCTTAAGACCGTAGACAACTTTTCCGACTGAAAGAAACAGAATTCGGATTTTGATACAAGATGCACAACTAGTGGGAGAAGGCAGCAGTAGCTCGACACGAAGAGGCACTGAGAACGAAGCGACTATGAAGTCCGGGGCCTGAAGATGCAGAATTTCCAGTTACCTGCAATATCTCTTCTAGCAAGTCTGCAGGTGTGCCGTCAGGTTTGCAGAACACACTTCGACGTGCCATACATTTAAGGGTTGTCCAATTAGTAGGTTGTCCTATTCCATAGCCGTACAACCAAAACCAATAATCCTGGCCCCTAAATAACAGGGCCCATTTAACAGCTACCACTAATTTGATGCACCCTGGATGGAAACACAGTCGATATACACCCAGAAACCTTGAGCCTGTACTTACCGCATAGCCAATCCAGATTCTTGAATAGGGTAGAGCCAACGCCAGGCAAAAGTGAAAGGTATACGATGCTGCCAGCATTGAAAACCGTAGTGATCACGCTGGATTTGACAGTGGTGGTGGTGGTAATGGTGGCAGCAGTGATGATGAAGATGATGGTGATGATGATGACGGTATGCGGCGACGAATGCAATGGCAACAGCTACGACAACCACGATGGTAGGCAATGTGACGGACTTAGATATGCAATGATGGTGAGACTGCATGGACCACCATATAGCCACCGATGGCACGCCAAAGTACCTCTGAGTGACTGGTATGGACAAGCTTGCAAGATTTGCACTGCACTTTCATACTGATTAGCTAAGACAAAGCCTGGTTTACAAGCGCCCATCGTAGGAGACCATAACTACTGCAAGCTGAACTCAATGCTAAGCCAGTCACACTTACTCAACAAGGTTGGGAAATGCCGTTCGTAGGAGGCTGACAAGGTAGTTCTGTATATATTGAACATTCTGGGTGGCTGTAACCGTCTGATGTAAAGACACTGTGATCCTGCCCGTCTCCAAAAGGGTGAACATGTAAGCCAGAATTGTCGACTGCATTGTAAGACCTAGAAAATAAAAAAAATGTAAACAAGGTTAAATTGACAGCTGACTTCCAAAGCAACTATAGCCTTTGGTGGAGTCATCGCCATGCAGAGCAACTATAGCCTTTTGTGCAGTCACGGCAATGACACAACAAACGTTTAAGAGGACTCGTTGAAAAAAACAGCACCTCGAGTGAGAGAAAAATGCGTGTGACATAGCCAACCAGGACTAGAAGAAACAGAAACCCATTATCAAACTCAAATCCTCACCTCCCGTATGAGTGCTATCTGCCACCACTGAGAATACATGCTGAAGTATGTCAGTGTAGTAAAGCCGGTAGAACGCCTGGGAAGTATTTGAATCCTGCTGGCCCACATTCTGCATCAGTGTGTAGAGTATGTCCAGACCAATTTCGCTGACGTTACGCATGCTGTGCTTGAAAGCCCAGATAACCGAGTCAAGTACCAACTTAAACTGTGTAGGTGATATCTCCAAGAATGCTGCAAGTAAAAGAGATATGGTAAATGCTGACGATATTTATTAATAGCCATGCCATTATTAAGCCTCTAGAACCAGCTATCAATCCTGACCATTAATAATTTGAAGTAAATAACCATTAGCAACATAATAGAACCATTTAACAATACTGACCATTATTAAATATATAGCCTAACAGTCTGCCAGATTTATTTAGCACTATATGCCCCCAATGATTACTATAGCAATTAAACAGAAAGCAGAATGCAATCTGCTTACACGTATCCAAACTACATCCAAATGCAAGAAATGTAGAAGAGGTATCAAATGCAGAACTGCACAAATATGCAGATCGCCCACCTGAGGCATAACAGGCTCAAAATAAATCTACGTGGCAGGTCTGTAGCGCAACTTAAGATCTCAGATGCTAAAGCCGAATACAGGCACATGCACTAGTACCAAAGAATGGCTTTTACTATAGACCGGTTAGCCTCACCATATTATCAAAAATATATATAATCCATTTGCATAGAGTCCCAACAGAACTTAATCTCTATTCAGGCGCTTCGCATATGCCACGGGGCTCGAGCCCACGACCTGAGCATGACCTTGATCGGGGCGAGCACCTTAACCACTGGGCTAAACCAGCTCGAAGCTTTCCCACCAAGATTGAGCCCACCATTGCTCGCTGGTTCGATATTCAAAGAAAAGGACCGCCTCCTTCCAAAGGCAACTCTGTTAACAACTGCTATTAACAACAAAATTCGATTCAGGTCTTACCTGAAAAGCAGTTTGAGTTAACTGCTTGCAGCAGCATGAAGAATTCCGTACGGTGCTCCGGGTAATCCTCAAAATCTTTGTTGATCATATCTAGTGTACACTCAAATACTGCTTCGAATATTTGAGGAACTGCTTTGGTAATACAGCCCTACAAGGAGAATGACCGACATGCTCAACGCGACGCCTTAATTCTGTGACACATTACACCAACAGCCGTGGGGTAATGCAAGCCCAAAATAAATTCCATGCCCAGCAGGACAGAAGCCAAGGCAATGACACTCAGAAAATTCAGCAGCTTACTTGCCCAGCCTTTTAATACGTACCCCAAGCTTTCCAACAATTGTCGCCATTGCTCCTAGAACCTCAGGCTCTCGTGACGCTGGAACGTTGCGCTTATAGTCCAAGAGTACAGCTTCCAGTAACGGAGCAATAAAATTCTCAGCGACCTGTAATGAAAATTTTACAATCTTTAAACTTCCACCAGTAGGCAAAGTCAGATTACTCATTAACTCCATCTGCTCAATACAAGTGCTGGAGCACAGACAGCAAGCAGTGTCACCGGACCGACAGCCTTAGCCTAGATGGAGTGGTCGCGTTAGTCGGCAGCTTCTAATATTTACTACTAACACAAACCAAGGACACGGCTGCCACTTTCAAGACCAACCGCCCTGGTAGTATTACCCGAGACCATACCTGACAAGAACATGCCTCACGTCGTTTAAATCTAGTGCTACGACGTAAAAGCAGCGACTTACGGCCAAACTTGACTTGACCAGCTACCTGCCTACAGACTATGGAACTTTGACCAATAGGAGACTGCTGCCTCTACATGAATTAATGAGCACACAATACTGACCAGTATTGAAATCACGAACTACATGCCTCCTGATTTATTCAGTATGGCACTAAGAGTCCTTTCACTTGCTCCCGTGTGCTGTTCGTTTTTTGAGTTCGTCTCGGAAACATCCCAGACGTCAAAACCATGGCGATCTGCATGTAGCAAAAATTTACAGATAATAATAATAATAAATGTGATAAGCGCCCTCTGATAACTTGATCTCTTTCTAGGCGCTTTACATTTGCAGCAAAGGAAATACGATCAAATGGTGAGTGGTAGCGTGCTCAATAAACCACATGATAAACATGGTTAGGTGATTTTTTTAATTCAGTACATGCACTTGGAAAACCAAGCTATTTAAAACCTAGAATGTGGTTTAAAAGAATTCAACCATTCCTTATAAATCAAACAATTAATGTTAACTAATTAACGTATCTCCGTCTGTAAACTTCACAAAGCCATAAAGATTGTGTGGGTGTTACGCAGGAGTTTTGTACAGCATACTCACAGCCTAAGTGGGTT
This sequence comes from Cristatella mucedo, assembly GCA_009760855.2. Taxonomy (NCBI): domain Eukaryota; kingdom Metazoa; phylum Bryozoa; class Phylactolaemata; family Cristatellidae; genus Cristatella; species Cristatella mucedo. Next base: position 668,003 of record WPIO01000009.1, read on the forward strand.
TCTGTAAGAATTCGGTAGCCAACAGACTTCATTTCACGCAACAGAGAGAAAGTGTGAAGCATGGCTGAGTCAGGCGAGCACTTGAGGTAGTAAGTAGCACGGAAATAGCAGCTCGGGACGGCTGGAAAGGATGTGCCATAGTCGGCAGCAGGAGAGAAGTTGTCGTTGCGTAAGAATTGTGGAAGCGAGTTTTACAGTCTATGACCTGCAGAGCTCAAGCTTCCGTTGCCAACGGTCTTTAAGTGGAGGAATGGAACAGCTAATTTATTGTCCACACAGGACCTGATGGCTCGAAGTGGCTGAAACTGGCGCAGCAGTTCAGCTAGGTATGAAGGATCCAAGCCGTGGCCGGCCTTGTGGGTCAGTGTAAGAACTTCTGTATTCGTTGATCAACCGGCAGCCATCCAAGCTCATTCAGCAAAGAAGGAACTAGTTCAAAAAGTTGTGATTTGTAAACTAGCCTTGCAGCCATAATCATCGCCAGCTGCAGTGGCTTAGTAGCTTTTTCGAACGCAACGACAACTACTCTCTTGCTGCCGGCTATGGCTCATCCTTTTAAGGGGTCCTGAGCTGCTACTTCCATGCTACTCACTACCTCAACTGCTCTCCTGACTCTGCTATGCTTCCCACTTTCTCTTTGTTGCGTGAGACGAAGTCTGTTGGCTACCGAATGTGTACCGAAAGCCGCTTAGGCTGTGAGTGCGCTATACAAAACTCTCCTGCATAACACCCACGTGGTCTTTATGACTTTGGAGTTACAGACGGAGATACATTACATACATACATGCATTTCGGTAACACGGCCAAAAGGGAATTTACAACAATCCAGCCGAGACAGAACTAAGGAGCTAGTTAAATTCTTTGCAAGCCACCGGGGAAGCGAGTTCCTAATCTTAAATAGTGATCGGACGTGATAGCTAAATGTGGAAACAGTCTCCTTAACGAAGCTTTCAAAATGTAGGCAGCTGTCGAAGACGACATCTAAATTCCGAGCACAAGGTCGCACAACAGTATCACCTATAAGCCTTCTACTCCAACCACATGGCTCAGTGTCTTGTGAGCAGCAATTCCGTTTTATCGTCGTTTAGTTTGTCTCCTGGTGCAGATGCAGTGTCTCTTGAGTTTGTCCTTCGACTAGTGCTCCATCAACTCCTTGCATCGCTTCAAACCATAAACGGCCCAAGTTTGTGCATGTGCAAAATCGCATGCATCAAACCCATGATTGTAACTAAAGAAAAGCCTGATACAATCGTTGACACGCATTTGTATAGAGAGGAGTACTCGGTGAATTCAGTAAATCTTATTTAGCAGTGTTTTGAAGGTTCTACAAGATCCCTTCCGAAATAGGGACTACACCTGAAGCTATAAGTTGCTACCTAGTAAACAAATCAAGGTGGTAGCATGCACACGTTTTTAGAATATTGACTTGTCATGCCCACTTGATGTGGTGGCAACATTTTGTCGAATGGGAGTTTATAAAATACCGAAATAGCAAAGATTACATCTTGATTTACAGGGTTGCGTGGAATTGCGGGCCAGCAGTGTGTGACCGGGACAGGGTTTTAAAACATGAATTTGTAAAGGTGTAGACACCAAAAGTAGCCAGCTGACTTACTAATCTAGGATTTGGTCTGGTTTTGGGTCTATGCAACAGCACCTCTCTGCTGATTGATAATAAGATGGCATGAAGCTCTAATCATATGTCAATCATTTGTCATGGCTCAAAAAAATGGAATCGAAGTCGACCACACAATACAAAGATACGTCCCCAAGGTCAACTCTCAGCTGAATACTGCTACACGTGCATTTTCATATGCTTCGATAAGCCTCGGTTCATTCTGAGTCAACCTGGACTTATACACGGTTCTTACGAGAACCCACCATCGTTCAGCAAAAGCTGTAATGCAACTCGACGGATGACACTGCTGAGCCTCACTCTAATCAGTTCATTTGCATGAGATCAATCATTCTGATCAAATGTGGGATGGACGTGGAGTCTGCATCTTGACAGGCATACTTCCTGACGCATCCTTACACGGTGCAGATGCAGAGGCTCAAGCCAGTAGCCTGATTTGAATTCCATAAATAGACTACAGAGCTATATCGACAGGCGGCAGAGGCAGGGCGTTCGGCCTTTGCCAGTAGCAGACATTTTCTGTAAAACCCATGTCTATGGAATATGCTAAGACAAAGCATAAGCTTGTGGCCTCTATACCTTGTCAGAATTGAGAACAAATTTATAGCCACGGCAGAAGTGGCCAAACTGTGAAGATTTTAATGCTGAGTGTACATCATCAGCTAGTAGATTAAACCAAGCCAAGATGGCTTAAAAGGTTCTAGTTTTTGGAGCAGAACATACTAAGGCATCCTTAAGCACCTTTACCCCTAATTATGTGACACTTTTGACTGAATAAAAAAAAGGTGAACACATATTCTGAATCACATCTATGCACATGTACCAAATGGTGTGTGAGAGATTCACAACATTGGTAAAATACTTACCAGTTGTGGATCAGTGGAGCGGCCAACCCATCCGGAAATGAGGCGAAGTGCTTCCTTCTTGACTCCTCGCATACTTTTTATCAAAGGCTGCTTAGCAACTTGCTCACCATTGGCAACGATAGCAGTCGTGATGTTCTCACTCATCACCTTATAAACACTCAGCATGTCCAGATAGATACGACCCAGCTGTGAACGTGAACAATTTTTGTATACATAAACGATTCGGTTCATGATATCACAAGCAGCAACGATATGAGACGTGTCTACGGCTGCCAGCTGGAAAGCATCATTGATAATCCACCAATGACAGCAGAGCCTAAAGAGACCATGCTAATAGCGTGACTTGCTCATCATCACTACAGCGTTTAGAATAAAGTAAGAACAGCTAATGCAAAGAAATCCGTTAACGGCATGCATCCGGCAAATACCAATACAACAATAAATAATGAACAATACAATGAGCCGCTGTATTCAATGTCACATTCCAATTTTCCAAGAACAACATGGAAGCAATAATAACTTAAGCTGAACCTGAAGCCTGGGTTCCTTGCATGGAAAAATCACCGGCTATCATAATACTCTTCCACAACAGCCAACACAAAAGGCTCGCTGGGACGAGCATGAGTGGACGAGCATGAGAGTTAAGACCAAGTCGTCGGGGTAAAAGGCAGGCCTAGCAAGGGCTGAGCAATTCTAAAAGACTCATAATAAGGCTACACATTGAAACCATTTACAGCCGGTAAAAATCCACCTGGCTTCCTTCAGAACGACGTTAGCAATACAAAAGAGTAATAACATACCTGCTTGACGTATGCGTGGCCTAGTGCTTTGCAGGCTCGTACGTTCGTTCGCAATATATTCGAAAGCTGCTTCACAACATCAGGCTCTTTAAGGATATCTGCGTTCTGTGACGCCTGCGTTATTATTTGATCCCAAACTTGATTGGGTAACTGCATATACCGTTCAATAAGCATATCTTGAGCAGTCTGTTCGGTGTGCGCACTGATCATTAGCCCGACTGCCTCATAGAAAGTATGCACCTGAAAATAAGAAGGCACCGACACTACTAAAAAACTATTTCCATGCGTTCCTTTATGAGCAGTTAAGCAATCCTATAAGGATGACATACCTGCTGAGGTTGCAGGTCACAAATGATTGTACTTATAGTTGCTAGGATCTCTTCCACAAAAGGCATCACTTCACCCACTTGTATCTGAACAAAATAGCGCCGACACTTGGTTGCAATCTTGATAAAGGTATCGCAAGCCATGTCTTGGACACCATCGTGGGTCTCTGACAAAGAAAAGAGGCAATGTTTGTTACGACACGGAAGAAAGCCAGTGGCAGCTTAACAAAGATTACATCTAGCACACTGGCTTACCATGCATGAATTCGAACAGCTTGTTGACGACTGTTTTCAGGAAGCGCCAATGAGCACGAAGAAACCGCGGGTACTGTCCGACCACATACATGATATTAGATGCGACTATAGCTTTGTTGTCCTTGCCACGTTTCTGCTCACAAAGTCCCAACAGATCCTGCAGCATAACAGGCACACAGCATAAATTCAGTGAAAAAGATAGCTAGAAGAATGCAAATGCAATAAACAGTAGCATCAACTCAGAGGAAATGCTACTGCCATACAAACAACCTCTTTTGAGATAAGTGTATGCCGGACACCAACCATGATCTATTCTTCCTTTCCTACCCATTGCTAGCAGAATTCAGTCCTTGGCATATATAACTTTAAATCTTACTCTGTTCAGCGCCGATTTACATCTTTAAGTTTGCTGCACCAGCTGCTACTATTACATCGATACATTTGTCTGGCCCGTAGCCATGCTATGCTGGAAATGTTAAGTGGGCATTACACTGCATTACCAGGCACTTTTCCGTGGGCTTGCTGTAAGGTGATAAGGCTACGTACTTGTCACCGGACGATTTGTTTGCTGTGGCGGCATCGACATAGAACTCGTAGTCGAATAACCAGTCAATGTGCAGCTGACAAGTGCCAAAATTTAGTTCGGATCTCAAAACTAGAAAGCTTGATCAGCATAGCACAAGGAGCTACGAAACTGCTGCCAAAAGCAAGTCTGGTAGCCAGCTGTGCAAGCAGCCACGGGCCCCAATCATTAGCAGGCCGCTCGCGAATGCCGAGGTGCAAGCAGCTACTTGCGAGCATGACACCAAGCAATCAAGAAAGCCGCATTAAAGAAAGTGGCTTGCATATTCCCTTCTTTTTTTTTCTTCAGCAAACAAGCCACCAGCAAGGAAATGCGTAAAGGTACCTTGATGACGGTGACCAAAAAGCGCTTTTCGTCCTCCTCATGCATAGCTCCCGAAATTGAGCCGATTGCCCAGCAAAGAGTGTTGAGATTCTTCCAAGACCATTCTGTCCCATTCACTTGATTATGCAGCTTTTCTGTCATGATGTTTTCGGTATCGGCATAGTCGAGATGAGTTAGGTATACTGAAATAGCAAATACAAGATACCGAGGCATGACAAGCTGAAAAGCCGACTACACAGGCGAACACCAAAAGCTGTCTCAGTGTCACATGCATGCTACTGCTTCAACAACCCAAAAGAACCAGCCAGACGACCCCCTGGAGGCTCTTCGAATTCAAGATAAAGAAATCGATCGTGTAGGTCGTTCAAGCCGAATACCAATCAAGCTGCCCGTGTTAATGCGGGTTACATAAAGATGTAAGACAGCACAATGAATTCAGTCCATTCACCATGCGAGGCAAGAAAAGCATCCCAAAATATTTACGAGAATGCTGCTGCATACAATACGAAAGCATTCTAGAAAAAGTGATTTTGTACATGCTCAAGCATCCTGCTTTGGTTAAAAACACTGTACTGCAAGGTCACACGGGCATTTCCTATCACGAACGAAGACAGCAGGTTATGCAAGTCTCCGAGCCCCGACTACTTTGCAGGCTCGACTTACCTAAGGTCTCCCTCATATTCTTGTACATGTTGATCGAGTCGGTGTCTTTCATGAACTCTCGAACAACCTCACCCTGTTCGTTCTCCACGACAAGCACCTCCTCGGGTTTTGCCATGCGGGATATCATAACTCTGCGAACCTTAAGCGGGGTATAAACGCTAAAAGTCAGCGCAGTCGAAATGGAGGGGGGTGCTGGTGCACTTGAGCTTTGACCGCTGAGCATGGCGGCACGATGCTGCCTGCCTACCTTGGATAGAACGGGGTTATACAGTGCCCTGCGAGGCGGCAGGTCATTGCTGCGAAGGCCGCCGAGAAGCAACAGTGGCGAGCTCGGAGAGGGTGCGCTGAACGGGTTCTCTCGATAGAGGTCACTTGCGAGCGTGTTCCAATACTCCAGGCATATTTTGAAAATCTCAGTGTCTTCGACCTCAGATATGAGGATGAGGTACTGCAGCGCCTGCAGTGCGAGCAAAAGACAAGTCTAGAGCCACTGCACGACATGGGCGGACAACGGATTTAGTAGTAGCCGGCTAGCGATCAAACAAGGAACAATTTGCCTTAGTACCTCCAGCAAATTGCCGTGAAGATCAGTGCGTCGCTCAATAAGCTGGCCGTGTTCTTTAAGAAACGTGTGCAGGAACAGACTCAGGTTCTGGATGAAATTCTGCTCGTCGTCGCGTCCCGTCGAGTAGGCTTCCTTCAGATTGGTCGTGGGTGGCAGCATCTGGCGCGCACAAAACATCGCATGCTCAGAAGCTAGCTTTGCTGCTGCTGCGCACAGAACCGGCAGCAACCGGCTTCCTTCAACAACATCGACCCCCTTATCTCAACTGAATCGCACACCAACTCAACGCACCCATGGGAATTCGGACGCCATATCAAATTCATTGGCTGATCTACCCAGTAAGACAGCAGTAAGTCATTTGTAAGACAAACGACCAATACCTTCACACTGCTTGATGATGCTTATCGAAAAACCACTCAAACTTGCTGCTTGCATTGGAACTCTCGAGTGCTACCTCCACCCAAAAACCACAGGGTCATAAAACATGCTGACATACACGACCACAATGCACGTGGTCCCGAATATAGGCTATGTAACCCGGTCTCCGTCGGTAGAATCTTGAGCACGATGAGTCCAGGCCGTGCAGCACGAACACAAAGCACATTGCCAACTCACATTAAACTGACCGTGAAGGGCTGTCAGAGGCAACGCCCAGCCTGCTCGTCAAGTTTCTGGAAACCATACGTCGCTCGCTTACGTGTTGGGAAATGGCGGCCGAGAGATAAGGAGACCCGGCACGTCAGCAACAAATCGCTCAGAACTGATCGACAAAAGCTGCCGTTCAAGTAATAAATTGACTGCGGCATTCTGCCATAAAAACCAATCTCCACGCATCGCATAACACTTGCATACCATGCAAGCGCAAGCATTAAGAGATTATATACCTGCTTCAATTGCGCCAGGGTCGACACAAAGAGCTCGACGAACCGGTCCGAGTACTGGTCACCTTGGACGGCAGCTTTAACGCAAACAATGCCACGTGTGATACATACCGTCAAGCCATTTATCAGCGCGAGCGAGCTACACAGACGAGTGCGCACAAAGCCTACCGATTTCTGTCAGGCACTTTAGGGTTATGTTTCGGAACATCGGCACGTCCAAAAACTGCAAGTTAAAAGCAGACCAAAAGGTACAACCAAGGAAGAGTTCATACGCAATGTGCAAGTTCAGCATAAGACGAAAGTAACAAGAGCTCACCTTATAAATCAGTGTAGGTATTAAGTTCATTTCAAATACGTAACCAAGTGGGATCCAATTTAGGAAGCGCAACAGTGTCTCGAGAGTGGCACCGACAAGAGGAGCGTTCTGCGAATTCTCCTGTTTTGAAGTAAACAGCAAAACGTACATCCAGCCAGTGCTTTCCGCAACATGCACTCCAACGAGGAGGGGCAGTGGCAGTAATGGCAGCACAGCAGCGGAAATTAGCCTTTACCATGACAAACTCGCACAGCTGGAATATCTGAGAGAATTCACTGCACATGCTTTCCTTCAGGTGTTTTGCCTTAGTCTGAGTCATCTGACCACTCGAGAAGTCAAAAACTTCCTCGCTACAATTAAAGTACCAGGAATTGGGCAAACGAAGAACTCCAAATTAGGTTATAGTTTTTTTTTACAACAGAAGCATTACCTTAGCAGTTTCAGGATCATCATATTATTCTGACACAAAGATTCGTTTGTCTTGCTTGCACCAACGATGTCACCGATGAATGTGGGCCAGTTTCGGGGCCACTCATACTTCAGTATCTACAAAGAAATACATGGTAAGGCATTGATGCTTTGATGCCATGCCTTGATATGACAATATACTACATTCGGGCTAGAACGAAATTAAGAGAGAATATTCAAGAGACACCAGCTTAGCCGTCTAACATGCCGAGTTTTATTATGTCAAGGTCAATGTAGTATGCCCACAAAACTTGCAGCACTGAGAGACGTTTATATAGTTTGTTCCCACGACAAACCGATACCCATTCGAGAGTCTTCTTATATCGGGAATGCTTAACTTATCCAAGATGCTATCTTTTGATCGTCCTGTTCCGATGGGTATCCAGGCAACAAATATCCCATTCATGAGAACTGGCACGGCACCATTAAACAGGTATCGCCAAATAACCGCCACTGGATATATTTTCCTTTCCAGCATATGTGAAGTGCCTAGAAAGAATTTCAGATCTCTCAAGTTTCTATACAAATGTATTTAATTACATACTATACATGCAAGTATATCGAGTGCTGGTCCGAAAAATCGATGCACCTTCGAAGCCAAGACAAAACCTCCAACACGAGTGAGTTCTACGAAATAAATCCATAAAAAAGCCGCCAGAATACATATTTCGTATGTGGAAGCAAAATTTATAACAATAATACCATTTGCAAAAAAACATGCGGAAAGACCTTGCTTGGCGGGCGTCACCCCAGTTATATATGGTCTGTATATTGTTTAACGAAATTTAACTTAATTTCGATATATATATATATATATATATATATATATATATATATATATATATATATATATATTACATACATATAAATAAATATAAATACACACACACATATAGTACTGCACTCCTCCAGAAATGGTCCTGGCGACATCCGATGTCGTGCATGCAAAGACCAGACCATTTAACTCGAGCCAGTGACAGTGAATAGTATATGCTGCCACTAACCATATTTGCATGCTGACCATGTGCATGTCCCTCTAACCATGTTATGCTTGTTGTCATTGAGCATGCTACCACTAAACATTCGATCTTGCTTCCTTTGCAGCAAATGTAAAGTGCCTAGAAATGCTTAAATTGAGGTGATAATAAGTATTATAACGTGTCGTTGAAATGAGACATAAATTCACTTCAGTAACTTGGAAAATGGCTACCATGCCACCAGTCATTTTGGATTTTTGTTTGCTACCCGGTAAGCAAACCAAGGTAGTAGCAGGCACCGTTTGCTATAAATACTGCTAACTCATGCGAATCCTACGTCCTGGTGAAGTTTGCTTAGCTATAGTTTATGAAAAACTGACATAATTGAAGCTACGTCTTGATAAAAAAAAATCAGAATCAGCAGCCTCATATAGTGTCATGCAAGTCTTCGCACCTATCACTCCTGCTAGCAATCAGCAATAAGGAATTACTTGCTGAAGGACTCGAGCTCTAGACCCGGGTCGTGAAGTGCAAGCACCTCTTAGGCTATGACCCATCAACACCAGTAAAGCAAAGGCTAGCCGATCCAACAGCCTCATTTATGCAGCAGGTAGAAGAGCCATAACACACTCCTGCTTGAAGCACACAATACAGAATTGCTAGCCAAGGTAGGTAAATTTATCAGGTCACCACTGCCATTTCTTTCAATGCAATGAAAGCAGGTGGATGGCGGGCTGCTTCAGACTAATATAAGTACAACTACATTGGGCCCCACTTGACAGCCATCGATATATGAAAAAAGGGTGACAGCCGTGTCAAAATGGAGTGCCGACATGCGTTTAGCCACACAGCCATCTTAACAGGGCGATGCACTTCAGCACCGGTGGTCTTGTGGCATGCTTTTCTAACTTGACAATACAGTGCCATGCAGCCATTAGCCAATATTATAGGTACATCATTAGAAATTACAAAACATTTGCAGGTATAAAGTATACAATGCAAAGAAAGCTCACTGCAATCACAAAGTGGGTGGAACACAAAGCAGCAGTTTTTAGCTCCCCGGCCAAGTTATCAATCAACATTACCAGCCATTCACAGTCGTTGGCTGAGCAATTCTTAACAGCTTCTCGTAATATGCACCTGCTTGACCAACCCAACATCACACACATTGGCACAAGCACGAACCTGTAGATCACCAGGTACAGACTTCATGAGAACATCACGGGACGCTGCCCGCCAGCTGCTAAAATATGCGACATAGACCAACAGGCAGCTGTAGCCACCAAGCCTAACCATGGCCATCCATGCCGAAATGCATTGCAAGCAGCTGTCTGATGACGATTGCCACACACCCCGTACAGATATGGCTCTAGCAGTAGCTAAATTTACAGCTATGAGCTGAAAGCATGACTCCTACAAGAATGCCGGTGGCACATCACTGAATGGTTGCATCAACAGGCCATCAACATTGAGCTCTTAAATCAAGTTGGCCTTGCCGTCCCAATCTCCAAACCTTGGCGATTGTGTGCAATGGCATACTATATGCATGCACTTGCAGCCAAACTGCTCCCCGTCTAGACAGCTAGATATGTGCGATGCATGGAGCTAAAAGAATGCCAGCAGTTATATGTGTATAGATACAGCCATTTACATAAATGTAGTCCTACAGTGTCACACGTACCTGCACGAGGATCATGTTCAGCTTTCCCAGATAGATCCGTCCCTTTTCTGCAGAATCTGCATCCGACGATGTCTTAATAATAAGCCCAACGATGTACTTCTTGATCCCTAGAGCAAAAGCCATTCTTATGGATCAAAGAAAAAAGCAGCATGATGAAGTAAGTTGTAATAGCTCCAGCTTTCGGCTTATCTGCCACTAGTGGCAAACCAATACCAAGCCATTGAGCAGATAATCCACTAACCTACAGCTACATTTTTAGTGACCAAAGCCGACTAAAAAGATGCTGGATAGACACCAGAAAGCAAACCAAGCTTAAAGGGTAACATTGGGAAAGGTTACTATGCATGACAAATGTCGACAGCTGCACGGGAGTCCTACTTCCCAGAAGCAGCATGGCTTAGTAACTCGGATAAGACCATGACTGACAAGTGCTACTACACGACGACCTATGAGATGTGAGCAAATGTGTGGACATAGGTGCGTGAGTAGATTATGCTCAGCTTACAAGCAGTCACTATTAGAAGTGCACCAAACCAGATTCAAGGTTGAATTGCAGCCATACCAAGAGGCTGCTAAGCAATTGATTTAATTGCCTGCACCAGTGCATCTACCGGTCAACAGCTCTACTTGTAGAGCACACGATCGTACTGAGGTCATGGACCGAGCTCAGCTCCCGAACACAATTGGAGTGGCAGTGAGCTCAAGAGACAGTTCAAAACGATGAACAACTGGTCACCTGGTATACGCTGAGAAAAAGCCTGTGCATGGGTTAAAGGGTACAGAAGAGAGGCAAAGGCCAGCATCCAAGTAGTTGATGCTTAACACAAAGCATGCAATCAGCTAGGACATTTGACTCTTGTGCTGAAGGCCCAAGTTCGACTCACAAACAACAGGCGCTGATCTCTCGCAAAAACTTGGCTTTATTCATTAGTCTTCTACATGTGTATCACCAACATTTGCTTATTAATTCTCTTGAAGCAAGTTGTAAAGCATCTGGATAGAGATTTAGTTTTCTTAGGGTGCCATTATAATTTTAATTTCTAATTTTACAAGCAAGGTACATCAGAAACCCATTAAAATGCAATTACTGACCCTGTTAATCAAAGCATGGACAGTGGCTTTACCTTCACATTGAGCTCGAGGTAACACCTTCCATCGTGTTTTGATAACATTCTCAAGAATCTGAAGAGCATAGTACTTGGTTTGTTGATTTTGAGAATACTCAAGAATGGTATCAACACGCATCCAAGCATCCGGGTGCTCTTTGAGCGTCGTTAGCACCTGCTGGGCTGTCTGTTGCTGTAATGGCACAAAGGGCACAACTGACGATTGCAAATTCGCAGCATGCACAAAGTATAAACGCACATAAAATCTCCTATAAAGTATGTGGTAAACATAAAAAACTACCGAGCACCGTGACAAAACAAAAGAAAAAATGCAATCCACAATACTATTGGCTTATCCCTACTGCATCAAGTAAAAAATTGTTGCTACCAAGAGAATAGTGCACCACAATAAGCAAACCAATAGTTCAGTGCAGTAGGTAAGGCCTGCCAACGAAGGACCAGTCTTCAGGGCACATTAACAGAATAAAATGTGACTTTGAAACTAATAACATCTCGACACTTACGAGACACTTACATCACAACTAGAAGGGCCAGACCCACGCTAAAGCAAATCCGAAGAACTAACCAATATAATAAACCCGTACTAAATTTACCAGTACAAGCAATAATTTTAAGCTCACACCATCATTGAATAAACAGACAGGCCTCAACTGGCCAAGGGGTATAATAAATGTGCAAAACGCAAGTAAGATTTAACGGTACTTTTAAGACAGAAGCAGCAACACGACATTTGGTCTAGTAACAGGCTGAGTCCCAATATACTATTAGCCGATTAAACAGCCTCATTTGTATAGTAGCAGAAGAGCCTGAATAGCTATCACCAACGTTTGCAGTTGGCAATGAAGGATAGTGCACTGCAGGGTTCGAACCCATGACCTCAGCCGTGAAGAGCCTTACCTCCTGGGCTAACATGACCCTAAGATCAAAGTCACCCTTTATTAACAACAGGCAAGGTTACCAAGAGAGGCTAAAGCTGATCTTTGATGTGCAGGTCAAATTCAACACCAGCTAGTGTCTGATGAGTCCCATTTGTAAAATATTTAACTGGGACAAATGGACCCTTTTTAATTTCCACAGCTAATAGAAAATTGAAATAGGCACAGTATAGCAAATCATCTTCCTGCCAACAGAGAAGCAGTATGAAGGGCCATATTTGATCCTTAGCTCACGTGTAAGCACCTATGACACACACATGCACACAATATAACATTTAATTACACTCTAGAGCACTCTTTTATCCACCCCAGTGTTACAGCACATCGAACTCCCTTAACTCCCTGTAGTAAGTATTGCTGACATTCACAGTTGGCTAGCAGCAAACTCACTAATACTGAATAACACCAAACCCATTGGCAAACCTAGTTACTTAAAAAATGAAGAATAACGTTCAAACTGGACCCGGACAGTTTATTTTCTGTTGCCTCTGCATGTAGTAAGATTGTCATGTCCCAAAAATGCCCTTTTGCTGTTTGACACATTAAATCCACAATCAAATTTCAATATTCTCACCTACATAGCATTGCTAGAATTTGGAATTGCTAGGCTAGTGATAATAATTATAATACATTGCATGGCATTATCAGAGAATTCTCTAGGCACTTTACATGTGCTCTAACGGAACCACGATCAAATGATGAATGGTAACATGCATCGTGTCAACATGCAGAATATGGTGGTTGGTTGTAGCATGCAGTGTCAGCATGCATAAGCATATATATCATCAATATTACACTAAGAATGAATAATTTAAGCAATAAATTTTGACAAGCACACAGATCGAATGTGCCCAATTGACACAATGCCTTTCAAGGTGTTTTCAGAAACCAGTGCATACAACAGGAAAGTAGCTATAACGAACCTTCGACCCTTGAAATTCTTTTAAAAATAGCAAGTACTTCCACTTTAAAGCATCTTGAAAACCACTACATTACTTATTTTAAGAGGTAGCTAGAAATGCAGAGTAATATGAAAACAACTGCACTGGCTATGCTCATTTCCCAACTTTCTGCTATCGTCTTATCGGCATGCTTAAGACCAACCAGCTGCTTTTCCGAAAGGCGAGATGTGGGCTTTGCACCAAATGGGACTTGCAAATTCACAATTGCAATGTTAAATTGAGAATTTTCGAGACCTCTGTGAGGTACATCCTGAATACGATGGCTATGACCAGTATCATTGATAATGCAGAGACCCGGCACAGATATCATTGCATCTGCAAGGACAGTTAAGAGTGAAGCATTAGGCAAGCATTTAATCTCTGCGATGGTTCATACTCAAAGCCTGCAGGCTGCTACCGGGAAGCTAGTTGGTAGGAATAACAAAGCATGTTTGTTCGAATGCAAAAAGAAGCCATTTCTGTATGTCTTTCATGTGCTTATGTGTGCTGACACTCTGCATGCTGCCACTAACCACATTTGCATGCTGACCCTGTGCATGTCCCCCTAACCATGTTATTCATGTTGTTTATCAAGCAAGATATTACTGACCATTCAATCGTGTTTCCCTTTGCAGCAAAATTAAAGCGCCTAGAAAGAGATTTGAGTTATTTGGGGCGTTTTATCAAGTGCATTATTATTATTATGTCAAGCATAAAGTGGCTTGTCGGAAGTGGGCTAGGGCCGAGTACACTAGACCAACAAAGAGTAAAATCAATTAAAGCAATTACAAAAATCTCATTTTTGTTTTTGTTAAGGGGCAATACCAAAAAATACTTACAAAATTGATCCAACATCAAATATCTGTTTAGGGTACGTTTCAAAAGACAAACGTTAGAAATGGGATATAACAACTTCCAGTAGGAGAAAAAGCGATTATAGAAACCACGACAAACAGGGATGTAAACAGAAGGCAACAAATCTACAGAGACAAATTTACTTATCTCAGCATCCTATGTGACTTGTGTGTGCAACTATGTGCCTACTTGTTGAACCTTGGTAGATCGCAGCACGTGTGTGAGGCTTGTTGAGGTGCATTATTGTGATCTCTATACAGCTTCATTTACAGCGTAGCTTTGTGCCTTGCAAAATCCATAACTCAGCCAATACTTCAGCGATCAGAAGGAAATTTGAAATTCAAATTCACCAATATTTGTCCCACATTGAGCTAGTTTATTTCTGATTTCGGTTAGATAAGTTCAGTAACATTACTCTACAGAACAGAACAGACAGGTTGTCGATTTCAACAATCGATGATTTGAGTTGTATCAAAATTTAATTAGACTCACCGGCATGGAAGGAATATGGGCAAAGGGCCACTGGGCTGCCCCTACAGAACTGTAAAAAGACCAGCTCAAGCACCCGTCTTGACATGGATTGGTCTGTCTATCTAACATAACACAATTTGCTTGGAAAAACAGTTCTACACTGGCAAACTCACACATCACTAGCTGTTCACAAGTCAACAATCAATTGAAAGTAGTGCTCAGCCCTCGAAGGCAACTCTTGAATAGGATGCCATACTTTTTAGCTCACAAGCTTTGCAACTGATCATCCTTCCAATATTCACTTCACACTTTGTTCTTCTGCCCCTGTCCCAATCAAAATAATTATCAATTCACGTACACCATTTTGTTCTCCTATGCACAAGTCGGTCTTCAAAAGAGAGAGCACAGAAGCACAAAATCAAGCTTCAACTGCCCCCAATACGGCGAAGAGTGGAGGACCATATTAGTGAAGGCTAATTTCTGAGGGTTTGAGATATAAACACACAACTTCTGCCAGCTGCAAATGCATACTACTTGTGAACCCCCTCTTGCAGTGCAGCTGAAGGTAGCTTCATATGCAGTGGCACAGCAAGGATTTCCATCTGGGGAAGGGCAACATCTGCATATTTGCATGAAGAGACACCATTTTAATGTAGTTTCACGTAGGCAGGGCTTAAGACTTGCAATTAATGAAAAAATATGGCACAAAAACATAATGGTTATTCGACACGAACTCGGCAGTTGCTAATCCGAGTGAAAATAATAATTTTGTAATTGGTGGCATAAGAATAATAATAATAATGTACTTGATAAAGCGCCCTCAGAGAACTTAATCTCTTTCTAGGCGCTTTACATTTGCTGCAAAGGGAAATGCAATTGAATGGTAAGTAAAATCATGCTTGAAAAACAAACAAAATGAATAACATGGTTAGGGGTCACATGCACAGGGTCAGCATGCAAATGTGGATAGTGGCAGCATGCACAGTGTCAGCACGCATAAGCACATCAAGGACGAATCACAGGGACCCACTAAATGCTGTCCTAAATAGGTGTTTTTAAGTTCTTTTTAAATGTGGTCAGTTTAGGGGATGTTCTGACGCAGGTCGGGAGAGAGTTCCAGGCTGTGGGAGCATACGAACTAAATGCACGGTAAATCCAAAGGATTTAAGGTTTGTACGAGGTATTTCTAGAATGTTGGATTCCGAAAAGCGAGTGGTACGATGCTTGGCCTGATGGAGGAGTATGTCGGAGAGATAGGCTGGAGCCAAAGAATGTAGTGACCTAAAAGTGAGTGACAAAACCTTAAAGTCAATCCGTTGCTTGACTGATAGCCAGTGCATGTCGGCAAGAAGTGGAGTAATGTGGCAACTGCAACGCTCACGACAGACAAGCCTGGCTGCCGAGTTTTGCATCAGCTGCAATCGCCTGATCGCACATGCTGGGAGGCCAGTAAGCAGTGAGTTGCAGAAGTCGAGACGAGATGTCACGAATGCATGGACCAACTTAGATGTGGTATCCTTATCTAAACAAGCCCGAATTTTAGCAATGTTATGAAGCTGAAAATAGGCAGATTTGACTGTGGAGCTGATATGGTCGTCTAACGAGAGGTCGCTTTGGAATATGACACCTAGATTTCGAGCTGATTCGACAGGAGATATGCTGACAGAGCCAATTTTGAGCGTCAGCCTTTCCAATCTCTGAATCACACTGGGTTTTCCCATAACTAATAAGTTAGTTTTATCATCGTTTAGTTTTAGAAAATTTGCTGCCATCCATGATCGGATGTCATCAATGCATGCAGCAAGTGAGTTGAGAGAACTCGAGGTGCTCGAAGGCTGGGAGGGATCAAAGTAAAGGTACAACTGAGTGTCATCCGCATAGAAGTGAAAGCCTAGATTGTGCTTGGCAATCACATCAGCAAGAGGCAGAGTATAAACCGTGAAAAGAACCGGACCTAGCACGGAGCCCTGAGGTACTCCATATTTCAGAGGTACTTCAGATGATCTTTGTCCATTCACGTCAATACTCTGGACTCACCCACTGAGATAGGACCTGAACCACTGCAGAGCAGTGCCAGTGATGCCCAGGCGAGATGAGAGGCGCTCTAGAAGAACTTTGTGATCGATAGTATCAAAAGCTGCCGAGAGATAGAGAAAAACATGCAGAGACACTTTACCCATGTCTGCATTCCTAAGTAGGTCGTTGTATACCCGAAGCAATGCTGACTCTGTAGAGTGATTAGCTCTAAAGCCAGACTGAAACTTACTAGCAAGGTGTGAGGTTTCGATATATGAGTTCAGCTGCTCTGCCACGACCCGTTCCAGTGTCTTCGATAGGAATGGTAGAAGGGAGACTGGGCGGTAGTTGCTCAAGTTCTCTTGGTCTAGTGTCGCTTTCATGAGAAGTGGCCTGACTACAGCTTTTTTGAAAGGTGCTGGGACATGACCTGAGGCTAATGGCATATTTCTTACGTTAGTTATGCATGGCAGCAGCAGATCAATGCAACGTAGGAGCAGGAGCAATGATGCTGGCAAAGCTCTGCATGAGCTTTAAATCATACGACAGGCCGTAGATGGCCTATATCCCACAACAAGGAACAATTACTTGCTGTGTTCACTAGCAATAAATTTAAAGTGATTTATAGATAAGGTTATGCTGATGGAATGCATGGTCTTACCTGGTGCCCCTCTCCTGTGTACAGACATCCCACAACATTGTCGAGCAGCTGGATGTCAAGTTTTTGCGAGAAGTCAAGTAGCTTGCTAGCTTGCTCAATAATTGGTTTCATGCCTGTATTGTGTAATAATCTTATTTTCTTTCTACAAGTAACAAAATGCAAAGTGAGTCCCCATTTGGCATTGCACTAATAGTAATTTACAATGTGCATAACTACTACAAAAGCTGACCCAATTTATGGGAATGTTTGCCACCTTGGAAGGGTCACGAGTTCAAGAGCCCCATCACACAGCTGTCAACAACACTAGTAAAGACATAAGATAAGATCAAACTCAATTCATGACTCCCAACTATGACCAAAAGCAGCAGCAACTCGTAATGTAATGCAATTGCTCGATGCTAAGTCTTGATATATAAAACGAAATCAGTTGCCGAGCACTAACCAGAGCAATGCAGAAACCACACTTCAACCTCTGCACACAGATTTTGACTTCACCCCATGATTATCTGTACTGAGCCTTCAGGATGGTAATGTGTAATTTTAACACAAAACACAGTTAACTACATTTCTGTACGCAGATCTTCATTTTAGACGACTTATGCCACGGGCAGCACAATCACACTAACCTTCGAATTAAGTTGTTGACCGTCAAACATGGTTGTACCAAATCTTACCAAAACCTTCTGGTAATCTATTGTTTCACTCTATCCCTGACAAAGGCTCATGACGGTGGAGCATCATGCACTCAACCCGATCCTACGAAAGCCTTATTTCATTCAATCCTATCTGATCCGGTTAAAATCTCACTACACTGAGGGAGCTTGTTCCAAGAACTATACAGCCTAATAAATAAAAGAGCTACGATACTGACGGCCAACTCTGGCAAGTTTTCATGCTTGAAGTCAGGGTTATAACCCAAGCACTTGGTTTTTATCAACTCTCCAAGAATGCAAGATCAATTGCACATCACAGCTTAACTGGTTTGCTGCAAACATAATTACATCTATGTGATCATTATCAATAAAGATCTCCAAGGTCTCAAAATTAAGTATCAAGAACAATCGTTCGGCTGGCTAAAACACGGGGGAGCACCACAGCCCACTGCATTTTACACCAGTCCAATGACAAGCACAGTACTTGTTCCCACATCTACTATACATCCCTTGCATCCCAACAATGACATGCCTACAGTTCTGGATTTTAAGCCATTTCACGCTCTGGCGGGCCACATTCGACAACAGAAAGGGCTGGTGGTCTACTGAAGCTGCCTTCACTGGATCCAAGGAAAGCTTCAGTTCGAGCTCTCTCTCTCGTTGTACAGGGCTACTGGCAAAGCTGTAAGTGCCGATATGGTTCGTAGGAGGATTTCGAAGCATGGCATTTAACGACAAAATGCAACGAGCACTTCAATAAGCCTGCTTTACAGCTGATTGGAGCCGTATTTTATGGATCAAAGAAAGTGAGTTCACGATATATCGAAGTGGTAAATGGAAGGACTCGCCACAGTTGTAGAAATGGTGGAGTACCACCTGCACGGTTTACAATCTATGTTGGAGTATGGTGACAGTGTGCTTGTTTGGTTTTTGGCTTCGGGGGTCAAAACTCTTCACTGCATTAATGATATCATAGTTAGAAACTTGTACACTGTTCAAAATGTTATGTTGCCCTGTGCTAGAGCTCATATGAGGAAGAACTAAGTTTGGAAAATAAATAATAACCACAAGCATATGACGATGGCAACAAAGCAATTCTTCGCAGACTCGGGTGCCCCAAGTCCTTAGTTGGCAGAGCCAATCACCCGATCTCAACCCCACTGAGCAGCTACGGGACAGATTGCAGCACTTACAGCCAAGAGATGTCGAATCATCGCCTAAGCAGCATTTTGGTTGGCATAAGTAGCTGCATACTTCCATATGCTTGCCGAAAACTGACCCCGACCAATGCCCCCTAATTCAGGAAGCTATAAAGAATAAAGGCTATACAAACATATATTAATGCAAGTATCCATTTGTGCAACTCCGGTTCTCATAGAATAACACATTAAAATACCACACGTGTTTGCTTTTGGTAATGTTATATGTAGATTAAGTCAGGTTGACTGACTGTTTGAAGGAGATATTCGGCATCCACCGTAAATATTTTTTGTGTTTTTGGTGTAGCTGTGCTGAGTTCAGGCTAGTGTGCAAAGTGCCACGCTTTCATCTCTCAACTCACCACCCCAATTTAAGAGCAGCTTGAACTGCCATTTTGCTGGGGGGGCTATTCATTATCATCGGAGGTATTACCAATAAAGAGCTACACAGAGGGCTGCTATCCTCAGCATAAGCACAGCAACCAGCAGCAACCCTCAGACGTAAAGAAAAGCATGGTGGGAACTAAACACTAATCTGCAAAAGGGCAAGCCAGTTGTACCTTTGCTTTGATCCCCCCCCCAGCCTTCGAGCACCTCAAATTCTCTCAACTCACTTGCTGCATGTATTGATAAAATCCGCACATGGATGGCAGCAAATTTTCTAAAACTAAACGATGATAAAACTAACTTACTAGTTATGGGAAAACCCAGCGTGATTCAAAAATTGGAAAGCTCAAAATTGGCTCTGTCAGCATATCTCCTGTTGAATCAGCTCGAAATCTAGGTGTCATGTTCCAAAGTGACCTCTCGTTAGACGACCACATCAGTTCCACAGTCAAATCTGCCTACTTTCAGCTTCATAACATTGCTTTAATTCGGGCTTGTTTAGATAAGGATACCACGTCTAAATTGGTCTACGCATTTGTGACATCCCGACTTGATTTCTGTAACTCACTGCTTACTGGCCTACCGGCATGTGCAATCAGACGATTACAGATGATGCAAAACTCTGCAGCTAGACTTGTCTGTCGTGAGCATCGCAGTTGCCACATCACAACACTTCTCGCCGACCAGCACTGGCTCCCAGTCAAGCAACGGGTTGACTTCAAGGTTTTGTCACTCACTTTTAGGTCACTTCATTCTTTGGCTCCAGCCTATCTCTCAGATCTACTCCCCCACCAGGCCAAGCATCATACCACCCGCTTTTCGGAATCAAACAGTCTACCAATACTGCATACAAACCTCAAATCCTTTGAATTTATCGTGCATTTAGTTCGTATGCTCCCAAAGCCTGGAACTCCCTCCCGACCTGCGTCAGAACATCCCCTAAACTGACCACATTTAAAAAGAACTTAAAAACACCTATTTAGGACAGCATTTAGTGGGTCCCTGTGATTCGTCCTTGATGTGCTTATACGTGCTGACACTGTGCATGCTGCCACTAACCACATTCGCATGCTGACCCTGTGCATGTCACCCCTAACCACGTTGTTCACGTTGTTTATCAAGCATGATATCACTCACGATTAAATCGTGTTTCCCTTTGCAGTTCTCTGAGGGCGCTCTATCAAGTGCATGATTATTATCATTAAGCCCTAAAATTAAACAATCCAAGCTACCTACCCATTCTAGAGCACCACTCACGACTGCTCTCCGCCGATCTGGGAGAGTGGGATACAGACCGTGGGGAAGAAGCTTATTTTCAGCATTGCTACAAGTCCACCACACATCAAAGCTTTTTAACTCAGCCCAGTACCACCTTGAATAGCCAAAGAAGCCAGCTGCTTCTGCTTTTTGTTGGCCACTTTACCCAATTCTACAGTTACAAGGCCAAACAGCCAGCCTCTGCTAAAAAAAAAAGCCCACACTCCAGAAGACAACCTGAAAAGACAAGCAGGCGAAAAAGTTGCTCGAGTCTTATCTGTACAAACCGAGGTCAAGCCCCATAGTGAATTCCAGACTGAACGTACAAATCAAGATACCACATACTATTTAGTGGTATTGTTACAAATCATATGACCAATGAAGTCCTGGAGATGCAGGTACTGCAACTAGGAGCCCTGGATGCCCGAGCTGGCTACCAATGATAAGTGTTGGTTGGGACCAACAATGATAGTACCATTAGCTCAATGGTGTGTCATGCTCCCAACAGGTAACAGCTAACACGAGATAAAATTATAAACACTGCGGGATTCAACCACTCATTCTATAGTAATTTCAAAAAGAGATACTAGTCCAGAATCCGTGCTCGTGCTATTAAAACTGAAACAGAGGAAGTGGCTAAGAGTGGGTGACAAAACTTCGCTATTCGGATATATACCGCTGACCTGGAATTATCAACTCGGATGTATTGCCCTGTACAGCCCGCCAGCAGTAACTACATAAGTCAAGCACAAAGAACGACATTCCCGAGGGTTATGCACTAACTGCATTAGACGTGTAGTGAGAACAGATTGGAATCAACAGTCCCACAAACATGGCGGGTTATAGCTCCCATACACGTGTGCTGAATCCGACACTTTAAGCCTAGCCAGAGGTGCACATATAAATGTACTATCAAATGTGGGTCGGCAGATATATAAACTCGTTGCAAATTGGCTAGCAGATCGTGATGCTTGTAAAAAATTAAACCCGGTGCACAACGATTGTGTTCGGATGGGTGAGGCTGTTCTGCAAACAAACAAGCACTCTAAGCATGTCTTGACAAAAGATCTGCGGGTACATGCATCGCACATATACTTCGGCGATCTTATGAGCTCAGTGCCCATTATTTGCTGCTCGGTGTGCACTATACACTGTGCTGGTTACACGCATGCAAGCACTCTCTCTCTCTCTCTCTCTCACACACACACCCCCTAACAGACTAACAATCTAATCCAATAGTATGCTAGACAAGGTACTGCTGCTGGTACTGACTACCATGCTGCCCACTACCACATCATACCTAAAAGACTCGTGTATATCTAATCTGTCGGTTAGCCTACGATGAAAGCCACAAGTGAACATGCATGTGAGAACACATGCATGTGAGAACACATGCATGTGAGAACACATGCATGTGAGAACACATGCATGTGAGAACACATGCATGTGAGAACACATGCATGTGAGAACACATGCATGTGAGAACACATGCATGTGAGAACACATGCATGTGAGAACACATGCATGAGAAAACAAGCATGGGAGAACACATGCATGTAAGAACACATGCATGTGAGAACACATGCATGTGAGAACACATGCATGTGAGAAACACATGCATGCATGTGAGAACACATGCATGTGAGAACACATGCATGTGAGAACACATGCATGTGAGAACACATGCATGTGAGAACACATGCATGTGAGAACACATGCATGTGAGAACACATGCATGCACACCTACCGACTGAACCTAGTTGCCGTACGGAGTGCCAGATGGTAAGCCAGACTTTGACTACTGCAGCCGACGTACTAGCAAGCCAGTAAGCAATAATAATAATAATAATGCAACCTGCATAGCGACCTAAGAGAACTAAATCGCTGTAAAAGCACTTTAAAAAAAATGGAAAAGAAGCACGTCAATTGGTTGAATTCAATTGATAACATGCATAGTGTCAGAGCTCATAAACACACTAAAGTACAATTCACTCGGACAAGGCTCAGCAAATGTTTCGAGGAACAGTTAATTTCTTAGCCGAGCATGTGCATGGACAAACATCCTAAGCACACAAACGCCGGCCCAACTAATCTAGAATCTCAAGGGGACAACAGTTTCAAGAGCCTGCAGTGCCTAGGAATTGCTAGCATAACAGCTCTGCTGAATGGGGTGAGAACCTAACAAAATAAGCTGCACCAATGCAAAACTAGTAATATAAAGTAACAGAGCCTATAATTGGAGTCAGTGGGTTGCGGACCAACAAAAATATCACAGTAACAAGCCCTAAATGGGCCAGCGGCTCGCAGCACTAAAAACCGCCTGAAAATAAGATTCCCTAGAGCACGGGCTTGACGATACAGTGGGCCAAGATAACGTGGGACAGAGGACCACGTGCGAATAAGCCACACTTCGCCAATAAGCGCTACTGCACATTGCTCTTTCGTATCAGCCTCGCTCCTCGCGCTCCTCGCTGAACAACGAGTATTCGAGCGGGGCTTCCGCCCAGGCCAATCGCAACTTGAGTTACAATGGCCGTACGGGAGCATAGCTAGTTCGTGGAGGTAAACAAAATAAACCGTACGACGTACTAAGAAACGCAAAGCAGCGCTGCTAAATTTAGCTGAACGGATAATCAAACATGCTTTACTAGGCTGACTAGCCGCGACATCCGCAGCAAGCGCTAAACAAAGATCGCGGGCATACCTAGCACGAGGGAGCAACGGCTGGCAGCCAATGACACATTACGAGGGATGGCGACTACTACGACGAGCTGTGATTCATCACCGCACATCAAGACACTCAAAAATGATAAAAAAAACTTACTCAGCGAGAAAGTAAACAGATTGTCTATATCGGAAAGGTAGCAGTAGACTCGCAGCAAAACACGCGCAACCTACCGTCCCACGAACCAGTTGAAACCGGTTTGAGTCACTAGCTGCAGTGGGATTCGCTGTGTAAAGTTTAAGCCGCCCGCCTACGAACCCGCGCTTGCTTTTGCGCCACACTGTCGCTCTGGCTTCTGTTTATAAAGCAAAATATCTACAGATTTCGCGTAAACCGGATAGGAAAGGTTACCTTAGAGAGTCAAATTTAGTTGATGCCGGGCATGATATGTACCGCGAGTTTGGCGCCCGGCCAAAACGCACTGTTACGTTGCTGGCACCGCTGAGGCATTGAGTTCAGCGGTCCTGCCTCAAGTAGAGAGAGAGAGAGAGAGAGAGAGAGAGAGAGAGAGAGAGAGAGAGAGAGAGAGAGAGAGAGAGAGAGAGAGAGAGAGAGAGAGAGAGAGAGGGAGAGAGAGAGAGCGAAAAAGAGAGGGGAGCGAGAGAGAGTTGCCCTTTGTCATGCAGAAGTAGTTGCGTTGCTTTAGTCAGAAGCATAGCGTTGCGGCGGTGAATTGGTTTGGGTGCAGCTAATTCCACTGTGCGTCGTGGGGCTTTCAGATTCCGGGTCAGAGCAACGTATCCGCCAAGGTTTGCCTGCGCCGCGTTTCAATTACAGCAACCGTGTGGAGTAATAAATGCTGCCGAAAATAGCGCGTTTAGCGCTGCGCCGCAATGCAACCGGGGCAGGGGTATGGACTATTTAGAAATGGCAATAAGGCCAGTGCGGTTTACAAAGCACGGCGCCCTCGCCCGGTCCGTGCGGCCAGGGCGGCCCTAGAAGCTGCCGTCCTCTGCGATTGCGGAACCGCACGCAGTCACCACCTGGCGGCGGGTGTCGCTCCTGCGGCAGCACGAGCAATTCGCGGGAGCCCCAAGCCTACGGGGCCTACTGCTACGCCGTCGCATAATAAACCGTTACGCTGCCAGAGTTCTCACCCCGAATCTATCAGCACCTTGATCGCAACTTTGCTTTCTTTTGACGTTGTAGAGACTTTCGTCATATCTCTTCTAGAGCGCCTCTCATCTAGCCTGGGCATCACTGGCACTGCTCTGCAGTGGTTCAGGTCCTATCTCAGTGGGAGACTCCAGAGTGTTGACGTGAATGGACAAAGATCATCTGAAGTACCTCTGAAATATGGAGTACCTCAGGGCTCCGTGCTAGGTCCGGTTCTTTTCACGGTTTATACTCTGCCTCTTGCTCACGTGATTGCCAAGCACAATCTAGGCTTTCACTTCTATGCGGATGACACTCAGTTGTACCTTTGCTTTGATCCCTCCCAGCCTTCGAGCACCTCGAGTTCTCTCAACTCACTTGCTGCATGCATTGATGACATCCGCACATGGATGGCAGCAAATTTTCTAAAACTAAACGATGATAAAACTAACTTATTAGTTATGGGCAAACCCAGTGTGATTCAGAGATTGGAAAGGCTGACGCTCAAAATTGGCTCTGTCAGCATATCTCCTGTCGAATCAGCTCGAAATCTAGGTGTCATATTCCAAAGCGACCTCTCGTTAGACGACCATATCAGCTCCACAGTCAAATCCGCCTATTTTTAGCTTCATAACATTGCTAAAATTCGGGCTTGCTTAGATAAAGATACCACGTCCAAGTTGGTCCATGCATTCGTGACATCTCGTCTCGACTTCTGCAACTCACTGCTTACTGGCCTACCGGCATGTGCGATCAGGCGATTGCAGCTGGTGCAAAACTCGGCAGCTAGACTTGTCTGCCGTGAGCGTCGCAGTTGCCACATCACTCCACTTCTCGCCGACCTGCACTGGCTACCAGTCAAGCAACGGATTGACTTCAAGGTTTTGTCGCTCACTTCTAGGTCTCTTCATTCTATGGCTCCAGCCTATCTTTCAGATATACTCCCCCATCAGGCCAAGCATCGTACCACCCGCTTTTCGGAATCCAACAGTCTACAAATACCTCGTACAAACCCTAAATCCTTTGGAGACCGTGCATTTAGTTCATATGCTCCCAAAGGGTGGAACTCTCTCCCGACCTGCGTCAGAACATCCCCCGACCTGACCACATTTAAAAGGAACCTAAAAACACACCTATTTAGGACAGCATTTAGTGGGTCCCTGTGATTCGTCCTTCACGTGCTTATGTGTGCTGACACTGTGCATGCTGCCACTAACCACATTCGCATGCTGACCCTGTGCATGTGACCCCTAACCATGTTATTCATTTTGTTTGTTTTTCAAGCATGATTTTACTTACCATTCAGTTGCATTTCACTTTGCAGCAAATGTAAAGCGCCTAGAAAGAGATTAAGTTCTCTGAGGGCGCTTTATCATGTGAATTATTATTGTAATTATTATTATTATATCTGTTAGCAAGCTTAAAAGTTTCTGCTTGGTAGTCTGCCTACCCTTGCCAACAGATGTATACGTAACTGAACCGACGGCCAAACATTAATAGCGCTGCTACCGCAGCCCCCCCCGTAAGCAGTGCCGCACTTGGAAGGGCCGCGCAAGACAGGAAGAGAGTCTCACCGGCCTCGAGAGTTGAAGCCGTATTGTCCGACTTCGGAAGCTGAAGGCCTAATACTCGGCAATTAATCGACACACTTAATAGGGAACGCGCTGCCCGATTGGCTAATTGGATAGTCTCAGAGTTAAGGTGCTCGCCTTTAAGGGATGGGTGCTCTCTTAATTGCTGCCGCGTTCCGCTACTGTCGGTGTACCTGCGTGCATTGGTGCTGCACTTACAAGTCGCTAGCCGCTATTCCCAGGCTCGTGGCTTCATAGATAGTTCTCGCGAATTGGCTGAGACTGGCGCTGCTATGAGCGCTACGTTACAGGTCTCCGCATAAAATATACTTGCGGAACAATATGTTGTATTGTATCCTTACAAAATGTATCGCATTGGGTGGCTTAACAATGTCAGTATATTGTATTGTCCAGATGTGCAATACCTATATTGTTGCAATACTTGGGGGCAGTTTAGTTTTTAAGTTTTAATAGCATTCCATAGTCCGGAGCCTGACCGCATTGTGTGGATCGCAGACTGGTAAGTCCATGCAGCGAGTTTGGTAGACACAATTTTGTAATTTTTGCTCCAATGACAACGACAATAAATTCTATCGTTTTCAACTACAGTAACAGTATATTGCACTTCTTGCTATGACAGTATAGATACATGTATTATAAGCCTTAAAAATTGGCAATACGATAGCAATAGCATTCTTCCAAAGCCTGCTTTGTTTGCCGTCTGTAAGCTGACGCCCTGACGCCAAGCACGCGCCGGTGAGGGGGCTCCTACACTGGTGTACTTCGTCGACGCTCGCAGCGTTACACCGCCCAACCGCTCTCCTCCTCCGTCCCGTTTCCCACTGATTGCTCCTTCCTCTCCTGGCTGTGACTCACGCTTATAAAAGCACTAATTCATTTAACCATAATCACATATAACATCTAAGCCAATAAAACCATAGACCTGCAATAAACCATAAAACCACACCGCCCAGTTCTGTCCGAAGGCGGAAGCCCCGACACCCCGTTTGGAACACATGCAATAACACGCCAGGAATATTTCATAGATATGAGCAGTTACCTCTTTCGTCGCGTTGTAAAAAACGTCATTTGTAAAGCACGCTAAGAGAACTTATTTCCTATCCGAGCGAATTTAAATATGCCGCAAGGCTCCAGCCCGTGATCTTGGCCATCGAGGTAACAGGTCCTTATTCATAGCGTGATTAAGTCAATTCGACAGAGCCAGATGGTTACATGCAAACATGCACGCACGCACACGCGCACGCATGCTCACACACACAAGCGACCGTTAACTAAAGAAGCAATTTTGAAAACCACTAATGATTGACAATCATACACGACCGTTAGCATAACATTTTGGGGAATAAACGCGTATGTATTTATGCAGCAAGCCATGATAGGAATACACATAAGCGACCCGAACTTAAAACTAGCCAATTACTATGGAAGCAAACTGGTTAGTAACTACTGACCGCGCATTTTCACGAAAGCCCCAATGTAAAATCTAGTGTGCAAATGCGCAATCGTTACTTAGCAAGCACACATTGACAAAAAATACGTCTGAGTAGCTTGATAGTAAAAAGCTAAAGAATGATTGAACGACGCACTCGCACGGACATGGTCCGTCGATCTTAGCTTGAAGCCCAGAAAAGAGTTCATGGTTACACTTATAAAAGTTAAAGGTCGGCTGACCAGCAGCCTTATTTATATAGGGGCACAATTACCTTAGTGGATGTCATTTCCGTATGCAGTGGGAAAGGTAAGATAGCCCACTGAGACTCAAAACAATGACCTGATTCGTGAAGTGCAAGCACCTTACTACTCGGGGGAAGATCCTTCTTTCCTCTGAGTAGAACAATCAAGTTGCCACCATGCCTCCTCAGAGGCGTCAGTCGCAGGCCTGATTAGATTCAGTTAAAAACCTTTTGATGTCAATTTAG
The DNA here is from genome assembly GCA_009760855.2 of Cristatella mucedo. Classification (NCBI taxonomy): domain Eukaryota; kingdom Metazoa; phylum Bryozoa; class Phylactolaemata; family Cristatellidae; genus Cristatella; species Cristatella mucedo. Next base: position 696,177 of record WPIO01000009.1, read on the forward strand.
ACTCAGTCCAACTTTGATCACACCTCTGCAAACGGTCAAAAGCACGTGATTCTTCGAGCCCTACTGTCCGTTCGAATTCAGAATATGACAGGCTTTTGTTAGTCAGCGGAAGGATGCACGTCCAGATGGACGGAAGTTTCCTGTATACTAGGCTTTGATGTTGTTTGAATAGCGTTTACCAGCAAAAAATCACTGAACAATCTATTTAAAAATCCCAAACCCTCAATATAATCAATATATAATCAACTCCCTGTAAAAATTCATAAAGCAATAAACTAATAATTTAAATATTGATTAAAACAAAAGCGGATTCATGGGTAGAAGACTCATTTTTCCTCGATTTTTCTAAGGAAACTTCGAGTTGAGAAAATTAAATGCTACTATAATTCATTTGTATAGCGCCCTAAGGAAACGTAGTCTCTATTCAAGCGCTTCACGTATACCACGGGGCTTGAGCCCACGACCTCAGTCAGACCTTGTTCGGGGCGAGCACGTTAACCACTGGACCAAACCAGTGAAGCGCGAAGTAAGCTTATAGCTAAGCAGAGGCTATGCCACAACAACACACCAACAGGCTGACCCTCGCTAAGGCTGACTGCACCAGTCTTTTAATATAACATAATTAATTTGTATAGCACTCTAAGAGAACTTAATCTCTATTCAGGCGCTTAAAATATGCCACAGGGTTCGGCCCCACGACATCGGTCATCGACTGCACGAACCTTGACCTTGTAACAACTGGCACAAATCATTGCTCTTCTTTTGTATCCCTTCCGCCAAGAGAGAATCTCTACAGAGTTTACACGCGTATTTAAATAAAAATTATCAAGAGCCTGCTAACCACTGTTGTTTCATGATTCAAAGCAAAATTTAATATTACATTTCAGCTGTGAGAGTGCAAGTTTTTGGCAGCACGTCCAAAATAGTAAGTTATCTATACTGATATTTTTCAAATGATTCATTACAGCTGTGCCATCATATTAATGTCACCAATATTACAAATGACACAACGAAAAGGTGCCATCAGCGACGTGAGCCATGTAGCTCACTAACTAGGTAAGATGGTTGCTTTTCACGATGTCAGTCCAGAGGTCGTGGGTTCGAATCCTGCGGTGGGCGATGTTTTATCGCTGCTGCAAGCGGTGGTGATATCCGTAAAGGCTCTTCTGTCGGTATACAAAAGAGGCTGTTAAATCAGGTAGTATTTTTGCGTTTCCGGACTAGGCGGACTCAATCACTCACATTCAAAATTGTATAGTTGTTTATGATAACGGCACCCCTGGGCTCGGAGGGCGTAATCTGCCCTGCGTATCGGATGAGATACATAGTGGGTGCACGTGTGTTTGTGCTCGCTCGTATGTTTGTGTGTGTGTCTCGATGTGTGTATGCATATGATTGTGTGTGTGTGTGTGTGTGTGTGTGTGTGTGTGTGAGTGTGTGTGAGTGTGTGTGTGTGTGTATTTGTGTGTGAGAGTGTGTGTGTGTGTGTGTGTGTGTGTGTGTGTGCGTGTGTGTGTGTGTGGGCGTGTGTGCTTTCTCGCGTGTGTGTGGTCCATGTGTGTGTCTCTGTCTGGAACTCCACGGAGCCTAGAAACCTGAGTGACAGGTACATTGAATAGCATTCCCAAGCGTAATCAAAGCCTTAGCTGTTTTCGGTAGGCATACTGTAGTGGCCGATGAGCTTTAAATTGTGCAACAAAGGTAGATACTGTAAGAATTGCAGCTATGTATCGTGGAAAGTCACAGAATCGAGTAGCACATGTATCAGTGTAGAGTCGCGACCGAAAGCGGAGTCGAGGGTCACGACAAATCGTTTCTTGGCTAGCCGATCAGTAATAATAATACATTTGTATAGCGCCATCACCGAATTTAACGTCTTCCTAGGCACTTTATATAAGCTGCACAGGAAGCACGGTCAAATGGTTAGTGGTAGCATGCTCAATGACAGCAAGCATAACTCATCGAACGAGCTTGGCCCGCTACACATCAGGGCGAGGCTTCCCAGACCTCATTGGCCTCACCAACTTCGCTTGCCTGAAATGGTCAGGTATTTTTCTCCATGTATTACTTATTTATTGAACTGCATTTACAATCTCATGAAGTGTGCCTATCGTTCTGGCATTGCTTTTAAGTTCGCACTATTAGGCTTGCTTTCCACGCAAGAGCGGGCCCAATCCAGATTTTCCTGCCTCGCTAAGCGTAAAGTCGGTAGTGGAAGGGCGGCGTGCTAAATAGGCCAGATTACGATTGTCAAGATATGCATCTCCCCTGGTCGTGATAGCCCAGGAGGTAAGGTGCTCGCTCTAACCACCAGCACCGCCTTTATCACTGATGGCCAATTAGTCGTTTTGGGTGCTCTATAAGTGAGTGAAGCCGACTTAGCTCTGCAGGGCTGCATGAGACCAAAAACAGTCAAAAAACAAACGAAACATAACTCATCTGGCCCCCGACTAAGCTAAGTACAATCATTAGGCAGAGCCGATTGTTGCAGAGACTAGATGCTACTCACCTCTGTGACCTGCCGCACTGGGGCAGCTAAGCACTGGGACAGCATTCGGCAGACCGCTTTTTGTAAGAACCCAGCGACCGTACTCAAGCGCTTTCACTTTATCCACATTCTCTAAAGTATGAGGAGCAAACGCAGCTCGAATCGCGTTGGAGTACAATCTGATTACTTCGGCCGTCATTTATTTTAATTTAACTTCGCGCGGCTGCTCAGCTAGCACATCCTTCGTGGGTGAGAGTCTCACGCAGTCGCCGACTCGCAGAGCGAAACCTTCATTAGCTAAACAGTGAGAGAGTGAGAGCATGTGACAGCTAACTAGCTGTCCTGAGATGACCTGAGGGCATGAGCGAGGCTGGAATTGCCGGTGTTTCAGTGACGTAACTGAACCTAAGCTGCCGCAGACCTTTTGGGGACAGCGGAGGAATTGACATGATTGATATTAGCACAGCGACGAAACAGTTTGCATTTTTCGATTGATTTTCTTGCTTTAGGTTTGAGTAGGCCAAAATCCCGGTGGGGGGGGGGACCCGGGATGAAACAAGCAGCGGGAAACTGATATGAGCGTTCGAACTCAGCTGCCTGAAAGCCTTTGCATAAGATTCCGAAGACTTGTTGCATCGATCTGATTAGGATAGCGCAGTGTGAGCGCTTGCTCTTTAGGTGCTAGAGCTCGATGGAGTTTCCAATCCGGTTCATATAAGGATGGAGGCGGAGAAACATTGACTAGGTTAGCCTTCGGCAGCAGAGGATCGAATATGGCGACCGAGCACTAACTTCCCGCGCCAGGTGCAGTGACCGTTCGTTCCGCTACGAGCGCGACGCCAGGTCGCTAAACGGAGGCTACATTTGAAGGCAAGTGCTACGGTGGTCTCTCAATGGAGCTACAAGTCGCGTATGCCGTCTATTGATACTGCCCAAAAAAGCGTCGCTGGTCGGTCAAAGTGCGTTTGGGTTTGACGCGTACTTTAAATTAGTATTTCTATTCTACTTTACTAAAACTCTGTGCCAGGATGCAGTAAACAGTAAGGTGCGTGGTAGAGTTGCCATGCCTAGTGAACTTGCTGTCCGTAGCGCTTACCAGCGTAGTTATTAACATCGACGTAGTCAACTCAGAGACTCAGTAACTATGATAGATCGGTAACGTCGCCGCACTTCGGCGAGCTTTTAGAGCGAACATTTTGCAGTATCTCTTTGTCCTGCATTGCCAGTCTAACAATCTTTAAACGGTTCTCTTTTCATTGCTGCTACAACTATACGCGTAGCCAGGATCCCTTTCACGTAGTGGGTGGCTATATCTCGACCTTAAGTTTTCGCTACCGCTAGTTAACTGAACCTTTAACGTCCATCTAGGCTTAGGATGAACACTGTTCAGATATGAGCAAGCCAGGAGCAGAGGTATTTCCTTGGAATTAGGTGCACCAGTTTACAATAGCCAAAGGATTTAGCGCTGTAGGTCCTATATCGGCTTCATAACGTAATTTTAAACCTCACTATTTAAATTAGGATGATTAGCAGAGGCGTTCCAATATTTGGCGGCGGCAATTTTACCTGGTGGCAATTGAGGCGCATGCTGAAAATGTACGCGTCCGCGCTGCGAAATCGCGACGACGCATTGTCGTCCAATAGCGTCGACGGCTGGAGTAGGTATGGCCGAACTCCACATAGCTCTCTCCACTCCGTTTTGCCTCGACCATTTAATATTCACCCTCATCAGAGGACCCAGTGATGAGTACACATCAAAGGTTCAGACCGTAAACAGGCATCGAAGGCCATGATGTAGAGGCTCGGCCGCCAGCGGACGTTGAAGGCAGTGGTCAAAATCTAAGGGCACGCCCACACCGTCCTAAGCGCGACTAGCGAAATAAGGACAAAAAACGAACGGCAGACGGAGCCACAGCTGCCACAAGTGGCCAAACGAAGAAATCTTGATGTATGAAAAGTAAACAGGAGCGACTCCCTTTTCCATAGGTACCGCGAGGCAGGGCGTACTGAGCGAACTCAGTAAAGCGAGAAGTACAGCAGCAGCAGCTGCTGCAGCAAGTCGGCCTCGCTGCTCTAATGCACGCGCGCTGCTGAAAATATTCTGTTGGAATGGCGCTTTTATGCATTGTGCATTAATTTTCTATTGCATAAATAGCGTTCGCGAATGAAGCGTGCACGGAAGAATCTAAATCCATTTTACGCTTTCGCGAACACTTCCAGGGAGACCGACTGTCCGCACACGTGCCGGCTGCGCTCCAGGTCAAAAGCAGGGTCTAACTTCACCGCCTCCGGTGTAGCGTCGCAGGGGATTGATTACCGGAGATAGAATGTCTGGCTAAGCGCCAGGCCGCTATATATTCTGTCTGTATAAGCAAGGATTTGTGTAAAGAGCAGAGCGACGAAAATGAGCGACCGCACGCGTGTTCGTTGCCCTTACAGTAAAATTCGTTTGGTCGCTCGTAGATGCAGTTTTGTATTCTATTTGCTTTTCTGCCGATATGTTACGTCGTGATGGTCGTCTTGGGCCAACATTTAGTTCTATTGCATAACTCCTCCTAAGTATTCACGCAGAAAGATCCATGAAGAATAACTCTAAAAGGACGAAGCCACAGCGTACGAGCGCTATACAAGAGAAACAACATCCGCAAGTTTTAGACCTCTTAGTAGATTCAAATTGACATTGACCTATTTTATATTGCAGCAGGAGAGGTCAGCCGCTTTCAGACTAACGAGTTTCACACTGCCACACATTTATGAGAATTCTTGTCGAATTACTTCTCCATCGTCGATCGAGAGATGGTTTCCAGGCGCAAGGAATTAAGTGGGCCAATGAGCTTTCTTCCTGTTTTGCAAAAGCAAAAGGAAAATGATTCAGATGCAGCAAGCAGGCCCCAATCACACGCAAATAAATGTAATTTCATACGAAGCGTTCGTGGACTCATTTGATCTGAGCTTTATTTCATATGATCTATTTGACCTGAAATGAAGCAGTGATAATCTCCAGGAAACTCACGGAACTACCTATGTAATCGCGAGGCTACTACATTTACATTGACGTGAGTACAAGCCCTGCCCTCCTTACTAAAGATATTGCAGATTACACTCGTTTCCAGCAATTGCAAAATGCCTAGAAATAGATTTGAGTTCTTGCATGGCGCTACATAAACTTTATTAGTATTACTAATAACTTCATATGTACTGAACTGATATTTATAATTCTTTGAGCAGGCCATGTTTCACATCAGTGACTGGTGAGTATTCAATAGTTGCTGGAGCAGAGCATTGACGAGGGAGTCAAGATCAGATAACGTTGCATCAATCCCTTCTCTTGACTGACACATCACTCTGTATGCTGTCACCATCAGGCGATCAGGCCGAAACACCACGAGCAGACCTCGCCTGCAGTTACAAACCTCATCAGACTATGACTCAGCGAAGCCATGGCGGCAGAGCTCTGGAGATTTTGGCGCCCCATCTAAGCTCGATTTCGATCCCGATCTGATTCCACTGTGTGCGTGAGCTTCATGCTGAAATTCCTTCTACACACTCGCAGTGCCGTAGTAAACGTAGATACAGAGGTAACTAAAATACAGCTCTTCGTTGGAAATCTTGAAGAACAGTAGTTACATATTAGACAATGGATAAGTACTATTCAGCAATATTATTCAATATCTTTCATGAGTAAGGAGTATAACTAGTGATTTGACTCTATCAGTTGAACTCAGTATGCTCAAGAATAATAATAAAAAACGACCCAATAGAAATCAAATCCCTTTCCAAGTATTTAACGTAGGCTGAAAAGAAAGTCAAAACGGTTAGTATAAACACTTTCAGAACACGGTAGTTCATTCGGACCGAGCAAAGGCTGCGAGGAACAGTTAACTTCTTTTTTGAATGACGTCAAAACGGGACATGGCGGTGTTGGCAGTTAGTGCTGGGTTTCAGGCTTTGAGATACTGGTAACTGAAGGCACGGTCTCCAAGGAATTTCAAGATCGTTAGAAGCACAACGAAACGACCTAAGTTACAAGAAAGGATGGCAAGTAGGTACTGTATGGGAAGCATGATAAGGAAGTTATTCATATAGATAGGCCAGAGAAAGGGAATAGAAAGACCTAAAAGTGAGTGACAGAATTTTGAATAAAATGCCTGCTATATGGGTAGCCAGTGGTGATTGGTAAATGTGGCAGTTACCATGTGCATGCTTGGGCAATCTTAGCTGCTGAGTGTTGCAACCAGCCCTTAAGTGTCTAACTGTACATGAAGGAAGATTTACAAGTAACTGCCTACATAAGTCTACTTGAGACGTAACGAACATAATAGAGCAGGTGGTGCAATTAGAAGTATTTCAGATAGGTAGGCCAGAGCAAGAGAATGAAGGTACCTCCAGGTGACAAATCTTCGTCGATAAGCTGCTTGACGGTAGAGCCACAGCAGATCGGTGAGAAGCAGTCGATTGTGAAAACCATTAACCTATGCGACATTGCAAGCACGTGTGACCGCTTAGATAACGAAGCCACAGCCAATCCGACCCATCATGTGTGACATCAGAAGTAGACTTCTGTAGGTTGCCACTTGTAGGGCGATTGACTGTGGAGCTGATGGGCTCATCCAACGACGTCATTTCAGAAGATATCCAGATTCAACAAACGGGTTACAGAAGATATGCTTGCCAAGCTAATTTCAAGTGCTAGACTTTCCAAATTTTTAGTAACACTATGTTTGCCAAGAAATGGTAGTTCAGTTTTTCTTGTCATTTACTTTGAGACAGTCTGCTGCGATTGAAATGTGAATGTCAGAAACACATTTTGTAATGGAGCTTAGAGGTAATAATAATAATAATAATAGTTTTATAGCACCCTAAGAGAACCCACAACTCAATTCAGGTGCTTCTAAACCTGTTGCAAGAGAAAGAATAAGCAAAAGTTAACGAAAAGCAAGGGATCATGTGTAGAAAAGCATGCAAAAGCACACGAGAAGACACTCGGAGTCACTGATTAGTAGGGCCCGTGGTTAGTGCGACGTAATGGATCATGTACAAGTAGGCAAATCACAAATTGAGAAAAAGACAAGTTCACTGGCACACAGGGAAAGCTGAGGGGAGCAGATAAATATTTAGCTCGGATTTGAATATGGATTTATGGTTTATTAGAGGCACAACCAGATGACCTGAGTCAGAGAGCAGGTGGTGCAATAGGAAGTATTTCAGATAGGTAGGACGGAGCAAGAGAATGACGGTACCTTTAGGTGAGTGGCACAAATCTTCGTCGATAAGCTGCTTGACGGTAGAGCCACAGCAGATCGGTGAGAAGCAGTCTATTGTGAAAACTGGGATGTTCACGACAGACAAGCTTAACACCAGAACTGTAACAATTTCAATGCACACTAAGGAATAATAAAAACTACAATGCATTTGATATAGCAACTTCAAGAGAACTCAAATCTCTTTCTAGGCACTTTACATTTGCCTAAAGACCTGTTAGTGAGATGTAGTCTAGACAGAATGTAACGAATGCATGCACCAGCTTGCTATGAGTATCCTTAAGATGTCCTAAACCCGCGTAATGCAGTGCCTGTGATGTAGACGGTAAGTTCTTAATGGACTCGATGATCAATGGCATCAAAAGCTACCATATATCACCTCGAGTTCCAGCAGAGTTGAGAGACTAGCTAAGTCAGCATTCCTTACAAGGTAAAAGGCAGTCACTGTCGTATACACAAATGACACAATTGTACATCTATATCCAGTTGCATATGCCCCAGTGCATACTACACATACACAGAAATGGAGACACCGAAACAGGATAACCTAGGATAATCATGGTACACCTCAAGTATACAGCAATCGTTCCAGTGGGACAGTTTATAGTAATAAAATGAGCCACTACGGAATGATATTGTGCAGCCAGAGGACGAAAAGGCTGTGCTATTACACTACCAACTGTCGAAGAACGTATCAAACCAGTTAAAACATTCAATCTATTCTAAGCCTCACTGATGCTTATGCAAGTCTGTACTACACCCACCGATTTATAGACAACAATAACAGTGACATCTGTGCTTCCCACAGTTGGTTCACACTTGCCGTAGCACATGCTAAGGCAACGATACTCTATTGGGTGATAGTAGACTTCGAAATGACCACGAACAATTATGCTATTATGGATCAAGCGACTGAAGCAGTCGAAAGAAGCTCAAAAACCAAGATGATACAGATAAATAACCACAACAGCCGCATGACTACTGTAGTTAAAGGTTAAATCAGAGCAGGACTGGGATCAGATCGGTTGGCGCCTCAATAATTCTACCAACCTAACACAATCCCGATCAAGCAAAAATTGGCCGATGCTGCAATACTGGGTTAGCGATCCTTACATAGAAACCTGGCAAGCACAGCCAACTACAACGACATGCATCGGCAAAAGTCAGCCATATGTCATTTAAACTAACAGCAGCCACACAATTCGCATCGAACAAATTGCTCACATCAAAATAGCCACAGGTACGGCCCAACAGAATATGAGTCACCGGACTGACTTGGATGGGGCTGCCCAACACGACTGGCTGTCGAACACGATGACAGGTATCTTGCTTCAAAGGTGAGTATAATATACTCCCGAAGACGAAATTACATATCCTTTTCGGGTAGTTTAAACACTAAGGCACCAAAGCACAAAATACAAAAAATGTAATCTTCGGTATGGCATGGTTAGCACTCGAGCATCCCAGTAATGAAAGCAGTCAATATCCGAAAAATGTTTATAGTTTATAACATACGCATCCTTGCCACTCACAAAAAAGTACAACGGTTGAAACATGGTAACAAAGACTAATGACAAATGATTTTAATTCTTTCAATACAGTTGCCATACACATACTAGTTTACACAACCCCAGCAATCACATAGGAGTTCAGCTAGGCTATTAGTCAAGAAGGGCTTCTGGTGCCACGGCGCAAGTAACAACGAGTCTTGCTGCTGATTCCAATCAAGGCATCAGAGACATACAGCTGGTATTTCAACAGTAACAAAGAAGATTAACGGGATAACTGGAGTCAGCTGTAGTACAACTGTATCTAAGCAAGCATGGTGGAAATCCATGTGTTGAAGGCCACCATGAGCCATGCGAAGTTAAGTAAACCAGCGATCCAGTCAGAATGGTAGCTCTTCTATCACCACGATAACCATGTCAAAGTGAAGAGCAGCTCAAAGAAGACAGACGTGTAGATGAAGAGTCAAGGACACACGAGCTTCTCTAGTGTGTCGTACGTGCATTGTGTCTGCTCATGCATAGAAGCAAGGAGGCTCCAGGCTAAGCCCAGAATGACAAGGTCTTAAATCCAGTAAACTCAGAAAAATCCTTGGTCCGACCAGACATTACATCACATCGAGAGCAACAGCCCTTTTCACAGATCCTGTGTTTGTCGTCGGGAGCTGCAAATAAAAGTCACAGCGTCTAGGACGAGGCAGTAACACAACATATGCATAGCAACTCTCCGCACGGATAAAGACTTCCAGCAATTACATAGAGAGCACTTGTGGCAGAAATCTTTCAGAAAGGCAGCCACTACCACTACGATACAAGAACAAAACGGGAGATGCAACGTTTGGAAAGTTGCTGGAATAAACAAATATGTATTGCAAGCTACACAGACATACACCACACAGACACACACCACCCACACGCACGCGCGCACACACACACACACGCATGCACACACACACACATGCACACACACACATGCACACACACACATGCACATAACACACATTCCCCCACATACACCCTACAACCAATTAAACGCATGCACGCACAGCCCCCACACACTCCCCCCACACACACACTCCCCCATACATACACTCTCCTCCACACAAATAACACATGCTCTCTCACACACATAACACACATAAGAAACAAACACACACACATACACACACACTCCCCCAAAAACATACCACACACACACACACTCCCCCACACACAATGGCACACACATAAGAAACAAACAAGCACACACATACACACCCCCACACACGTTTGCACGCACGCACAAAAGCACGGACACACACACACATACACATGCACATACACACACACGCTCACGAAAGAATGTCTATCCATACGACGTGTCGATAAGAGCTTACAGCTGTGAAGCTGTGTGAGGATCGGCAAAATGTGGCCCCTGGGGTATGGACACAAAAGCGGATAGAGTCTAACACTTCCTCTTTGAGGATGCACAGATCAGCCGCACACTTGGCCCTCAAACATTTTACCGTCCAGCCTCTGTAACGTCCCCATATTTACTGCCGTGCACCGAGATGAGTCGAAGCAGGGTCTACACAGCACGTAACAATAAGGCAGTCGCAGCATCAACAGAAGCAGCTACATCCCACGAGCTGGACAGTTAAGCTTAGTGGACAGCCATCTGCAATTGCCGTGACAAGGCACGACATGCTAACAGGCAGGCGGTGGAGAGAGGGCATGGCATGTGCAGCATTGCCGAGCAGCTGCATTCGCAAGACATCACGGCTCACGGCCGGTGTTGACTCATATTTTACCACCTTTGCCACTGCCTCTCCTTGTCGGTCAGCGGAACATAGATAACGCCCATGAGGTCCTTGCGTGTGACAGTACCGTCCAGATGCTTGTCCACCTGGTGTAGCCACTGCTCCCCGCCTTCAGGTCCAACGGGTACGATGAGGCGTCCACCGGGAGCCAGCTGGTCGACTAGCTGTGGATAGCAGAGAGAAGGCAATAGGTAAAGCAGCAGCCACTGCCAGCCGCTGCTACAACTGCAGATCGACATGCAAGCACTCACTAGCAATGAGGCTCATAGGCCTTGCACGTGACATGCCACTCCACCCAAAAAGCAGATAGCGGGCTCAGGTAGCTGCATGGCCGTCCACAGTAGGGAGCAGGCTCTGAACAATCGACCACCTTTTACAAACGTTTCACTAGTACCGGGATATATTGGCTTGTACACTCACCGCCTGTGGTAATGTCGGGGCAGCAGCTCCAACATGTATCGCGTGGTATGGCCCCTCGGGCGCATAGCCCTGTCGGCCATCTCCTGTCACCAGCTGCAGCCGGCCGGAGTTCAGGAAGGCCTGGCATTTGGGCAAAGGCATGAACAAACCCCATTAGGCACGGCAGCAAGCTTGCAAGTGCAAACTCACCGATACAAACCGAACTGTACTGAAGACAGTGTGCAAAATAAAATAAGCAAACCATCGACGGCGGACGAGTCACACCTGCAACTTGGGATCTTTGTGAATGTTGCTCAGTGAGTCGTCCACGATCTCTTTAATGTGGTCAATCCCTACCGCCTTGCCGTGCTCACCAACCTGGATATTGCAAAGCAGGCTGGCTCACACGACGGCGTATGAAGCGACACGAGCGACATGACGAGAGATCCCAAGCATATGCCGATGAGCTCAATACAGAGTGGCATAGTGGCAGACCCATGAGATTGCAAACCGCAGTGCAGCAACAACTCCAGAGCTGCTAAGGAGGCATGTGTGTAATTGTGGGTGGACATCTGAATCTGGAATTCCAATAACAAAGTATGATTAATTGCCCGGCAGGTGAGCACGTGCTGGAGACAAAGTTTCCAACTAACCATGCAAGCCATGCATGCCGTGAGGTAGCCCGTGCCAGAGCCGACGTCTAGAGCTCGATGGCCGTCCACTAGATGATTGCTGAGAAGCTCCAGTGCATAGGCATGCTGAAACCAATGAGATTATAATAGGCAATGATCAGCAGGAATGGAACACTCAAGTTATGGGCTAGAATGGTCAAATACATCAAGTGTCCGGGCAGGCAGCAAATGTAAAGAACGAAAATTGATAAACAAATGTGCCTTGTATAATGCCACAAGAGTCACCGTTAGATTGCACCACAAGCAGCAAGACTTATAGCATTTCTACCACGAGTAAAACTACACAGCTGCCCACCCCACCCCCGAAAGCAAGACTGCACACAATACCATACAGTACGTCATAACTGACTTTATTTTACAAAAAAACTGCACAGACTCCAATTGGAATAAGGGTTTGTATCACTTTTAGATGTCATTCATTGACCAAAATCTCTTAGCTTCATAAATAATATAACAAAATGAGTCGTGCCCCCAATTGACATACTATAAGAAAGTTGCTTGAGGCAACATTCCTCACACTGGGGCTACAAAATGAATGTGCCCTCAAAACCAATAGTGCTCAGCCGGAATGGGGTGGCGATAGGCAGACATTTCAGCAGCAGACCTTTCCGTTCAAGATTCGCAAGCCTTTATTTTCTTTTCTGCAGGAAGTTTTTCTCCAGCATGTCGAAAAGTCCATTTATCGTATAAATGTTAAATTTCGGCTGATTCAGCAGCCTCTATGTAATGGCAACAGATCAGCCTTACCGGATCACCCTGTTTACTGAGGGAAGTTCTAAATCGTCCATTCCAGAACTGAAGCCCACATCGATGGTTGTAAAATGTGAGCATCAACCTCAGCCTAATGCTGCTCAGTAGGAAAATTGCCAGCTCCAATGTCGTTTCAGCATACCTTCTGCTACCCGAGTTATACATTGATGATGTGCATCTACTTCACAACTACACGTTGCTCCAGGATATTCCGACTTATTACAGCTTAATATCCGGCAAATAATAATAAATGCCTTGAATGTCGTGCATAGGACACTAAGTGAGCCCAATCTCTATCCGTGTGCTTTACAGCTCAATGCACGTGAAAAAATAACCAAGAGTTAATGAAAAGCCAGGTATCAGGCTTAGGCCAGCATACAAAAGCACACATATATCATGCTTAGATAAGCTTGCAAAAACATACAGGAAAATACTTGGGGCCACAGTTTCGTTAGACCCTTGATTAGCAACATAGAACGAATCATGGACAAGTAGGCAGGTAAAGCACACAGGAAATAAGATAATACAGCTCTAATGTACTCTATTTAGAGCCACTAGTCGATTTGACAGGTGAGGAAAGTAAGCACAGGTGCAGCCAAAACGTCAGCGACCAATCGCCCAGTCCAAAGTCCTCACCAAAACGTCTGCTAATCAACCGTCCATCAGAGCATTAGGCAGGACCACTAGCCGAAAGTAGATCTAAGCTATTTTGGTAGCCTGTATCACGTAGCATACAAGGAGGTCGCAAGTATGAGGGGAGCCTTTCCTTCTCTTGCCTATCTAAAGTTGTCACAACATGGTTCCCATACGATGAATATCGCCTGTTCTACCATCTACCAGTCGAGCTCCCGTGGTGGAGCACCTCTAGTAATGCTTATCTGGTGAGATCTCGATTGCCTCGAGATTTGCATTCCCTATGAGGATGTGGCCGGTAACAACCGATTGTGGATTAGGATTATTCTAGTGCATGCAGTCTCTTACAACACGGTGAAAACAATGAGAAGGCTTGACTTTGCTGTGGCAGAGTAGGGTGGGCAAACCATTCTGAGAACCTGCCCAAATGCTCGAAAACAGACAATTGGTATAAAGCATTTTTACTGGCACCAGACAAAGAGTAGCTGCAAGCGACCTGCGCAATATCCCAAGCAGAAACTACTCGTATACTCTGCTAAGCAGTTGCTCGCCAACCTCTGAACAGAAATAGCAACTGCACAGGCAAAGAGAACACAGCACAGGCACACGAACATGGAAGACATCATGAGTGTGGCAGCCTGCTAGGCCACGGTAAAGGGCCTTTAACAGTGCTTGCTTACCATATGCGGAGCACTGATTGTGGCCTGGTAGCCAATTGGCTGTGGGGAGTCCATGTACGGGTTGAAGCGTGCAAACAAACCACGGTCCACTGCTTCCATAGCACCGATGACTCTCTCTGACTTGAGGATGCCATTCCCTAACAGAATGCAAGTCATGCAGGAGACCGCAGTCCAGTCGGGGCAGCAAGCGCAAAACAGTTTCGAGGAGCAAGAGCTTGGCAGCTTACTTCCCCCCCCCCGGAAAAAAATGGCGTGCAAACTTTCGACTCAGCTGCTCACATCACAGTGAAACTTATAAAAAAACACTCTCCCAACCGGGTGCACTGCGGCGTTACAAGTCTGCCTGATAATCCTAATCAGGCACACACAAGTTTTCTAGTTTGCAGTAGGTTCTAGAGCCTGGAAACCGTGTTTTGGCTGAACGCTGTAGTGCAGAAAACAAACTGTCTCAATTGAAGTCTGTGAAAACATAAAATTAGTCACATAATGCATGATAATAAAGGTAAAAAGTTTCCAAAGCGACCTCTCGTTAGACGACCATATCAGTTCCACGGTCAAATCTGCCTATTTTCAGCTTCATAACATTGCTAAAATTCGGGCTTGCTTAGATAAAGATACCACGTCCAAGTTGGTCCATGCATTCGTGACATCTCGTCTCGACTTCTGCAACTCACTGCTTACTGGCCTACCAGCATGTGCGATCAGGCGATTGCAGCTGGTGCAAAACTCGGCAGCTAGACTTGTCTGCCGTGAGCGTCGCAGTTGCCACATCACTCCACTTCTCGCCGACCTGCACTGGCTACCAGTCAAGCAACGGATTGACTTCAAGGTTTTGTCGCTCACTTCTAGGTCTCTTCATTCTATGGCTCCAGCCTATCTTTCAGATATACTCCCCCATCAGGCCAAGCATCGTACCACCCGCTTTTCGGAATCCAACAGTCTACAAATACCTCGTACAAACCCTAAATCCTTTGGAGACCGTGCATTTAGTTCATATGCTCCCAAAGGGTGGAACTCTCTCCCGACCTGCGTCAGAACATCCCCCGACCTGACCACATTTAAAAGGAACTTAAAAACACCTATTTAGGACAGCATTTAGTGGGTCCCTGTGATTCGTCCTTCACGTGCTTATGTGTGCTGACACTGTGCATGCTGCCACTAACCACATTTGCATGCTGACCGTGCATGTGACCCCTAACCATGTTATTCATTTTGTTTGTTTTTCAAGCATGATTTTACTTACCCTTCAATTGCATTTCCCTTTGCAGCAAATGTAAAGCGCCTAGAAAGAGATTAAGTTCTCTGAGGGAGCTTTATCAAGTACATTATTATTATTATTATTATTATACGTTTTGTTTTATTCATCACCCATACATTTTAACATGAATGGTATGCTTCACCTGAATATTTGCTTTGAACTCCGGAACTTTAAAGTCGATACAGCCGTTTAGCACAGGCACCCACCATAAATGAATGCTAAGGAACTGAAAATCTTTGCCCTCACAGATAGTTATAGCTACAAGCATGAAGACAGCGATTCAACTGGTGCGACTAGTGACTAGACTGAAAATACCCAATATTCAAATAACCCTATAACTGCAACTAAATAGCATATAGGTCGGCTGGACTCCACGTGTTAACACACTTAGAAGGGTCACCAATGACCCATGTAGCTTCCCATTAGGATTAAAGCAGCTTGAAGGTTGGGTGCACGGATGCACCTTCACAGCTGCCTGTCGCAAAAGCTAAAAGCTGAGCCACTATTACTAGATCCGAAGAAAGACTGCTTCTACCAAACAGAGCCTTTGCAGACACAGACCACCCAGGAAGAAGTTGACAGATCAGGAGAACTTCAGCAACTTTCTCCTAGTATCCCCATTGCCATTCCTATCGAATGCATCGGAATGAGCAGTGGCAGACCAATTCACATGCATCAACAATTCAAGCCTAGCAAGTTCTAGTCATGTTTTGAAGCTAATCCGTCTACCGAGTCAGCAATGTTGTGAGTATATAAGGGCCCTCCTAGGAATGCTGACTTAGTAGGTCGAGCCTCTCAGCTAGTCCGGCCAGATCTCTCGGCAGCATTTGATACTACTAATCACCAAATCATTCTAGGGCGTCTACAATCTAACCTGAGAGTCCCTACCAATGCACTACAACGTGGTGAAGATCCTATCTCAGTGGGAGATTTCAGAGCACAGTAAAACGAGACCAAGCAATGATCCGAGAGGGTCAGCAGGCATACAAAAAGGTCGACGGGGCAGATATCCTTAGTGATAAGAAGATCCAAGATATGGCCATCGACGTGAGTGGTATGATTAACGTGTTGGACCAAACCAAGTTCTCCAGAAAGTCAAGAAATGGGCAGACCTGACTGCTGCTAGGGTTGTCACGAAGAACGTCCAAGTCTCCTGCAATCAATAACAGCCTGTCACACACAAATATTTTAGTGACAAATTCCCAAAACTCCTCGATAAATAAGGTTAAACAGCCAGAAGGAGGTCAGCAGATCACAACTGTGAGATGCCTTGATGGGGACCTGATGGCAAATGATTCAAACGATGGTCCATGCAGAAAAAGCAGGTCTCCTAGCCAAACGTTCACGAACAACAATAACAACCCTGACGCCCACCTTGTCAGACCATATGGACTGAAATAATGAGAATCCGGGTGGGGTGCTCTCAGATACATACACAGCCACCAGAGCATGCTATCACCCAACATCTCAGACAGCATGAATGCACCTATCTTGTCCTGGACAGCCTGATCGTGGATAAGTATCTCTTTCAATTTTAGTGAGAAGACATTCAACAGGCATAATTTAAGAGGCGGTCCACACCTGAGGGCGGCTGACTAGTATTGATGGGGCTGCAGAGTGTGTATTTAGTTTCAGCCGGGCGACTGCAGGTTTAGGTAGATGGTTCATGGCTCCATTCTTCACCTCCACAGTCAAATCTGCCTACTTTCAGCGACATAACATTGCTAACATTCGGGCTTGTTTAGATAAGGATACCACGTCTAAGTTGGTCCATGCATTGGTGACATCCCGTCTCGACTTCTGCAACTCACTGCTTGCTGGCCTACCGGCATGTGCAATCAGGCGATTGCATCTGGTATAAAACTCCGCAGCCAGGCTTGTCTGTCGCGAGCGTCACAGTTGCCACATTACACCACTTCTCGCCAACCCGCACTGGCTACCAGTCAAGCAACAGATTGACTTCAAGGTTTTGTCGCTCACTTTTAGGTCACTTCATTCTTTGGCTCCAGCCTATCTCTCAGATATACTCCCCCCACCAGGCCAAGCATCGTACCACCCGCTTTTCGGAATCAAACAGTCTACCAATACCTCGTACAAACCTCAAATCCTTTGGATTTACCGTGCATTTAGTTCGTATGCTCCCAAAGCCTGGAACTCACTCCCGACTTGCGTCAGAACATCCCCCGACTTGACTACATTTAAAAAGAACTTAAAAAACACATTAGGACAGCATGATACTACTCACGATTCAATCGTGTTTACCTTTGCAGCAAATGCAAAGTGCCTAGAAAGAGATTTGAGTTCTCTGAGGGCGCTTTATCAAGTGCATTATTATTATTATTACCTCCAACTTCAAGGTGGTTAGAGTGCAGTGTTAAGACTATACGAAACTACGCATAGGCAGTCCAGGCTGCGACATATCTGTGCATTTCGAGGGATTGTTAGTGCCCTAAGACCTCCGTCGTCGTCTGGGTTCGAATCCCGCAGTGGGCAATTTTTATTGCCACCACAAGCGGCGGTGATAGCAGTAAAAGCTCTTCCGTCGCTTTGCTAAAGAGGCTGTTAAATCAGCTAGTATTTTTGTTTATATCAGCAATTCAGCACCGGAATGGGTTCCGAGTAAAAATACTTTGAATTCAGGCAAAATTATTAAAAACGGCAGCACTTCACGAAAGTCACGATAACGCGAGACACTTAAAGAAGGATGTCAAATCAAAATAATTGGATGCTGAAGAACAAGCCCAGGAAAGGCTACGGAATGCCAGGTAACGACTGGCTTTCCCCTTCACCAAATAGAGCTGCTCCGTCTCAATCTACACTTATGTAAAAATCAGCACTTTAGTAACCGATCGCTCAGTTCGCCGACCGATCGCAGATGCTTTTCTGACAAGAGCTAAAACAGCATCCGGCCGACTGCCACACGCGATGCCTGCCTGCTTCAGCTAAATGCCAGCACCTGTAAAAATAACAGCATAGGTCATACGACCATCGGCGTCGCTTGCTCTGCACTTTCCGTCAACCTAAACGGACGCTATCCTCTCTTCTATCATTCTCTTCTCTTCTATCTATCTTCTCTCTTCTTCTTCTTTCGCTCCATTTGCAGCTTAAGACCCGAACGCCAGCGAAAACGCTCGCTGCGCATGCGCATGCCGGATGAGTTCCACCCGCTTCCCAAGGGCAGTTCACGAGCTCCCCAGTCGGTCGTCACTCAAAATAAAAATTCGCGCGATCCTCCCACCTTTGGACTGCGTCCGTTTCGAGCCGCGCCAACGCTAAGAGGTTTACGGAGTCAGCGGGCACCGCTGCAACACATCGCGACTCGCGCGACGCAGATCCCACTAGGCGGATGAGACCGTACCGCGACGGCGAATGAGAAATGCACTGATACTTACTCACGAGATTCGCGATCAGCTCCTTGTGGCTAGAACCGCTCGACCTCCACGCCATGGCGCACGAGCCAAGAAGGCAAAGCGAAACGCTAGCAAGCAGCGATCTGCGACGTAAGAAATGCGTATCGTCTTAAATTGGTTCACTAGGTTCACCAAAATGGCTATCATTCAAATGATCGTCTTGTGCGTGCAGAGTTCAAGTTCCAACGACTGGTCTACCAGTTCGACATTCTCAAGCTGGGAAGCTTCAGTGCCTGTGCGCCTATTATTTCGAGGCAAG
Organism: Cristatella mucedo; assembly: GCA_009760855.2. Taxonomy (NCBI): domain Eukaryota; kingdom Metazoa; phylum Bryozoa; class Phylactolaemata; family Cristatellidae; genus Cristatella; species Cristatella mucedo. The sequence continues at coordinate 715,311 of WPIO01000009.1, forward strand.
CACCAAATTCAACCGTGCAGCCCGGGTGAAATACTGCCCGAGTAAAATATTTAAGCACGGCGACAAAAATCCCACGGTGGACTTACATCATAATACATAACTTACGCAGAAAGTGTCTCGGGAAAGCCCACAGAGCGACGTAGAAACTATCAGGAACCACTATGACCTTCACATTGCGATGCCAAGTGCAGACAGTATATCTACGAAATAGTGTAGGGTATTCCTCTGCTTCCTGTCTGAGGTGTCTAAGGGCTCGTACGGTCTGAGGTCTGCGTGGCCGGAGTAAGGCGGGTTTGGCAGGAATTAGCCTCTGACCCCTGGAACTCGGTTACACAAATATGGTTAGTGGCAGCATGCACAGCGTCAGCACGCATTAGCACACACAGGACGAATTAAATGGACCCAACAATTGCTGTGATAAATAAATGCGTTTTTAGTTACTTTTTAAATGTGCTTAAGTCAGAAGATCTGAAGTGAGTTCCAGGCTTTGGGAGCATACGAACTAAAGGCACGGTCTCCAAAGGATTTTGAGGTTCAGACGAGGTATAGGTAAACGATTAGATTCTGAAAAGCGGGTGGTACGTTGCTTATCCCGACAAGGGAATGATCTGCTAGGTAGGCTGGAGCAAAATAATGAAGGGACTTTAAAGTGAGTGATAAAACCTTGAAGTCGATGCGCTGCTTGACTGGGAGCCAGTGCAGGTCGACAAGAAGTGGTATAATTTGGCAAATACGACTCACGACAGACAAGCCTAGTTGCAGATTTTTATACCAATTGTAAGCAGCTGATTGCACAGGCTGGTAGCAATGAGTTCTAGAAGTCAAAACAAGATGTCGCAAATGTGTGGATCAATTTAGATATAGTATGCTTGTCTAAGCAAGCTCGGATTTTAGAAATTTTATGTAGCTGAAAGTAGGCAGACTTAACTGTGGAGCTGATGTGGTCGTCTGATGAAAATTAACATTAGACTGGACACCTAAGTTGCATGCAGATTCAACGGGAGATATGCTGCAAAGCCGAATTTGACCATAAGGATGTCCGATTTATGAATCAAACTTAGTTTGCCCATAACTAGTACCTCTGCATAGAAGTGAAAGCCTAGATTGTGCCTGGCAAGCACATTGGTGAGAGGGAAAGTATAAACCGTGAAAAGAATGGGACCAAGCACAGGTGCCTGAGGTACCCCATACTTCAGTGGTTCCTCGGATGGTTTATATTTGTATTATTTATATAATTCATTTATATAGCGCCATAAGAGAACTTAATCTCTATTCAGGTGCTTCACAGATGCTGCAACTACCAAATGTTTGGTGGTAATATCAGCAAGCAGTAGGCATAGTATAAACAGGTACGTGCACACGAAGGACGAATCCCGGAGACCCATCAAATGCTGCAATAAACAGCTATTTGTCATTTAAACAGGCTGCAGCAGGAACCTGCTGCAGCGACAGATAATACAGATAACCAATGTGTTATTATTATTATTATTATAAATAAAACCCAGAACCGTCAGCACGAAAGAGATAGCCTATTCCATGTCCTACAGGTTGAGTATAAATCGAGAACAGCAAAAGAGCGAGGACAGAACCTTGTGGGATTCTATGGGTGGCTGGTCTGGTGGATAAGGCCTGACCCCCACGCTACACCGATTGAACACGATCGGACGTGTGATTTAAACCACGCCAGTGCCTCGTCTGCCAGACCGATCGTTGTTCTCAATCGCTCAAGTAGGATATCGGGATCAATGATATTGAAGGCAGCTGATGAGCAGCACTAGGGCAGTCGGGTCAGTTGCTCCGTGTTGTGTGTGCCTGCTACTGTTGTCATTAGCTCGAACGCCTCACCTGCAGCCAATGGTTAGGCAACCGACACAGTGCAGCCGCCTACCACTAACGTACGGGATATTCCTCAACGAAGGCAGCTATATTCCCTGACTTAGGGCCTTCCTCAGCGCCGATGTTGTGAGAGCCTGCTGCAGTTGTCCTTAGCTCGAACGCCTCACCTAGGGCCGGTAGTTAGGCATTAGGCACAGATCAGCATCCTGCCACTAATGAACAGGATATTACCCGACGAAGCTATATTCTCCGACTTTTAAATAACAATTAGCTGATTCAGCAACCTCAATAATATAGCGGAAGAAAAACCTTAACAGTAATCACCACTGCTTGCAGTAGGCGATAAGGATCGACCACTGCAGGACTCGAAACCACGATATGGTTCGTGAAGAGCAAGCACCTTACCTCCTGGGAACCCAGGGACTTTAAGGCACTGTAGGCATTGCACGATGCTAGGGGTTTACCCACCAAATTCCTAGCAATTTCGCTTCCGAGTTCTCGTGCTATAGCCTCAAATGGCCGGGCCAGCCAGTCTTTCTATGCCTTTAAACGGCGACACTTCTGCCATTTCCACCAACATGCTTCGCGAAACTTCGTAGTACCCGGACATACTGAGGGGATATTTATTGTATAGATACATACTCGCTCGAACTGCGACCTCATCCCTTGAGCAAGGAGTTTTCGAAGACATTGCCTCGTTTTGGCCAACCCCATTTCCTACTGGAAATAACTGGGTCAGCCCCCTCTTTGGGAGCCGCTGTTCGATGTTAGCTGGTCTGCCGATCTCTGTCTCGGGCAATCTGAAAGTTTTCTTGGTCATGAGCTCCTACCTTGTGCGATCAGGGCAGTAGAATCTTTACCAAACCATTGAAGTCAACACTTGCACGTGGCCAGCTAGCTCACTCGAGTCTCGGACGCCTAGGTGGGTGGAGGGATTGTGAGTGGTGGGTGAAGGGACACTGGCATTGTGTATGTGTGTGATTATGTGTGAGTGTTTGTGTGTGTGTGTGTGTGTGCGCGAGCGTGCATGGTCCTAGTGAGAGAATAGAGCTTCGTGTTCGTGTAGTCTCGGTTAGGGAGCACATGCTCGGTGGAACAATGAACCGGGAAGCAATGGCATCTGCAGATGCCACTGGGAGCCTGAACAGGCTTCGATACTCGCGACCATGAGTGTGTGGGCCCTAGTCTGGTTTTGCCCAAGCCTGAAGCGGACGTCCCCTTTGAAGGGACGGTGTTTTCCTTGCAATATCACTCTATATATACATAGATATAGCTCAGTGTGTTTGTCGAACCGAGTGTGCGCGAGCAGAGTCGAGAGATAAAACCTGACTAGACAGGCCGCGACGTTGTATGCCTGCAAATAAATTTTGATAACATCCCCCATCCCTGCTTAATAATTCGGGTTCAGCACATGTCCGCGACCCCATGACCCTAGTAACGATAACTAGTATAGCACATCAAACGCTCAAGGAATGCTCATGGCGAGGCGATCTACTTATTGTGAACCGAGTTCACCAAACCGACATTTGGAAGGGGGTTGGTTACGCCTGCCCCACCGGAAAACGTTGGTGTTCGCACAACTTGCCTCCTATGGGCAACTAAAAAGCTTAGAAATCAATGTAAGAGCACACTGAAAAATACAGAGCCACTATTTATCTATGAGACGTCAAAATTACAATTGGGTTTGTTTATCACATGCTCCTCTTGAACCTTTTAAAATTCGTGCACAAATTTCGATCTCTTTTAGTCACTGGCATTCAATCATCCTTGTCAGCCCAAAATATTTTCACAAAGCAATCGTGAACACTGAACCAAGTGTTAATGGCAAACGCTTGTTTTCAATTATTTTTCATTCATTTCCAAAGACAAACATCAAGCTTATTCAGCTATACTTTCTTGCTTTCTCTTTTATTTTGGGTGAGATTAAGTCTGTTGGCCACCGTAAGTGTACCAAAATGTGCTGAAGCTTTGACTACCGTATAGAAAAAACGAAAACTCCAGCATAACGTCCACCTGGTCTTCGTGACTTGGTGGAGTTACAGCTAGTGATTAAAGAGTAGATAGATAGAGGAGGCTTTCCTTAGACACAGGACTTAAGTTATAGGGGCAAATACTCCATGGGAAACCAATTAGCAAATTCAGGAAGGGTGAAGTGCAAAATCTCACTAAGAAGCTCACCGCTAATCGCATTGACGTCTTTAAATATTGATTAGGTTAAGTACTGCTGCAGAAAGTGCGTACACGAAGTCTCGTTGGTTCAATCAATGGCTGTGAATAAATAAATTAACTTCTGCTGCAACTAGGTCAAAGATGAGCCAAAATTTTCTACAGTCACTTAGGCCAGCAGACATGTCGACATGAATCGCGAGTGACTTAAAAGTGGTAAATAGCCAATAAATGCACAACAAACAGCTGAACAAGACTACTGAAGTTAAATCGGTGAACTAGGTCTCTTGGTAACCAACCAACGATAAACAGCACATTGGGATCGTTTTTCTCTGGCAACAATACCTTGACCAAAATCAATCACTGTCAGGCATACAGACGAGACCCAAAAGCAGCAATTCTTGCTATGCTGTTGCCTACCGCGAAGCAGTCAGAAAGAAACAGTCGTTCGTTTTTGAGGTCAGTCCTGTTCATGACCGACCAAAAGTAGTATCCCAATCTTAAGTCAGATTCATATTTGCTGCACAATTTATTTTTGAAGTTTTTGTAGATTTCTGCCTTATTGAAAACATTCCTATTTTGAGCTCTCAGTGAAAACCATAAAACGACTCACAATGAATGCATATTTAATTAAATCTAAAAAGTACCAATATAACATATGACAGCACCAAATACGCGGAGCCGGCACAGCTTCAAATAAAATGAGACAGCACAGTTCCAGCACGAACTCTGTAAACTAAGTGTAGCAGACCCGGCCAATCTCGAGTTTTGCAGCCGATGCCGTGCCAATAACAAACTGCTAAGCGATCGCACATTAAGTAGCTACAGCACCACACTAACAGTGTTCGTCACCAACGTCTTTGGTAGAACGAACCATAGGAGTATGCTCTCAGCTGTGCTGTGAAGTGGACGAACCATAATCACATTTGTCTCACGTCCAATCATCTTCATGCCAAATCCATGACATGATACCTCAAGCTTAGGATCAGCAGCATGCATGCCGCTAAGGCTTCATTGACTCGAAGAAACCGGCGATCTTCAGCTCACTTTCAAGTCGCATCTGCACCTCGACAGGCGGCATCGTGAGTGGCAGCCTTGGGGGGCCGAGGTCCAAACCAAGCATGCTCATTATGCTTCTCGACACGGTAAAAGCCGCTGGACCGCTTCCATACTTTGCCCGAATGGAACATATCTGCTGGCAGCGGTACTAGAAACGTATGAAATCAAATGGAAACCGACCGACTTGCTGCTGCAGCGAAGCTCCGAGTTTTCCATGGTAGCAGCACACCGAGCATCATCGACCTAGCCACGGCTGCAGTTCATGTGTGGCCAGTCAAACAGCCGACGAAAAGCCAGCGCCTGAATCTCATAACGGCTACAGCTGCTGAGCAGAAGGCATGCTTAAAAAAGCCGCAAATGGGAGGAACGAAAGGCCAGCGACCAACCTGTTCAGCTCGAGCCGTAGCCATGTCGCCTTTCTCGAATGCTGCTCTGATACGCAGATGGTATGGTGCGATGAAGCTATTGGGCACAGTAGCAGTTATGCCGAGCGGCAGAACTGGCAGGTAGAGCTGCAAATTATAAGCAACACATTTTAACAATGCAAACTAAAGGTAACTGTGACAACTGCAGCTACAGCCTATTGCATACTGGAGGACAGCACGACAACCGATCGTGCCCACAACGATCGGCAAGATCATGCAGCATACAAGGCTGGCCAACATCTAGACTAAGTTCACAGGTAAGCGACTGGGGATAGTGGTAGCCTGATACCGAGAGAGAGAGAGAGAGAGAGAGAGAGAGAGAGAGAGAGAGAGAGAGAGAGAGAGAGAGAGAGAGAGAGAGAGAGAGAGAGAGAGAGAGAGAGAGAGAGAGAGAGAGAGAGAGAGAGAGAGAGAGAGAGAGAGAGAGAGAGAGAGAGAGAGAGAGAGAGAGAGAGAGAGAGAGAGAGAGAGAGAGACAGACAGAGAGAGAGAGAGAGAGAGAGAGAGAGAGAGAGAGAGAGAGAGAGAGAGAGAGAGAGAGAGAGAGAGAGAGAGAGAGAGAGAGAGAGAGAGAGAGAGACTGGTTTGCACATAGGTGGCAAAACACATGCAATGTTCTAGCTTCGGGCTCTGAGCTTATGCCAACGTTATATACATAAGGACCAGGCATAGAACAAATTTGAAACGTTATTCAGTGGGCCTAAATGTTAAAATGTGCTCTGCCAGTGCTTCGATTACAGCAGAATCAAGCCTTTTTGTGAAGGATCGGTTAGGACTGGTAAACATTTAGCCCTTTGTCAGAAGCATCTGAGATGCATCGATTCCACTCGTCAGACATAACACATATTTTTCAATTTGTTTTTCTCTTTTTCTTTTTATTATACCTTATACCCTGTGCTCCGAATGCTGCCTTGGGACCCATAGAAGAAAACAGCAGGCGTCTTGTTTTCATGATGAGCAAAAGTTAAATAGGTTACTACATAATTTAATCCTGCTAGTATGCAGATAACATGACTAGACCCAAGCTGAAGTTTGTGGATTTTCATCATTAAGTGACAAGGCTTCCTATTCTTTGGCTACAGCATTCTGGAAATCCACCAATCCATCAGCTTTACTACATGTCTACCTATGACATGACATCGATTGCACAGGAAGTTGAGAAATAGATAGCAAACAGATAAAGAAAATCGTCGGCAGCCCTGATATACCACTGCATAATGCTACACCCATTAGGTGAATTACAGTACGACGTGTAACAGGAATCCTAATTGAAGATGAGAGGTGACAGCACAGAACACCAGCAAAACTAGTTAGACACAAAAGGTTACATGATTAGGTGGATTCACACATGCTGTTGACAAAGAATCGGAAGCCTTGCCGCGCTGGTTTAGTCCAGTGGTTAAGGTGCTCGCCCCGAACAAGGTCTGGCTGAGATTGTGAGCTCGAGCCCCGAGGCATATGTGAAGCACCTGAATAGAGATTAAGTTCTCTTGGGGCGCTATACAAATGAATTATATTATAAAAGCCTTGCTACTTAAGGATCAAAAAGTCCTCACTTAAGGAGAACATTACAGGCTAGGACCCGTCATTGCTTGCAGCAGCTTAAGGGGTAGTGGATACTCAGATGCAGTACTATGTTCAGAAGCATCCTGCAGCATCCCCTATGCATTAGCAGTAGCACAACTTTGTAATATTATTCAATGTATATATCTCCCTCTGTAACTCAACAAAGCCACAAAGACCATGTGGGTGTTACGCAGAAGAGTTTTGAATAGCGCACTCACTGCCTAAGTGGCTTTCAGTACGCATTCGGTAGCCAACAGACTACGTCTCACGAAACAAAGATAAAGTGAAAAACATAGCTGAGCCAGGTGAGCAGTTGAGGTAGTGAGTAGCACGGAAGCAGCAGTTTAAGACGGCTGGAAAGGATGTGCCATAATCAGCAGCAGCAGGAGAGTGGATGTAACCTTCCAGTCTTCAAGCTGCACCCAAATCCAGTAGGCAAAGCCAGCTTGGCTGAACTGACAGCCAGGTTCAGCCAGTGTAAAAAAAAACTTCTAGCTGAGGTCGAAGTGCTCGAAGACATGCCTTATCGGCTATAGAGCAACCTACTACTACTACTACTACTACTACTACTACTACTAATAATAAATTTCTGTAGCACTTTTAGAAAAATTAATCTCTCTCTAGGCACTTTACATATGCTGTAAAGGAAGCTTGACCATGTGGTTAGTAATAGAGAGCACGGTGTCAGCATGCATAAGCACACAAAGTACATATTACAAGGTCCCAGCAAATGCTGTCAGAAACAGGTGCATGTTTAGCTTCTTTTTAAATATTGTCAAGTCAGAGGACGTCATGCCGTCAGTCGGGAGCAAGTTCCAGGCTTTGGGAGCATACAAACTAAAGGCACGGTTATTTGAGGTTGGCTCAAGGCATAGCTAAACAATTCGAGTCATAAGAGCAGGTGGTACGATGCCTAGCCCAATTGGGGAGCAGTTATGACAGGTAGGCTGAAGCCAGAGAATGAAGTGACCTAAAAGTGAGTGACAAAACCTCGAAGTCGACACTCTGTTTGATTGGGAGCCAATGCAGGTCGGCAAGAATTTGTGTCGTGAGAGAATTGGTGTGATGTGGCAACTTCGACGATCGCGACAGACAAGCCTAAGTAAGTGAACTTGCATGTTTCGGGGGGGGGGATTATGCATGCCTGTTGAGGCAAGGAAAGGCTCTACGTCTGGAAGCTGGAGTGGGCTGCATACATTGCTGTTCGCCACTGAAGATCTACCTAATAGGTGTACAGATAGGCACTGTGATGTAAGGACTAGCTTTGCAATACGTCAGTCAGAACGACTGTCACCGATGGCTTTCGTGGCAAGGGGTCACAGTATTTTGCACAGTAATAAGCAAGGAGACAGGAGCAGCCAAACACATTCTCTTTACGATTGCAGCCGATGTTATGTATGCCCGATTCAGGAAAATGTAGGAGGTACCATTGCTGTGGCATGACTGTTGATGACAGCGAACAAAAAGAACAGAAATTTTGGCTTAGGCAGCTCCATATGTAATATAATGCGATTCCATCTGTAACTCCACAAAGCCAGAGAGACTAAGTAGGTTTTGAGCAAGAAAATTTTCTATCGCACATTCAAAGCCTGCACAACTTTCGGTACGCACATAGGGTACTGCAAAGTCTGTAGGACAGAGATACATTTGAAAGGTATCTACTTCTAATAAGACATTGGAGGAATTTGCATCTGATGGCTCACATTTAGTCAGGACACACCAACAAATGAATACAAAATACTGTATCTGTACCAAAATTATACAAAAATTACCCCAATAGATAGAGAAATGAGTTTAGTTTGCCAGATTTACGATGAAACTATAAATCAGTTTCATGAATTGGTCTCCAAATGTTGTTCCTCTTTATGTTCTCTTTATACTGTCGCCTGGAGGAGCTAGGCCAGCGCTTCCACAAGACTTACAGGACCTTGAATCTTGCTACCATGTTCTCCTAGAATTTATCAAGACAAGCATCATATATATATATATATATATATATATATATATATATATATATATATTGAAGGACATCCTGCAGCTCACTGTGCTCCAGTTTCTCGCATAAACTCAACCAGCTTTACACTGTTTTCTGCCAAGTGCTTGGCCGGGAAGTCCTGGACCGCTGCGACTAGGCTGTCCCAGACCACTTTCTCCTTATGAGTGATCTTCATGTTCATTGCATTCGACGACCTTTATCTGTGGTCCAACAAAGAAACCAGCTTCGATCTTTGCTTCAGGAAGCATGTAACAATATTTAATTCGTAAAGAGCCCAAGTCTCTTTCTAGTTTTTAAGATATTCAAGGCCTGCTGACTCCCAATACAGAGCTTCGACATATTCATAGCTCTAGATTGAGTCAATGTCCACTTAACAGCTCACAAACAAGCATACTGCCGAATGAACCTAATGGCGACTAAACAGAGGGCTTTTCCAAATTTTGCGACGATAGAAAAGGACTAGGGACTCAATCCCCTCTTCTGGCCATCACTGCTAGACTGCAACCACGCATCGCCTTGCTCTTCACGGCTTGGCTCCTTCGTACCTAGCTGAACTGCTGCATCAGTTTCAGCCTGTTCGCGCCCTCAGGTCCTGTGTGGACAATAAATTAGCTGTCCCATTCCTCCGCTTAAAGACAGTTGGCGACAGAAGCTTTAGCTCTGCAGGTCCTAGACTGTGGAACTCGCTTCCACAATTCTTACGCAATGACATCTACTCTCCAACTGCCGACTATGGCAGATCTTTTTCAGAGGTCCTGAACTGCTACTTCTATGCAACTCACTACCTCAACTGCTTTCCTAACTCTGCTATGCTTCCCAATTTCTCTTTGTTGGGTGAGACGAAGTCTGTTGGCTACCGAATGCGTACCGAAAGCCGCTTAGGCTGTGAGTGCGCTATACAAAACTCCTGCGTAACACCCACATGGTCTTTTTGACTTTGTGGAGTTACTGACGAAGATACATTACATTACATTACAATCTTCTCTCTCCGCCATCATGCCTGCCCTATTGAACTCATTTTTCAAGACCACCATTCCTCAAGACCCTGCACCAACAGTCCTCGTTATGAGGTGCACAGACCTGTTGCTGCCCACCACAACAGATGCTGCAAGTATTTCCCTGTTAGTGGCCAAGTTCCTCCCCCTTGGAAAACAGCAGTTGTCTGGCCACTCATTAAAAACCTACTCTGGATTATGAGAATTAAAGTAACTCGTCCAGTCTTCCATCTGCCTTTATAATAATAAAAACAATAATAATAATACATTTATATTATTATAATTATATTTAATAATAATAAAAATAATAATGTACTTGATAAAGCGCCCTCAGAGAACTTAATCTCTTTCTAGGCGCTTTACATTTGCTGCAAAGGGAAATGCAATTGAATGGTAAGTAAAATCATGCTTGAAAAACAAACAAAATGAATAACATGGTTAGGGGTCACATGCACAGGGTCAGCATGCAAATGTGGTTAGTGGCAGCATGCACAGTGTCAGCACACATAAGCACGTGAAGGACGAATCACAGGGACCCGCTAAATGCTGTCCTAAATAGGTGTGTTTTTAGGTTCCTTTTAAATGTTGTCAGGTCAGGGGATGTTCTGATGCAGGTCGGGAGGGAGTTCCAGGCTTTGGGAGCATACAAACTAAATGCACGGTCTCCAAAGGATTTAAGGTTTGTACGAGGTATTTCTAGACTGTTGGATTCCGAAAAGCGGGTGGTACGATGCTTGGCCTTGAAGTCAATCCGTTGCTTGACTGGTAGCCAGTGCATGTCGGCGAAAAGTGGTGTGATGTGGCAACTGCAACGCTCACGACAGACAAGCCTGGCTGCAGAGTTTTGCACCAGCTGCAATCGCCTGATTGCACATGCTGGGAGGCCATTCAGCAGTGAGTTGCAGAAGTCGAGACGAGATGTCACGAATGCATGGACCAACTTAGACGTGGTATCCTTATCTAAACAAGCCCGAATTTTAGCAATGTTATGAAGCTGAAAATAGGCAGATTTGACCGTGGAGCTGATATGGTCGTCTAACGAGAGGTCACTTTGGAATATGACACCTAGATTTCGAGCTGATTCGACAGGAGATATGCTGGCAGAGCCAATTTTGAGCATCAGCCTTTCCAATTTCTAAATCACACTGGGTTTGCCCATAACTAGTAAGTTAGTTTTATCATCGTTTAGTTTTAGAAAATTTGCTGCCATCCATGTGCGGATGTCATCAATGCATGCAGCTAGTGAGTTTAGAGAATTTGAGATGCTCGAAGGCTGGGAGGGATCAAAGCAAAGGTACAACTGAGTGTCATCCGCATAGAAGTGAAAGCCTAGATTGTGCTTGGCAATCACATCAGCAAGAGGCAGAGTATAAACCGTGAAAAGAACCGGACCTAGCACGGAGCCCTGAGGTACTCCATATTTCAGAGGTACTTCAGATGATCTTTGTCCATTCACGTCAATACTCTGGACTCACCCACTGAGATAGGACCTGAACCACTGCAGAGCAGTGCCAGTGATGCCCAGGCGAGATGAGAGGCGCTCTAGAAGAACTTTGTGATCGATATTATCAAAAGCTGCCGAGAGATCGAGCAAAACAAGCAGAGACACTCTACCCATGCCTGCATTCCTAAGTAGGTAGTTGTATACCCCAAGCAATCCTAACTCTGTGGAGTGATTAGCTCTAAAGCCGGACTGGAACTTACTAGCAAAGTGCGAGGTTTCGATATATGAGTTTAGCTGGTCTGCCACGACCCGTTCCAGTGTCTTTGATAGAAATGGTAGAAGGGAGACTGGGCGGTAGTTGCTCAAGTTCTCTTGGTCTAGTGTTGCTTTCTTGAGGAGACGCCTGACTACAGCTTTTTTGAAAGGTGCTGGGACATGACCTGAGGCTAATTTATATTCATTTTATAGCCCCCTCAGAGATTCAGTCAAGTGTATCGAACCAGTGGTGGCCTAGCAGATAAACGATTACAATAGCTTATCAGATCTTGCTAGCAAATTTCGATAGATAAGAGATTTTGTAGTGCTAACCATTCCACACTAACCGGTCTGCTTCGGGTTTCCAAACACACGAACAGTACTGATCAGGATAGAGCCCCTCTTCTAGTTATTCTACATCTCTGGGTAGAATTTGACCAAATTGAATACCAGATCCATCTGGAGTGCGTCATACCTCTCCAGAGAGATTTCACAGTGTTGATGTAAATGGCATTCTGCATCCAGGTGGTACCAAAAGTATGGGGTACCTCAGAATTCAGACTTAGGCCTCCTTCTTTTCACTATCTATACTCCCTCACTGGCCGATGTCGTCGCCAAACGCAATCTTGGCCCTCACTTCTTAGCCGAAGAAACTCAGCTCTACCTATCCTTCGACCCGTCTAAGCCTTGCTCTGCATCCGACTCATTCAATTCCCTTGCAGCCTACATCAAAGACCTGCACACTTTTACGGCCACTGACTTCCTGAAGCTTAACGACGATAAGACAAAATTAATACTAATGGCCTAGTGTCACCATTTAGTTGGAAGATCTCATCCTCAAGGTTGGTTCATTTAGCATCACTCTAGCGAAGTCTGCCCATGAACTGGGTGTGGTGTTCCAGAACGACTTGCCATTAGATGAACTCATTGCCTCCACTGTCAAGTGGGCCTAATTTCAACAAGAAAATTACCCAAATCGGGGCCTGCTTAGACACAAGAGTACGAAAGCCAAAGTAGGTCATACGTTTGTGACATCACGGCAGGGTTATAGCAATTCCCTTCTGGCCTGGACTTCTGGCATGTGCTCTTATTCCCCCAGCAACCGAGGCAAAACTCAAGAGGTCGTCGGGTCTCTCGCCAACGGCATAGCTGCCATACCACTCCACTTCTGTTTGAGCTTCACTGGCTCCCTACCAAGCATTGAATCGATTTCAGGATTAGCTCAATGGCCTACACTTGGCTTCTCTCGCTTGCACCAGGCTACCTATCCTACTTCCATGTTCCTCCAGCGTCCTCTCCACCTGCTTCCTGTCGTCTTGCCGTTTGCTGCACTAACTTGAAATCATTAGGTATTCAGGCCTTCAGTTTATTCGGATCGAAAGTCTAGAACTTAATTACAGCTTCTGTACCCATCTGCGACGAATTTGCATCGTTTTAAGTCTAAACTAAAGAGACATATTTTCCGATCAGCATTGCACTGCAAGCGGTGGTGATAGCCATCAAGGCTATTCTGTCACTATACAAAAAGAGGCTGTTTAAGAAGCTAGGATTATAATTATTATTAAAGAACTCAGCCCACTATGGCCAGTCCTGCCTATGATAGGGTGCATGAAACTTCCCACAACCCCAAAGGTCTCCAGGGAAACTTGGTGATCCGGTTTGGAGATCCACCAAGAATGCCACTATTCTACAGTCTCCAATGACCTCCCACCTGAACTCATACATCAAGGCATTGAGCAAAATCTTACCCTAGTTGTAATCCTTTTTGAAGAACACCGCATGAACCACAGGAAGAGAGGGATGCATCTAAAGAGTATTTGTTTAACCTTTTCTGGATACATTAACTTCAGACCAGCAAAATAAAACTATCCAATGTGTATAAGCTTCTTGATGCTATGCTAGGAAAATGCAGATATGTATACATTTAGGTAGCTGGAACTAGATTGAGCTGGTGGCCTTTATACCACTATTAATGTAACAGGAAAAAATACTAAAAAAGATGGTATTTATAATTGCGAATTATTGATGCACTGTACTGATGAATACCGTTTCTCTTTGTTGCGTGAGACGAAGTCTGTTGGCTACCGAATGCGTACCGAAAGCCGCTTAGGCTGTGAGTGCGCTATACAAAACTCTTCTGTGTAACACCCACATAGTCTTTATGACTTTGTGGAGTTACAGACGGAGATACATTAGTGTGACTCAACGACTTCGACTTTCGATCAACAATAAAAGTAGTCACCTTAAACACGGAGCCTTCAAGTTTTTATTACAATTGGATTTAGTTTGAAAGTATAATAGTATAGTATAGATAGTATAATAGACGCTTGGCTACATAAAATATACACGTTTTTATAATTTACCATATTTTGGCCATGAATTTGAAATATTCTAAAAAATTAGTAAATTAAAAATCTATCCCTGTCCCAATAATAAAAGCAAAGCTTGTGGGGAATAATAACCGTTTTCTACACTTTTGAGGGATAGGTAATTGGGAAAAACACTTATTACCCAGGAACAAAGATAGAAAAAAAATTCGTTACACAGGGTGCAATTTAACCTGTCGTGGAAGCAAAAAGGCAAAGACGTCTTGTAAATGCTATACCTCGTCACTGCCAAGCAGAACGTGGAATTTTCGGCCCGAGTGCAGGTAGCAGTTTGTCAGACTAGCCAGCTCAGTTGACGAGTGCTTGATTCCGTACAGGTTAGGAATCTTGTCCTTCGCAAGGTCAAAGAACCGAGGCATATTCACTGGGCGAAAGAAATGATGCAATCGCATGCAGCCAAGCAGCTTGCTCGCATCTGCCGCTGTCACCGTTCGACAGTCGAAGGATAGCACACACTGCCGCTCTAAGATAAGGCCAAGGCCGGGTGTATAGCAGATGCAAAAGCGGCTCAGAAAGCAGGAGACCCAACCTACGATGTATGCCAGTGATGAAGTTGATGTCGTATAAGTAGAAAGGTAGCCTCGGCGCCGCCGACGCTACCTCGGCCATGTAAGCTGTGAGCTGCTCTATAACGAAAGCCAACGAATTGCAGGGGCGGGCAAGCCTTCCGGCAGACCACTGGTCTGGCAGGGAAATGCTGGCAGCTTCACAGCTCGTGAAAAGCTTAACGTCACATCGAACGCTACAGAAGTGCATCGGCATAGACGAGATACAAGCTACACACTGGCCAGCAGTGGTGGTCGTGTGAAAGGCACGAACTTTTTGATTGGATGGTGCCTCTTTCAAACCAAACGTAGCTTGCATACAATGGAAGCACTCAGTCACAGCTGCAGCTGGGGGGGGGGGGTTGGGGTTGACAACCGGTTAGAGCAGCTATTAAGTTGACTTTACGCGCCAGTCGAAAATATCAGCACTCCCACTTGATACTAATATCTGAGCCACCAGATGCTATTAGCAACAGATTAGGTTTATCAACTAATCTGTGCCATATAAACATTAGTTTAAGTGAAGCTTGCCGTGATAAGCCTGTGAAACGAAAGAGCTATGCTGCACGGCACAATGTACACTCGAGCGCAAAGTATAGGTGAAACTGCCGCAGGATCCAAAAAGTTCTGATTCTGGTATTAAAAAAATGTTACCTTAACCTGATACAATATGTACATATATATAATAAGCTTGCATAATATTCTAGCACAGATTTAGTAGAGATTAAGTATATAAGATAAGTATGCGATCAGGCGATTGCAGCTGGTGCAAAACTCTGCAGCTAGGCTTGTCTGTCGTGAGCGTCGCAGTTGCCACATTACTCCACTTCTCGCCGACCTGCACTGGTTACCAGTCAAGCAACGGATTGACTTCAAGGTTTTGTCGCTCACTTTTAGGTCTTTTCATTCTATGGCTCCAGCCTATCTTTCAGAGATACTACCCCATCAGGCAAAGCATCGTACCACTCGCTTTTCGGAATCCAACAGTCTAGAAATACCTCGTACAAACCTTAAATCCTTTGGAGACCGTGCATTTAGCTCGTATGCTCCCACAGCCTGGAACTCCCTCCCGACCTGCGTCAGAACATCCCCTGACCTGACCACATTTAAAAGGAACTTAAAAACACCTATTTAGGACAGCATTTAGTGGGTCCCTGTGATTCGTCCTTCACGTGCTTATGTGTGCTGACACTGTGCATGCTGCCACTTTTGCATGCTGACCCAGTGCATGTAACCCCTAACCATGTTATTCATTTTGTTTGTTTTTCAAGCATGATTTTACTTACTATTCTATTGCGTATCACTTTGCAGCAAATGTAAAGCGCCTAGAAAGAGATTAAGTTCTCTGAGGGCGCTTTATCAAGTGCAATATTATTATTATTATTATTATTAACTTTTGGTGCTAAAAGGAAGTTACACCATCATGATAAGCAATAACCTGTCTGAGCCACTCCGGCATAGAGTGGGCTGAGCCGAAAATATCAAGGCTTACTGTTCTCCAAACGTCCTGCATACTCGAGAAAACTAATTCTTTAGATGTGATACAACCTACCTGAGCTATGTGGTAAATGATTTGGTACCAAACCTCAGAACATGTGCGGCACTGTTATAGAAAGCCATTGGCCGATATAGGGAGAAACCTGCCAGTTCACATACCGAGATGCATTGGATGGAATGCAAATGACCGACACAGCAGCAGATATTCATTCTACCCTTATCACTCCAGAGAGACTGAATAGGATTCGGGTCTGAAGATTGACTAGTTCACTCAGTTAGCATAATGGCCCTAAACCAAATTCAATAGAGCAGAGGAAAAATATTGAACACCCTTTTCAGCATGCTTAGGCTCATTGAACTGTTAAAAAGGAAAATGATCTCCAAGAAGGTTCATTGCACTAGCTACTGCAATGTTCTTCATTGCACTAGCTACTTAAATGTTCTAGAGTACTTCTACATAACAATTTTGGATCATGATGCATGGTATCCGATCCAGAAGCAGCCCCATACAATGACCTCAATACTACCACATTTCACCATCTTCTGAAAGCAATTATAAACGAGTCATTTATCGGAGAAACGATAGATGTATTTTAAGCTATCAAAAAGGGCAAATTTTCTCTCATCGCCCGACTTAATTTTGCTCCAGTCTTCGTGGGTTCAATGAACTCTCCCTTACCCACTTCAAATGAGTCACTTTATGCATGGTGGACATAAGTGGAGTTTTTGCATTATGAAAAAACATACACATAAATATGTGTGTGTGTGTGTGTGTGTGTGTGTGTGTGTGTGTGTATAGTCTTCATCTAATCGTATCCATACCAACTAGCTTCCTAGTAGCAACCGGCAGGCTTTGAGCAAAAAACATCGCAGGGGGCGAATCCATGGAGAACAAAAGCATAGCCTGCAAAAAAGGAGAACAAAAGACTGTAAGACACGTGCCAGAGGCATGCTCAGCAGTCAGCATTAAAGAATCCCAGTTCCACCAGTAATGCCCATTAAATCCTACCAGCAGCAAGGCTAGCAGCAACCCTGTGCATGTCACCCCTAACCATATTATTCAGTTCGTTTGTTTTTCAAGCATGATTTTACTTACCATTCCATTGCATTTCACTTTACAGCAAATGTAAAGCGCCTAGAGAGAGATTAAGTTCTCTGAGGGCGCTTTATCAAGTGAATTATTATTATTATTATATCATTATTATTATTATAGTAAATCTCTGGATTAATCGTCCATTACACACACACACACACACACACACACACACACACACACACACACACACACACACACACACACACACACACACACACACACACAAACACACACACACCTGGCTAGCCATGACCGTCTTCTATGCGGACTTCTAGAGCAGGTCTCCATCTTCATCTACCCTTCTGTTTAAGCTGCCATACCAGCGGCTGTACACCACTCTTCCTGCATGCACACACTATCTCCCTGTTCTTCTTAGCCATTACTCACTTTATTGCAGTGCCTTCGGCAGGGATATAGGTTCACGGTATGAAGGAATCTGGCATCGTGAATTTACTATGGGCCGTTATAGCACCTGACACCGATGCTGTCCACGCGAAAATATTTTCTCCACCCCTGGTGCCCAATCCCCATTCCAACCAGTCATCTTTGGTAGAATGCTACAATACAACGTTAGCTGACATCCAAAACAAGTTTGTACCTCTAGCTAGGCGCATTGTGCACCCTCGCCCAGGCGGCCTATGGTTTACCGCAGACATTAAACTAGCTAGGTCTACTGAATGCAAACTTGAGAAAGTATTTACAAGATCAGGACTGACTGTCCATAGTCAAGCATACGAAGTCCAATCGATCCTAGCATAGGTCAAGTCTAGCATCTATAAAAACATGGTTGAATCACTGGTGCGAAAGCCAAAAATATTGATGTCTACTGTCAACCATGTCCTTAACTGCTCCCCGGTTAGCTCCTTACCCAGTTGCCCTTGTGGCGACCTAGCTGATCGTTTATCTAGCTTTTTTTTCAGCAAGATAGACAAGATCAGAGAGTCCATCCATAAGGTAACAGAATCCCATCTGGGATCCCATCCCTCAATAACAGCCCCACAGAATTCCTCTCTCTCAACTCCCTGAAGCACCGCAATAGCTACATTCAAGGAGGCCGCGAGTGACCTCATCCTGAGATTCATCTCTCAGTCGAAGAAGACTGCTAATCCTCTAGACTCTATTCCCACGGTCCTACTTCTAGGGTGCATAGATCTGCTGCTGATATTAATAGCCAAAATAATAAATATCTCCGTAGCCTCAGGTAATGTCCCTCTACCTTTCAAAACGGCTGCAGTTAGGCCACTAATTAGGAAAGCAGCACTAGACCAAGAAAACTTGAGCAACTTCCGCCCAGTATCCCTTCTACCGTTCCTATCAATGACACTGGAAGGAACAAGACGTAGCAGACCAGCTAAACTCTTATATTAAACTTCAAACCTAGCAAGTTCTAGTCTGGTTTTAGAGCTCATCATTCCAAAGAGTCAGCATTTATTTGGCTGAATAACGAACTTCTCAGGAATGCAGACTTAAATACAGTCTGTCTGCTTGTTTTGCTCGATATTTCAGCAGCATTTTATACTATTAATCACAAAGTCCTTTTCGAGAACCTGGCATCTCGCCTGGGCATTTCAGCACTGCAGTGGTTCAGGTCCTATCTCAGTGGGAGACTCCAGAGTATTGATGTGAGCAGAAAAATATCATCCGAGGAACCACTGAAGTATGGGATACATCCGGGTCTGTGCTTGGTCCGGCTCTTTTCACGGTTTACACTCTCCCTCTTGACGATGTTAATGCCAACCACAACATAGGCTTTCACTTCTATGCAGATGACACTCAGTTGTACCTTTGCATTGATCCCTCCCACCTCTCCAGCAAGTCAAATTCTCTCAAATTCCTTGCTGGATGTATTGACAACATATGCCCATGGATGGCAGTAAACATACTCAAATCGAGTGGCAATTAAACCAAATTACTAGTTAGGGAAAAACCAAGTGTGGCTCAGATATTGGAAAGCCAAATGCTCAAAACCGGCTCTGCCAGCACATCTCTTTTCCGGGATAGCCCAGAAGTTAAGACACTTGCAGTTCATGATCAAGGTCGTGGGTTCAAATACTTCAGTGAATCATTCTTTATTGCCAACCGCAAGTGGTGGTGATAGCCATCATGGCTCCTCTTCCGCTATACAAATGAGGCAGTTAAAGCAGCTGCTATTATATTCACAAGAAAGCTAGGTGTCCTATTCTAAAGTGACCTTCACTAGGCGACCATATCAGCTCCACAGCCAAGCCTGCCTACTTTCAGTTACAAAACATTGCTACAAATTCGGGCTTGCTTAGAGTAGGTCAAAATTGGTCTATATACAGGCCTAAGCATCTGGCGTTTACAATTGGTGCAAAACTCTGCAGCTAGGCTGGTCTGCCGTGAGAGTAGCAGCTGCCACATCACAACCAGATTCGCCGACAGCACTCGCTCCAAATCAAGCAGTGCACCGACTCCAAGGTCACCTGTCACTCACTTTTAGGTCTCTTCATTCTGGCTCCAACCTAGCTGTCAGAACTACTTACCAGCAGTCTATACACAGTACCACCCGTTTTTCTGACTCAAATCGTTTAGCTATACTTTGCAGGAACCTAAAGTCCTTTGGAGACCATGCTTTAGTTCGTATGCTCCAAAAGCCTGGAACTTCCTCCCGACTCAAGTCGCGACATCCCCTGAATTGATGACATTTAAAGAGAAGCTAAAAATACACCAGTTAACAGGATTTTAGTAGGTCCTTGG
This sequence comes from Cristatella mucedo, assembly GCA_009760855.2. Taxonomy (NCBI): domain Eukaryota; kingdom Metazoa; phylum Bryozoa; class Phylactolaemata; family Cristatellidae; genus Cristatella; species Cristatella mucedo. The sequence goes on from WPIO01000009.1 coordinate 735,296, forward strand.
GATTTTTCTTATGTGTGGTGACACTGTGCATGGTACCACTAGCCACATTTCACATGTTGACAAGGTGCATGTCACTTCTAACCACATTAAGCTGTGAAAATTCTTCATGTGACCGCTAACCATTTGATCATGCTGTCTTTAGAGCATAAGTAAGTGGCCAGAAAGAAATTGAATTTTCTGAGGGGGTCATACAAATATATTATTATCCTTATTAAAGTATAACTAAAAGCCATCTATTCCTTAAAGTATACATCAAACTCCTATGAATTATCCATTGTGTGTTTATACTCTTACCACTTTATGAAAAATTACTCCTCAGGTTGTTTCTCTCATTCTAGTGTGTAGCTGTGCTTCAAATAACCTCAAATCCTGCGGAGTGAGTGCCTTCAGTTCCTTTGCCCTAAAGCCAAGAATTTCCTACCAGCTGACATAACGACAAACCTCTGACTTGACAACATTTAAGCAAACTAAAATCTGTATGCTCCTTCCAGCAAGTGCTTCGTCCATGTCTTTCACTCTTCATATGTTTAAGAATGCTGCAACATCGCATGTTATTAACACCAATAAGTTAATATGCTTCCTTTCCAGCCTACCTTTACATGAACTATCTAGAAAGAGATTTAATTATTCGAACAGTTTTCTCTTAGAGAGGTTGCTATAACAATGCTACTTCAACCCGGCAGAATCAGCTAGATTTGGACCAAATACATAAGCAGTAAAAGATAAATGCCTTCAAAGCATGCCTTTACATGTGCAAAGTCAGATTCAAAGGGTGCTGCTACAATGGACTACGAGATATTATGGCATGAGATCAATTTAGAATGACACATCCTGCATAGTTTGAAAATTCAAACTGTGATATGGGTGGCAGTGACCATCTTTGTCAATTGGCACCATAATACCAAAATTCTTGTTAGAAATCGCCATTCGGTCACAGTAACATAACAGGACTCACTTGAGTACAGGATTGGACTGGTAGCATGCAATTCAAGGATTATACCATTCCACCGAATGCCCGGATACCAAGTCCTCGACCAAGACAGCTATGCTTATAAACCACTCTAGCCAGAGAAGCTAGCGAGCAGAGGTTGATCCACTTCAGAGAAGATCACGGAGAGATAGAAATGAAGGAGAAAGAGAGAGAGAGAGAGAGAGAGAGAGAGAGAGAGAGAGAGAGAGAGAGAGAGAGAGAGAGACAAGTGAAACCTATGTTTTCTCATGCGATCGAGTATTTCGGTAAGCACATGAATGACATGGTGTTCGACCACATGCACGCTGCACCGAAGTTTCTCTGGTGCTCTGAGGAGTCTCATTCCAGCCTACCTTCTGTTTGAGGCTTGTAGTAATTGGGAGCAACGCACGATATTGCATCTGCACCACACTGCTCAGCATGGGACGCCTGGAACAGACAATGCAAGCATGAACAACAACCGATGGGTCCAGACATCGCCAGAATGAAGAAGAATGGAGCAGTGCTGGGCACTTTAGCAGGACATGCAATACATACAAAGAAGAAGAGAGGGAAGGGGTGCGTTGAAGCAAGAAAGACAGGTAGGGCAGGAAGTGGGAAGGTACGAGAGGAAGTGAAAGCAGGAGCGTGAAATGAAAACTGACCATTATTCAATGCTACTTAATGGTAGCATAGGTAGATGGAGAGAGAAAGAGAGGAGAAAGAGAGAGAGAGAGAGGGGAAGAGAGAGAAAGAGAGGGGAGAGAGAAGAGAGAGAGAGAGAGAGAGAGAGAGAGAGAGAGAGAGAGAGAGAGGGAGAGAGAGAGAGAGAGAGAGAGAGAGAGAGAAAAGGAGGGAGGAGTGCTAGAGCAGAGAGCCGGGGGTCAGACAGAGAGACAATAAGGCAGGGTCTGGTTTCAATAGCAATACACAGTACAGTTTGAGATAAAAGGCAAAGATATGCACCGACTTTGCCCATTGACGGCTTCCATGAGGCACGCGACATTGGCTGCCGAAATCTCTAACTCACCAGAGCTTGGCTATCCTTCAGATTGGAAGTCCCTATATGAATAATGACCTTGAACCTATAAAGATACAACATTAGCTAGGGCACTTGACTAATATACGTTAGGCACGATGCAACATATGCCGAAAATACCCGTAAAAGCTAAGCAAATAGGGTGCTTTTCCTTACGGTAGCTCATAGTTTTCTCAAACTACTTAAGGCAGTCTGCTTACACAGTCTACTCAAGGGAGTGGCAATCTCGGCAGCCACATGCAGAGAGTAAGAGATACAAAGGCACGAGTATAAAAGCAATTCTAAAAACCAGTTTTCTAAGCAAACGTTCTCCTATAGAAAGTGACTTAATATAGAATCGACTACTTAATAATAATAATAATAATGATAATACATATGTTATAGCACCCTCAGAGAACTCAACCTCTTTCTAGGCACTTTAAATTGGCTGTAAAATAAAGGCGAGCTATAGCAGTAAAAGAACGATGCCTGACCCATGAGCTGACCTCATGCTGCAGTTCTGCAGCTCGAGTCACTGGTTGGCACTGTTTTCGACTTCCTCTGTTTTGCAATTGTTGGGTCGGTCCATGGAATATAATGTTGCTATGAGATTTTGTGCAACGTCCGGCTGAAATAAGTATGCTCGACGGTGGGTTCTGCTCCATTTGAGGTAGTCATGCTTTCTAAGACTAGAGAGCTTGCCAATGGTTACTATTTGCCAATGTCGACTGGGCTATGCAATAGGCCTCGAGGCAATAAGGTTTTGCAATTCAGAAAGGCCACGGCTTTCTGTTTCTGTTTTCACTTTCTTTACCCAATATAACATGCAATATTCAAGCTTTCGGATAAAGCGTTCAAATCAGGCATGGTATTGCACTAGAATAAAGAGGGCACAGGTTTTCAAATGAGCAGCTTCATCTTAGGTGCTATAGCCGCCTCCCAAACCACCCACCCACCACTTAGCAGGGGGAGGGGTAGAAAGGTGCTCACACTTCACGACCCAGGTTGTGGGTTCGAGTCCTGAAACAGGTAATTCTTTATTGGCCACTGCAAACAGAGTGAGAGCCACTGAGATCTTCTGCTGCTATACAAAAGAGTCTGCTGAATCAGCTACCCTCTACCTTTTTTTTTTACTTAATTTTAGTAAGAGCCAGCTGATTGCTTGGGCCATCCACAGGCAGACAATCTACAAGGGGGAATCAACGAGTCTCTACTGCGTGCCAATGCTGTTCGCTTTTGTCTGAACCTATCTTGCTCTAGTGCTCTGGATGTATGCTCAGATGGCCAGCAGTTCAGAGCAAAAACCCACAAAGAAAGACATACAACAGCACTGCAGCTGTCTAAAAAACAAACCGACGTTGCTCTCCTTTCCCCATTATTTCACGGTCAGCCGTCGAGGCCACTCAATGATGAGAGTGCAACACGGTAGCCGTGTGCTCTGATGTGCGTGCTGCTCAGGCACACAGTTTCCGCAGTCCCATAGACAGTTACTATGCCGTTGTTCAGAGCATCCATCCATCGAGTGATACTTGTTCGTCTCGATTCAGAAACACACGAGGGATGGGCAATTGCCTCAAGAGAAGACAGCAAAGTCTTTTAGCTGCTGAGGCGGCACACTTGGGCAAAGCGCAACAAGAAAGGTGCCACTGCTCGAGCATTACAAAGTGCAGCAGAGATGACTCGGTGGCGTGTATCACCTAACTAATAACACTGAGACATAACGTCTGACGAAGTCAAAGCCGAGGTCGTCAGGCAACAGCTGCATAAGCACAACAGCATGATAGTTCTTATTTTGAAAGAGCAAGATGTCTGGTTGGCCACTTTAGTATTTGAGTATCTGAGGATGCAGAAGCAAGCCATCAGTGCTGACCATCAAATAAAGACTCGTTTCAGAAGAATGCCACCAAAAAAATGCAACACAAGGTGAACACAGAAGCTGTAAAAACAAGATAAAGCAAGAAGAATAAATCATGTCCTTTTCTCCCGATCCTCGTCCGAGGTGGATAGCTGCACACGACAAACGTGGCCAACAGCGTGTGACCATATGTTTGCCGACGAGTCTATCTTCAGCTTAAGTGAAAAAGTTCAAACCACCAGCCCACACATTTTGCTAAGTAAGTTCACCTGTCTCAGGCAATAGATCTAACAATAATAATAATAATGCTTCCTTTACAGCGAGTGTAAAGTGCTTAAAAGAGATTGAGTTCTCTGAGGGTGCTATATCAAATGTATGATGATGATGATTATTATTATTATCAATACATTTGTACAGCACCCTCAGAGAACTGAATCTTTCTCTAGGCACTTTATAGATGCTCCATACAAAGCATTACCAAATGATTGCTGTCAACATCCACTAGCAGCAGACATAATTTAAGCAGGTACATGCACACAAAGGACGAATCACAAAGACCCACCAAGTGCTGTAATAAACAAGTGCATTTTAAGCTTTTTTTAAATGTCATGACAGAGGACGTTGTGACGTGTGCCCGTAGTGAGTTCCAGGCTTTTGGAGCATACGAACTAAAGACACGGTCTCCAACGATTTTGAGGTTCGTACGAGGTATGGCTAAACGATTCGAGTCAGAACAGTGGGTTGCACGATTCTTCGCCTGGTGGGGGAGTAGTTCTGATAGTTAGCCTGGAGCCAAAGAACGATGGAACCTAAAAAAAGTGACAGAACCTTGAAGTCGATGTGCTGCTTGACTGGGAGCCAGTGTAGGTCAGTGAGAAGTGGTGTGCTGTGGCAATTGTGCCGCTCACGACAGAAAAGCCTAGCTGCAGAGTTTTGCACCAACTGTAAGGGCCTGATTGCACAGGCCGGTAGACCAGCAAGGAGTGAGTTTCAAAAGTCAAGAGGGTATGTCACAAATGCATGGATCAATTTAGATGTGGTATCCCTGGCTAAACAAGCCCGAATTTGAAAATGTTGTGTAGCTGGAAGTAGCATTAGCGCCAGAAGTAGCAGCAAAAGACAGCTGGAAAAACTTTCTGCAGCACTAACATCAGGCACGAAGATATCGATGCACCAGAATCGTGGCAGCAAACTCTACAGTCTAGGAAAAAAGACTTCTATTGCCAAAAGTCTTTAAGGAAAAGAAAGGGATGGGTGGACTGTCAATTTGAAGTCCCGAGCCGGCCTGAGATCACGAATAAGCTGACACTGGTGCAGCATTTCAGCTAGGTACGAAGAAGCAAAGCTGTGGCATGCCTTTCAAGTGGCAGCAAGAATTTTGTTTCAGTATCTGCTGGTTTCTCACCCCGATGAGTTTGGCTTTTTACCATAGTTTTGTCTGAAGAGATTGGCAGGCATCTAGGACCAAATGTCTGCAAGGCAGGCATTCGGCTTAGCGAACCCTGCTGCATATTCTGGGGGCTTGACTAATAGATAACGGCAGGAGTCGTAGGCGAAGCAGCAGGAGCCGATGCGTCGGGCTTTGATTACATTCCCGGAGGCAATTTATAAATGCAGCCAGCAATGGATCGAAAACGGATCTTCCGGAGCTCCAACAGGTGGTGGTTCTGTTGGATGAGACTTGACCATCACACGACAAGGGCTATACACGATTGACCATGTATAATCAAAACTTTTCCAGGACCTCAGCAGCCCAAGTTGTCGTCAGTCATTCTGGCAGGATATGTGATGCCAATCAATGATGTCAAAAGCTGCCGAGAGATTGATCAAGCCCAGGAAGTGACGTTACCACCATCATTGTTACCTAGGATATCACTTGGCCAATAATAATAATAATAAGTCGTCTGTATAGCACCGTAAGAGAATCAAATCTCTATCGTGCTGTATAAATCGCCGTAAGAGAAGCAATAACAACAAGGTTAATGAACCGAAAGGTACCATGCTAGACAAGCATGCAAAAGCACATGAGTATCATGCTTAGGCGAGAATTCAAAAGCACACAAGAAAACAGTGAGGGCCACCAGTTAGTAGAAAGGTTAGTAACATAATTTGAATCATGCACAGATAAGCACGGAGATGCAGCAATCAGGGAAGCAGACTCCCTGACTCCGGGTGCACGAATACGCACCAGTTTCTGAAGCACTGTGGATTCGCGTATGCCTAGAATACACAAACCCCAAATCCATAAAGCAGCGATAATTTACTGCATCTATGCAAGTGTACACTCGCGAATTCAGAGGACCGAGGAAGAGAGAAAGAGCAAGAGAGAGAGAGAGAGAGAGAGAGAGAGAGAGAGAGAGAGAGAGAGAGTGAGAGAGAACCTAAAAACAACTTACTTTGGCTTGCCTTTCAGCCAGGCTTCAGCAACTGCCTTTCTTTCTTCAACTGTCAATGCCAAGCCTTCCCCAGTCGTACCCATCACTTTGGAGCAAACAAAGAGTAGCTATTCAACCACAACACGGAGATGCATTAGAGATGAAAACCATCTACAGCAACTGAGAGCTACTATGGTTTGCAAGCAATTTCATCTCTTTGAAGTGGCGAAACCAGGCAGGCGCATGACAATGATTACGATATGGTAGCCAAAGCAACGGAGAAGCAGTTGTGTATAGAAAAGGCATATCTATCAACGGCAGAATAAAATCACAGATCTCATCAAGGATTTTGCAAGGTGTTGAAATACATCATACATGGCGACTAGACATCAGATTTGAGGTACATTTGTTTGCAAACGCCTTTTGCTGCACTACTTATGCTGCAATTCCAAAAAGAACTTGCCGAAAACAGCCGGAACCCCACACATCTCCAAGTGACGAAAGTACGCTGGAAACTTCTGGTAGTCTACATCGCTGAAAAATTTGGAAAACCAGGATCATCACATGATCTGATCTACCAATCAGAAAAGTTCTAACGACCCGTTTACAGAATCCACGAAATAGCATACGTACCCGTTGGCTTTAAAAGGCGTAAACGGCGCCGCTATGACTCCTTGCGGTGCGGCATAGCTACTGTTCTGCAATAAAATGGCATTACAGTAAGTAACAGCTAAATATGTTAAAATGAGTAACGGCTAAATCTGCAGCAACAAATGGAAGTGATCCAACATTGAGGGCGAACAGAATGTCGCTGAAAGTTCTACTATGAAGAGACTTGCAAGCCTAGATCGGAGAAAGAAAAGTCACAAAAACACTCGGACAAGTAAAGCTGCTGATTTTCGGCTACCTAATAATCTAGTATTTCGCTCCGGACAAGCACGATACGCTTTCGACCCTCATCGGCCCGTTCCTCCGCTTAAAGACAGTTGGCGACAGAAGCTTTAGCTCTGCAGGTCCTAGACTGTGGAACTCGCTTCCACAATTCTTACGCAACGACAACTGCTCTCCTACTGCCGACTATGGCACATCTTTTTCAGCGGTCCTGTGCTGCTACTTCCATGCTACTCACTACCTCAACTGCTCTCCTGAAGCTGCTATGCTTCCCACTTTCTCTTTGTTGCGTGAGACAAAGTCTGTTGGCTACCGAATGCGTACCGAAAGCCGCTTAGGCTGTGAGTGCGCTATACAAAACTCTCCTGCGTAACACCCACGTGGTCTTTATGACTTTGTGGAGTTACAGACGGAGATACATTACATCGGCCATCTGGAACGTTATTACTCGAGTCTGCAAGGTGGGTCTTCGACAAAATAATGATTTAGTATAGGGGGATATAGAGTTATTGGTTATGGAAATAACTCTACCATAGTTGGGTTTGATGTACGAAGAAGCAGTGCTTGCGGACAGGACTACTGGGTGGGAGTGGAGGCTTGGGGCAGTCAAGGAAATGGGATGCACCTACGAGATTCGTTGACCACTTCTAGGCAGGCAGAATACTAGTCAGACAGTAACATATCCGGGCTATGCAGAACTAGACAGCTGTGCACACCCACCGTCCGCTCGAGACATGGGGTAGCGGGCCTCCACTTAGCGGCGCCAGCAAGCCGGCAGCTAGCAAGCCGACAGAGCGCGGCCATCATCGCCTGATCATGTGACAAAACGGCACGTGACAGCATTAAAGGCCTGTGGCCGGGTGGAGTAGCATCTCAGGTCTGATCGGGTGGAGCCTAAGGGGGGGGGGGGTAAGAGGAGTTGGAGAAAGAGGGGAGTGAGAAGGGGGAAAGAAGGGAAGGTGCGAGCGAGCGAGTGATAGAGAGAGAGAGAGAGAGAGAGAGAGAGAGAGAGAGAGAGAGAGAGAGAGAGAGAGAGAGAGAGAGAGAGAGAGAGAGAGAGAGAGAGAGAGAGAGAGAGAGAGAGAGAGAGAGAGAGAGAGACAGAGAGAGACAGAGAGAGACAGAGAGAGAGAGAGAGAGGGAGACATATCTCTTTCTAGACCCCGAGAGTAGAGAGAGAGAGTAGAGAGAGTAGAGAGAGAGAGAGAGAGAGAGAGAGAGAGAGAGAGAGAGAGAGAGAGTGATAGAGAGAGAGAGAGAGAGAGCGAGAGAGATGAGAGGAGGCGAATTCACTTGGCTCTGACGATGTTCTCATTCCGCAATAGCATACACTAAAATGCTCCTTTAAGGCACCTGTGCTGCTATACTTCTTCGGATACTACTCTACAGTGCTATGTCAGCCAAGACAATAGTAATTCGAGTTGCAATACGACACGTGCTATATTGGCAAACCGTTTGTCAGCACCCGGCGTCGCAGAAAAACCAGACGCTTTTTTGAGGCACGAGTGATTAGGAAATGTAATGTAATGTATCTCCGTCTGAAACTTCACAAAGTCATAAAGACCACGTGGGTGTTATGCAGGAGAGTTTTGTATAGCGCACTCACAGCCTAAGCGGCTTTCGGTACGCATTTGGTAGCCAACTGACTTCGCCTCACGCAACAAAGAGAAAGTGGGAAGCATAGCAGCTTCAGGAGAGCAGTTGAGGTAGTGAGTAGCGTGGAATTAGCAGCTCAGGACCACTGAAAAGGATGAGCCATAGTCGGCAGCAGGAGAGTAGTTGTCGTTGCGTAAGAATTGTGGAAGTGAGTTCCACAGTCTAGGACCTGCAGAGCTAAAGCTTCTGTTGCCAACGGTCTGTAAGCGGAGGAATGGGACAGCTAATTTATTGTCCACACAGGACCTGAGGGCGTGAATTGGCTGAAACTGATGCAGCAGTTCAGCTAGGTACGAAAGAGCCAAGCCGTGGCGGGCCTTGTGGGTCAGCGTAAGAACCTTGCTCTGAATCCGTTGGTCAACCGGCATCAATACGAGCTCTTTTAGCAAAGGAGACACGTCCTCAAACTTCTGGGACTTGAAGACTAGCCTTGCAGCCATATTCATAGTCAGCTGCAGTGGCCCATTCGCTGTTTTTGGTTGCCCAGCCAATAGGAAATTGCAATAATTAAGCCGAGACATAACTAAGGAGCTAGTTAAATTTTTTGCAAGCCACTGTGGAAGACAGCTCCTAATCTTGGATAGGGATCGGACGCCATGGCTAGCTGCAGAAGCAGTCTTCTGAATGAAGCTTTTAAAATTGAGGCAGCTGTCGAAAACGACACCTAAATTTCGACCATGTGAAAGCGTACATTGTACGTAAGGACAAAACTGAGCTGAAATCTGTGACCTAGCATAATAGTTTGCTTGCACAGCACCCTCAGAGAAGCAAATCTCTATCCATGCTAACTCATGAAGAGAAAGGCAGTAATCGAGCGGTGATGGCAAGCAAGTTACCATACTTAGAGACACCGCCATACACAGACAAGTATACAGAAGCACGCAAGAAGACGAGCAGGACCACTGGTTAGTATGACCCCTGGTCAATAGCGTGCAACGAATCATGCAGAGGTAAGCTTCAAAGCAGTTTAACACTCAAATCATACAGGAATAAAAAAAAGACAAGTTCGCTGGGATGCAGTGAAAGCTGAGTGGAACAGATGCATCTTCAACTGAGATGCATACGACGAAAGTGGATGCAGGTTGTGACAATAGCCAGAAGTCAGCTCTACACTTAAATGAAATCCTGATAACTACAAAAACATCTATTAGTGTAAGAGAAACGGCGAGGCGAATCGAAGCCGACGAGCGGGATGTTTAAGGGCGAACCCAAAGCGAGCAAGCAAGTCGGATAGGTAGAAGGAAGGACCTTGGAGACGAATTGATGCTTGTTAGCAAGCCAATGAGGCTCGAGCGGAAGTGGCGTTATGTGGCAACTACATCGCTGACGGCAGACCTGATGAGCAGCTGAGTTTTGCATCCGTCGCTGATGGTTAAAGGTAGGGCGGGCCAGGAGTATTCCCGATGCGATGTCGTCAATGAGCGAAGTAGTTTGGCTTATAGCTTTCTTTAAGTAGATCCCAATCTAGGCTCCTCACTCCTCACCTGAAAGTAGGCCAATTAGACATCGTGGGCAATCTCTCCTTCCAACGACAGATCGTTCTGTAGCAGCGTGAGCCCAGATTATGGGAAGGGATCGCAGGAGCGCGATGCTAGACGAAGCATTCTCGAGGGCGAGGTGGGAGGCTTTCTCATTCATATCATGTCAGCCTTGTCGCCGCAAAACTTCCGGGAGGCTGTGTTAATTTAAGTGAGACTGTCGTCGATGCAGGTTGCAAGGGAGATAAGTGTGTTGGAAGTGGAGCAAGGCTGAGAAAGATCAACGGATAGATAGAGCTGGCTCTCTAGGCTTGTTGGCTATTTTCGATAGCCCAGCCAGAGCTTAATTACAGTGGTCCAGTCTAAGCAAAACCAAGGCATATAGCAAGATATTTAGCCAGCCACTGGGGTAGGTATCCTATAATCTTGGATAGGGATAACAATGTGGACTAACGATGGACCCTCGTCCTGAAGGAAACTTGTAAGCATCAAGCAGATGTCAACGAGGACACTAAACGACCGTGATGATGCTTGGCTGCTTTACTGGCATAAGTCACCATAAGTATCCAGTAATAAAAATAATACATTTGATCTAGCAATCTTAGAGAACTCAATCTCTTTCTAGGCATTTCGTATTTGCCTCAAAGGATGCACTATCCAATAGTCAGTGGTAGCATGCTCAATAGACAAAAAGAATAACATGGTTAGGGGTGACATGCACGGACGGGTTCAGCATGCAAGTATGGTTAGTGGCAGCATGCACAGTGTCAGCACGCATAAGCACATAAAGGTCAAATCACAGGGACCCACTAAATGTTGTGATACATCGATACATTTTTAGTTTCTTTTTAAATGTGGTCAAGTCAGAAGATGTCGTGATACAAGTCGGAAGTGAGTTCCGGGCTCTGGGAGCATACGAACTAAAGGCACGGTCTCCATAGGATTTGAGGTTTGTACGAGGTATAAGTAAATGATTAAATTCCGAAAAGTAGGTGGTACGATGCTGGCCTGGTGGAGGGGGGGGGGGAGTAGAGCTGACAGGTAGGCTGGAACCAAAGAATGAAGGGACCTAAAAGTGAGTGACGAAACCTTGAAGTCTATGCGTTGTTTGACTGGGGACCAAGTGCAGGTGGGCGAGAAGTGGTGTGAAGTGGCAACTTCGGCCCTCACGACAGACAAGGCTAGTTGCAGAGTTTTGCCCCAGCTAGGTCGCCATCGGTATCCAATGTTTATCACTCGGCAATGCAAGATAGAAATGTTGTTGCAATTAAGTAGGAAAATCATGCCGGACTCCTTTTTATAGTAGCTTTATATCCTTACAGAGTAACATGCAATGATCGTAAACAATCTGAGATCGTGCTACTGAAATTGAAATGAGCAATAGGACGAGGCCAATTTCAAGCGCTATAAAGCCGGTGTCGCATAAAGTTATGCACCGAAGTGGGTTTACTGCACGGGGATAGCGTTTTTTTGAGACTAATTCCAATATACGCCAGTGAGATCAAAATTACCATGCGAAACCAATAAGGGCGACATGCAGTGTCAATCCTTGTTTAAGGTAACTTGTTTGCGGAAGCGCCGATGATTCTGAAAAGCATTTGCCGCGTCTCCAGTGTCTACCTGGCTTTTCAGCAGGGCTACCAGTCTCGGAGCTCGGCTAAAGAGGCTTGCCGGACTGAGTGCCTTCATTTCGCACGCAATCTGCAATAGCGTCTCTGCAGCGGGAACGTTCGATTACTGCTTTTCTGATCGAGCTAAAAAGCAATTCAAGCAGATCACTCGTGTCATCTACGAAACTGGTTAGTTTGGGGGACCACAATAGTTTTATAGGGCGCGATCGAGTATTTAGAGTTACTAAAGGTGTCTGTTGCTTTACACATGTCCGCAGAGGTATTCGAGGTGCATGGCAGTGGTGCTTAGCTTCAGGATTCCACATAGGTACACATAGGTATTGATACAAATAATAACAATACCTTTGTATAGCACCCTAAGAGACTAAACCTTTTTACTAGGCACTTTGCATATGTTGGAAACGAAGTATGTCAAGTGGTTAGTCATGACGGCACACTAGGTAAGGCGGCTGCTCTCTAATCCTGTGGTAGGCGATTCTTTATTGGCGCTGCAAGCGATGGTGGTGGTAGCCTTTAAGACTCTTCAGCCGCCATGCAAAAAGAGGCTGTTAAATCAGCTAGTTTTTATACCATGAACAGTATCGGTATGCATAAGCACGCAAAGGATCATTCACAAGGATTCAGCAAATGCTTTGACGAACTAGTGGACTTTTCGCTTCTTCTGAAACATCGCCAAGTCAGTGATATATTTTGATGTCAGTCGGTAGTGAGTTCCTGGCTTTGGGAGCATTTGAACTTAAGGCACAGTCTCCAAAGAACTTTAGGTTGGATGGAGGCAAATAAACACTTCAAGTCGAAAGTATTTTGGACGGGTAGACAGGAACAACAGAATGACCGGACGTTAAAATGGGTGACGTGAACTTGTAGTCAATACACTGCTTAATGGGAAGCGAGTATGCGCCACATGAACGGTGTTTAATTTGACAATCGCGAAGTTCGCGACAGACAAGCGTGGCTGCAGAGTTTTGCACCGACTGTAAACACTTCTTACTGCACAGGCAGGAAGACTTGCGAGTAGGGAGTTATAGAAGTCTAGGCTGTAAGTCACTACTGTATGCGAATTAGCTTAGCTGCGCTATGCTTATTTAATCTGACCCGAATTTTTGCAATGCTGTGACGCTAAAAATACGCAGACTTTAGCGTGGAGCTGATGCGTTTATCTAGTAAACGGTCGCTTGGAAACTGGACGCGTTTCGTAACGTTGAGTTTTTTCATTGCTTTTCAGTCGGTTTTATCGACGTTTAATTCGAGAATGTTTGCTGCAATCCAAGTGCGACTGCTGCAAGGGAGTTGACATAGAGTTGGACCTGCTAGCAGGTAGGGAGAAATCAATGCACGGTTACAACTGTGTGTCGACTGTCTGCACAAAAAAGAAAGTTTAAAGTGTGCAAATGTGCCAGTCGAAGGAGCCTTGCGAACGTTGGCTATGGAACTCGAGTCGCTTCCAAAACTGAAGATAAGCGGGCTAAAGAGCCTTTCCGGCTGGACTTCGTAGAGAAGGCGCCGCCGGTCTTTCTGCCGCGCCCTCAAGGTCCATGGCAATCTCCGATGACAAATCCTGGCTATGCCCTCGCTTCGCAGGCTGCTACTTTCGGAGGATGCCACTTTCAAAGCAACTTCTTAGGGCTGGACATCACGTTTTGGCGAAGACGAATCGGCGCGAAGGCGCAGAGGAGACGACTACGCCCGGCTCCGCACGCACCAACGAGCTGCCGCTGTGACGGGCGACTGCGTGCCCGTGCACTTTTAGCTGGCGAGGCTCGAACAAGTTGGCAGCTCGCTTCCCACGCTGCTCGGCCGCCTCCCCTCCCCCGCTCGCCATCTTTTGTTCGCGTCGTGCGTCGTCCAGGTCATCGTTGTCGTGTCGCGACGTCGTTGGCATGTCTTACCTACCTGTATTTACTCCTGCGGCGGATCCCTGACCCAGAGAGACGTCCCAGCAAAGGTCAGCGCTCAGCGTCGAGACTGCAACGGAGGAACAGCTTCGCGTCGACAGGGGCGAGGTCGGAGAGCCGATGCTGCAAAGGGCGCGCGCGTCTTCGCGACGGCCGCTGTCGGCTAGCGGCCAGTCGCGCTCTACCGCGCGACTGGCCGCTGCTCGGCTGAGCTCGCTCGCTCGCGGCGGCCGACATCGTTGACCTCTGCCGGCGGAGTCGCGCCGCTCGCGTCGGAATCTGCTCGAGCGATCGCCGCGGAGACGGCCAGCCGGCCGAGCGTTCTCTTTGCGCAATCTCGGCCCCACTCCGGCCCGGTAGTGTGGCGAGGCGGCGGGCGGGCTCGCGCTGTCTCACTCGTCGGGAGGCGAGCAGCCCGGCGACGGCGCGCGCCTTGCTCGTCGCGCGCCTTCGGGCCTGCTCGGGCAGCGAGCGCTTCGATCGAGCGAGCGCTTCGCCGCCCTGCGCGGCGGCGAAGCGAGGGCACGAGAGGGCGCGGAGCGAGGCGGCCCGCGGGCGGCGAAGCGAGGGCCTCCCCGCCCGCGAGGCTTCTCTCCGCTCGCGAGCTAGCGCTTCCTCCACCGGCAACGGCGGCGGCGGCGGCGGCGGCGGCAGCGACGGCGGCGTTCGTCTACAGGCTGCACCGCCGAGTCGGCGCCAGTCGCGCTCGTCGCCCCCCCCGTTCCAGTCAACCGGCCGCGCGGCGCCGCGCCGAGGCGGGCGCTCGTAACCAAGGAGGGCGGCGCGCGATGCTGCCCGCGGCAGTTGCTGCGGGAGGCCTTCCCCAACCAACCACCCACCCACCCACGCTCGCCGTTGCCACAGTCGCTCGAGTTTTTATTTTTTAAAGCTCAATTTCCTCAATGCTAGCCGCGTGCACAACATTTGACGTCGATTGACAGCTCTTCATTACGCTCTTTGAATGGGCAGCATTTCGCGCATTCTTCCGGAGACAATGGCCACGGGCTCGCATTTCGTAGCGCAGGACGCCGGCGGTGCGGCGCCCGCTAGCCGGTCAGACGGACGCGCGCGGTTACGCGGGAATGGCTGCGCAGCGCCGAACGCATCGGACATGATGGGATGAGTCGCGTGAGAGTTGCCGCGCGAGTCAGGCCTCTGTCTGCAAGGTGAGCGGAGATGGCGGGGACAAGCTGCGTCGTGCGTTGCGAACACGTCGCTCATCGACCGCGACCGCCGAGCTTCGCTAGCGCTCAGATTTTCTGTCGCGTAGGGAAATCGAAAGCGGCGCCCGTTCGGTCGTGGATGTATTCGACCAGCAGGTGACCGTATGGAACCCGAAGGTAAGCGGCTCGGGCCGAAAGCCAACTTCTTTCGGGCCGCATGCTCAACCGACTGAGCTGTCTGCGACGCTGCCGCGAGGGCGCTGGCTCCGTCCGGCCGGCCGGCCGAGACTCGTTCGACATCACTTCGGACGTAAACTGGTCGCTCTATCCCAGGGGCTCGCGTGTTTGCACGTAGCCGATGACAGATAGATGGATAGATCTGAGCAGATGATAGATCGGCGAGCAGAAAAGACACAGGTGCCTGTTTCGGACACCAGGGGATTGTCCGTCAGAGGCCACAGGCACTCGCTGCCGACGAGTAGCCAGCGAATTGCTGCATCCAATGCACGAAGTAGCAGGGACCTCGCTGTGACTACCACGATGGCGTTTGTTGTCACGGTACTTGACACGCAGAAGCTTGCTCCCCAATAGCTTTCAGGTGTGCAGAGGTAAGAAAGATACAAGTCGTGAGGTTATTTTTGGCAATATTGCGTTCAGAAGTCAGCGCTTTGGTGCCACTGCGGGTATGCAGACTCTGAACACGAAGGTCATCTGTGCTTGAGGTCTTTCTTCTGATGGTTAGTCATGTCTTCACACCACCGACCTGTCAGCTTCCTACTTGCTCTGCCACACGGCGTACCTGCTCGCTCGCCTCATGATGGCTGCTGCTGCCATCTCACTGCTCTTCACCGGCAATTGTCACCCTGCTATGTGTGCAGCTGTGGGTGGAGGCCCAGAAACACGGCTTGGCCAAATGCTCATGAAGCCAATACATTTCTACCGCGATAACGTCTCGCTAGCGTTTAGTCACCACACCTGCTACCTCTACCTACTGCCGACCATGCAACAGGCACAGAATCAGACGTGCACACCATGTCATACTTGGCATGTGTACATGCTAACCGTACGATATACGCTATCCTTAGCTTGCTCATGACGTCGAGCCGCATGTTTCTTAACGTTGCTTTTTCTCGCAAATGAGAAGGATCGACTGAACACTCGTGGTTTCCCAGCGGGTTCCACGGGGCTGCAGCCTCAAAAGTAATCGAGGTTCCACCCACTCGGCCACTTGCTTGCTGCCGGATTGCAATGGAATGCCAGGGCCTGGGCCCACACTGCAGCCCAGACTCGCTGCAAGAGATGTTTGCTCTCTTTGCTTCCTTTCCTTCAATAGCTTAGTTTGTCTATATGGGCCAGGGGGCCGGACAATAGCGAATGCGTGGCAATGCATAATGCATGACAAACAATTAGCAGTTGCCGTTGTGTACTTGTTGATCTTCACAATGCCTCGGTGCTATCATGCCTGGGGACGAGCAAGCAGCAGTGAGATAGAGCACCTAAAGAACTGAGTAAGATTGCGGATTGCTTATCGTATTCCGATATTATGCCCTTCCTCAGCCTGAAATGCGTGAAGCGATGGCTGGTCATAGGCCGACCTTAGTGATCTCGCACGACTGAAGTTGTCTGCAGCACTCTATCGACTGCTCATTTAGTCTAGAAGTAATCTTGCAAATGTCTCTTCAACTTTTTCGACTGGACTGACAATCACATAATGCATGTTATCGAGTCCCCAAATCTCAGGGCCCAGGGCAGAGCCAGGATTTTGTAATGTCCTTTCACATAGTTATCGCGTGTACTAAGAGCAAGTAGCACATGCAGCACTTGCAAAGCACCTGCGGTAGCAGTGCTATGCTTGGTGGGCTGTCGTTGTGATCGTCGATCCATTGAATGAAAGTATTACTTCATGCAATGAGCACAGTGCTTAGGTGCCTGCATAGTTGTGATTGATTTGGCTTGACTTGCTAGTACATCGCATGACTTGGTGGTACCCAAGCAGTGGGCAAAAACTATTTCTTATGGACATTTGCTCTTATAGTAATAATAATAGGTCGTTTTCATAGCACCGTAAGATAACTAAATCTCCACCCAGGAGTGACAATTCCCCGGAGCACTGGGAAAGCTGAGCCGAACAGAGGTGGCTTTAGTTGGTAGGTAGTGACAGTAGTCGGAAGAAAGTTCCAGACTGGTGAATCGGACAACCACGAAAAGGTTTTAATTTATTGCAATGAGTGGCGAAACGACCGGAGGCCGAGGAGCAGGTGGTGCAAGAGCACCTTGGAGGAGCCAGGAGGTCTGCTAGTTAAGCTGATGCAAGCAAATGAAGCAACCTGTAAGTGTGAGAGAGGATCTCTAAGTCGATTCGATGCTTCTTGTTAGGGAGCTAGTGAAGCAAAGGCACAAGTTATGCGATATGAAAGCTACAACGTGGGCGATTAACGCCTAACGAGCTCCATGCCAGATGAAGGCTGTGCGGCTGGTGCAGTCATGCGAGTTTGTGCTAACGGGTTTGGCTATGCACGACCTGCTGCAGCATGGCCTTCTTCAAGCACCCACGTCTCCCACAACTCATGCTTCGTGCTAGGCGGATTGATGCCGTTGGCTACTACTGTATATGCATCAACATCCACCCACTGTTTGAGTGTACTCTGGGAGCTCTCCAGCATAGCTCTTATCCAATGTTCAAGGCTTTGCTGCTGAGTCATAGGAGATCATGATAGAAATGCTTTCCTGTTCTCAAGTAGGCTTTCACCATTTGTCGTGGCTCGTTGCAGCTCAAGCCGGACAATGCTCGTGCTAAATCGTGCACCATAGCTTTAGGCAAGATGTAAGGCTGAGTGGTATACCAATCACCCTCACATCTTGTAGGCTCGAGCATGCATTTTTGCATGTTTTCATCATTTTGTCTGGTAGGGACTTTTTAAGAGTGGCTAGACTCTGCAAGTCCGAGTGCCCTCCACTATTACTTCACAAGCCCACCAAACTAAGGCTCGAGTGTGCAAATCTCGAACTACCAAGACATATTCATACCCATGTGCACACTTGCTAGAAGTGTATTATACCAAAGGATCAGGTTACACAGCGACCGTGGTGGAGTATGGTTTGTAACCACTTTGGAACGGGATGATGCCCATGCAAGCCCAACGACCCAATGCGCGTGTAGTGCTACTTGGTTCGGTCACCAGGTTTTTGGCTAATCCAAATTAAATTTCATTTATTTACAAATTTGCATCCTAATCTTCTTTATGTCCATGACTGCTTTTTGCTGAAATATCTGCAGAAGCAACCAGCGAGTGCTCTGAGTTACAGCCCTGAATCACAGCTGCAACCACCAGCACACCCGGTTTATGTGCGCAGGACTCTGCGAATTGATTGGGATCAATTGGGTTACTGAAAGTCGAGCTTACTGTGTACACTAGAAAAAAAGGGACCACCTTTCAGGTTCAGGGTCGAATCTTAGCTGCACTGTACATTTGTGCTATGTATACTCACTGCATGCCCATTGGGTTGCCACATGTTTGACGTCAAAATATGAAAAATGGTGATCGTTCATATGCGAAGCATCCTCTTTACTGGAACAGCAGCATCGGGTGACATGATTACTCTTTTGAGGCAGATCTTGCTGCCTGATGACACCCTACTTAGCAGTATTGCAATTGATTTTCTAGTCAGTCTAGGCGATTGCTTAGCTACATTGGGGTCATTGATCATTACACCAACCTGTTCAATTAACTTCCTACTAAAGCACTAGTAATTATTAATGCTGCTGTGACGCTGTTGATTGCCTCTGTGCTGCTGGTAACTGCCAGACTATATGTACAGCCCTGTGCCTATGCTAAGCAGGCACTTGACGCTGCCAGTTCTGTGCTCGTGTGCATATACTTGCTGTTTATTCGGTCCGTGTTGTGATTCCACTGTTCCTATCTAAAGGAAGCCTTTTTACCACACCATGAAGCTAAATTGAGGAAGATGTCTCAGCTTAGAATGCAGACTATGTAAACGAATATAGCAAATGTCCAGGCATTGCTCTGAGGTTTTGATAAGCTCACAGCCGCTTTCCCGCGAATGATGCATGCAGAGACTACATGCGAGGCCAAGGTCTGTGTCAGAAAATTCAGAATTTTAACATCACGCTACGGCAGATGAGGGGAGGGCGGCAGTGGTGACTCACTAAGAGTGGTTGCCTCCGACGCTGGAGGGGGACTGCCAACGCTCTTACGACGTATTAAAAAGAAAAATACTCCTCTCTTGTTGTCACTCACATGACTGAAGCCTCGGCTGTGATGGAGTTACATAAATTTGGGCTGTCGCTTTGCCAATTTATTTCATGTCCTAATGAATGGGAAAGGTAGATCGTGAGGGCCTGCATGCACCCAAAAGTGTTTGCTCTCGTGCACATGCATTCGCCTGCATATGCGTTCGCCTGCATGCTCACTCCCGAAGAAGACGTGTGCGGGTGCTCGCGCAGGCTCACATGTGAGTGTACACACACCCCTCGGTGAGAAATACATGTGCAAACGCAAGTGCACTCAAGCGCTCAAGCTTTCATGCCTCTCAAAGTGCTGCTTTCAAGCTTTTTATGATGCCCCGACCTGCGCCTCTGCTGCTGCCTGCGAACACCTTTATTTAAGCGAAAGTGGGCATGCTTCAGTGGGGTATAGTGGAGTTAATGCATGCTACTCCAATTGCCCATCCGACGAGTGGATGTTCTACATCCGTCGTCACTTTCTCTCTCTCTACCTCTGCAGCTCGGCACTAACGGTCAGCGTGGATGTGCCGACTCGAGGGAAAGGGCTCGGTCCTACGCATTCGACTACGTGTACCCTCGTGCACTCGGTGATGCAGGCAGCTCCGTGGCGACTCGAGTAGAGGACAAGGAGACGGCTGCAGCGATCTCGGCAGCAGGCCAGGAGCTGGTAGGTTGGCGCGTGTCGACGCTGGTGGCATGGGAGCCGTAGCCGAGGTCTCGCAAGCAGATGGCCATCTTTTCTCGCCGTGCAGCCTGAGAGTATGCTCAGGCTGCTTTTGCCATAAGCCCGATTCTGCAGTTCGTAGCAGTCACATACCAAGTGGCATCAGGTTTGCAGATCAGCTCCGGTAGGCTGCTATAATGCACTCGTAGTACGGGCAAGCCAGTTCTTCAAGCTCGAGATGCCGACATTGGAGAGTGATGTTTAGCTTGCGTCGGCTAGGAAACCAATTTTTTGTGCGTGTGGGCCACCTCTGGCCGTCCGACCACTCGCGAGCAAGCTGAACTGATTCTGATGATGGCGTTCTGTGCAGCAAACGACAAGGTGCATCGTTCACCTTGCTACTCGCTCGCTCAGGCCAGTGGACGTTGGGGTCGACGCGCCGTGGAGCTGAATGCCCATCGTCACCAGCGTTGGAGTTGGCACCTGCAGCAGCAGCTTCGTTGATCGCTGTGTACACAGTGGTAGCTCGTGTCTGCCAACCAGGCAGGGCAGTCAGCCGGCAGGTAGCCGGCTGCATGCTTTGGCCACTGCCTTGTCTAATTAGCTGTGGACAGCCGCCAAAGGCAGCTGGTAGCCGGCTGCTGCTTCATCGAACCAGTGAACCGTGGTGCCTGGCTGGCTGAATAAAAGTGCCCTGAGGCCCGTGAATGGCCAGGCATGAGAGAACTGATCGCCCGAGCTCTGTGACTACCGGGCCGGCTGCTGCTGCCGTGGGCGTGTCCGACCGGCCGAGCAGCCAGCAGTAGGCACTTCGGTTGGCTAGGACACCAATTAGCAGCCCCAGTCGCCGGACTTCTGTTGCAGCAGCAGCCACGGTGCATTGCCATCCGTAAACTTATGTTAGATGTAATGCCGATGTCCTTCCGTCGGTGGGGGTGGTATGGGGATGTGGAGTGCCGGCTATGGTTCAAAGCCTGTGCGGTTGTTAAGAGGCTTCGATTTCCGACTCACTTGTTTTCCCAGAGCAGCAGCTCTGCCATGACGAAGACTACGACCCTCGAAGCTACAGCTCCCTAAACGCAGTTGAAGCTAGTGGTACAGTCATTTCGGGCTGCATCTACCTGAGTTTCTCCGAGCTTCGCGACTAGGTTGTACTACAAATGTCCAATGAACGGTGCCAGAATCTACCCGTGTGCACACTATGTACCCTCTAGCTGCGCAAACTCAAGAGCACTTTTGAAGAGAGTGCTTGAGAGGTAGTGATGCCTCGGCTAACTACTTTCAGTAAATAAGCTTCTCGGGGGCTGCCCTGCCACCGACTGCTCCAGCTTATGTTAGGCAGTCGGCAGTTTACAAAGGCAGCCTGAGCAGTGGCTGAGCAGCAGCCTTGCGGCCATGCTGCCGTGTGGGTACAAGCATGGCAGCCCAGCTTACTGCCATTGTTGGTGCAGCTAGCCTTTTAGCAGTCGCGGCCAATTCGAGGCCGTCTGCCTTCGATAGGCATGCTTGTTCAATTCCTTTGGATGACTGTATTACCTTCCATGGTGGGGGGGGGGTTGCCGCAGGAGGAGCAGGTATTCTACGGCTGAAAATCCAGAGCCATGCCAAGTCTGCTGCTATGTACACCACCATGGGTCCATCAAAACAGCCACACACAAGCAACTCAATGGTTCTCTGTTCGAGGCAGGAGTGATTGGCAGTTGGTTAGTCTCGTGTCACTCGGGAATCAACTACTGGGCTTTGCTGCAGAGCTGCTGCCGAGATGACCAGAGAGAGAGAGAGAGAGAGAGAGAGAGAGAGAGAGAGAGAGAGAGAGAGAGAGAGAGAGAGAGAGAGAGAGAGAGAGAGAGAGACACACACACATACACACACTGAGACAGAGAGAGACAGAGAAAGACACAGAGAGAGAGAGACAGAGAGAGAGAGAGAGAGAGAGAGAGAGAGAGAGAGAGAGAGAGAGAGAGAGAGAGAGAGAGAGAGAGAGAGAGAGAGAGAGACACACACACACACACTGAGACAGAGAGAGAGACAGAGAGAGAGAGACACAGAGAGAGACAGAGAGAGAGAGAGAGAGAGAGAGAGAGAGAGAGAGAGAGAGAGAGAGAGAGAGAGAGAGAGAGAGAGAGAGAGAGAGACACACACACACACACACACACATACAAACACACACACTGAGGCAGAGAGAGACACAGAGAGAGAGAGAGACAGAGAGAGACAGAGAGAGACAGACAGAGACAGACAGAGACAGAGAGAGACAGACAGAGACAGAGAGAGACAGACAGAGACAGACAGAGACAGACAGAGACAGACAGAGAGAGAGAGAGAGAGAGAGAGAGACAGACAGACAGAGACAGAGACAGAGAGAGAGAGAGAGAGAGAGAGAGAGAGAGAGAGAGAGAGAGAGAGAGAGGCAGAGAGAGAGAGAGAGAGAGAGCTCAGTGTCCGTAGCCATGCACTTGCACTTGCTGCATGCTGATCGGTTGGGAGGAGCAGGGCCCAGGTCGCAGTGCTTGCTGCCTGCTGTCCGACCTGTGAACGCTGCACTTTTGCCCTCGCGTGTGCAAGCAATTTGTTGTTGCCACAACACAGCCAAACGGCACCACGCAGCAGCACCTGCGCACCATGTGGAGCAGCAGCTGGAAGAGAATGCTGTGCTTGCCCCTCCCTAACCCTCCAGCTATTTGCTGCTTCTGCATTCTTACACTTGAAGAGCTCTGCATGTCAAGGCATGCCCCACTTGCAGCTAGCGTGCAGCTGATTACATTAAAGCTGTAGCTCACACCACGTTGCCCCCTGCCAGCTGCTATCTTTACAGCCAGCTCGTGATTGAGGGGCTCACGAGAGTGCTCTTGCAATGGCTATTGGAGCATTAGTCAGATCCAGTGGCCGTACTACTAAAAGTTGTACATTGTGTGGCCGTACTTTTTAAGTTGCCGCGAATGATCCTCGTTTGCCTCATACTATCAGTTGGATTTCACTGCCTCATCTCAGGTTCAATGTCTCGGGACATGGCAGTGGCAAAGTGCATAATAGAGATGGAGAGGGACCGACCAACGTATCTATAGAAGTTCAATGTACTGGCTAATAAGTGCGTGCATTAACTGCCGATTTCGGAGTTTGAGGGTATGCTGAAGCTGTGCAAAACTGTCTACCAACTGGTTTTCTTACCACAAGACAAACTAGACGAGTGGCAGAGCTAAGAAGGTCAGGAGGAAGTGGTCCTGAACCACCCATCAGTGCCAGGAGCGCCAATGCGACCACCGAAGAGATCATTATCTCGAAGTAAGATTGTCTATATCCTCGAAATCCTCGACTGAAGATGATGCCCCTGCTGGAAATTTCGTACGGTTTTTTACACCTGAAAGCACTGGTAATCTGAAGGTTCGGAATTAGCATAGCAAAGTGCTGACTGCAATCAGCTTCATTGCCTGCAATCAACACAGCCAGATAACTGTGATGCCCCACTTTTAGCGCCACTGTCCATATAGCCAGTCGACATAGATCAAGATCCCGGGATGATGCATACAGCGGTGTGCAACTTCAACATTGTCGATGAGATCCATCGTCCCGGAAATTTGAAAAAGTCATGCACTGCCCTCAGTCATCATGGTTTCAGACGTGTAAGTGTCCGGAGTATTCCTTTATCACAGAGAATGCTTACTGCTTCCGATGCTTCTTATTCCCTTCATCGCGCGTCTATGACCGGTTCACAAAGAGTGGTTCTGCAATTGGAAGAAGTGTCGGTGGCTCAGAAGGGTCGGTGGCAAACTTTTTTCGTATCAAGGCAGCCACCAGTCGCATCATAACAAGGCGGTGCAGGAGGCCATCGACCAAATGAAAGAGGAGCACACATCATTGCAAGAAATTAATGCTTTGTATCCCCGTTTGTCACTCAACGAAGCCGCAGAACTAAGTGAGCTCTATGAAAAAAGGTTTCCTCTCACATGCTCAAAGCCTAATCGGCTTTCGGCGCACATATGGTTGCCAATATACCTTTGCCTCACGAAACAAAGAGAAAGTGAGATGCATAGCTTAGTCAGGAGGGTCGTCGAGTAAGTCAGTAGCATGGAAATAGGAGTGTGGGACAGCAGTAATAGATGTGCCACAGCCGGTAGGTAGCAAGAAAAATGTCGTTCCATAAGAATTGTGATAGTGACTTCTGCAGTCAAGTACTTGCCAGAAAAACTGTCTGTAAGCAAAGGAATCGAACAGCTAATTTACGGTCCACAAAGAACCTACGGGCACGAGGAGGCTGAAACTGGTGCAGTGGTTCAGTTACTGTAGGTATGAAGGAGCCAAGCCAGTAAGCTATTGAGAAACAGACGATCAAGGTAATCGGTGAAAATCGAAGTCAATTGCAAGGATCAGTCGGTGCAATACGATTCCTAATGAGGCAGGGCCTGCTCTACAGTCATCACGATGAGTCGGACGATTCGCTGAACTGCTGCAGCTTGCTCAGGCTACCCAGGTTCATGTGCAAGTGGAATATCAAGTTTGTCGCGATCACGCTTGAGGAGGCCTGCAGACTTCGACGATGACCAGACCTAACATTCACAAGGACATTTGCATCGAAATGCTCACCTCGTTGCTAAGCATCTCGATGACGATAAAGGTACTGCATTAGAGCAGACCAAATGTGAGATGTGAGCTAGTAGAACCAGCTGGCTCTTGTGAACAGCTTCGTTCAGGTCAAGACCAGTGTCCTGCACGAGTGTCTCGTCGACCTGAAGCATGGGACAAACAACATCTTTGCCGATACTACGTGCAGCACTGCCATCGTTGGCAGTCAGATAAATCGCTCTCAGCGTGCATGCAAGTTGTCGTGGAATGAGATATAGGGGTGCTATAAATCTGAGCTGTGACATTAAAGGTCCCCAAGCCTTTATCAAGCAACTAAACGAGTTGGCATACTACATGCATGGTTGTTACATGCGTTGTTGAGCACACATGCTTTAGCTAGCCCCGTTTGTCGCCTGCACCGATGGCATCCCCGACTTTGCTCTCTTCTTCCAATGGTTCTGCGATGTTCATTCTCAATTTGGCCACGGTTTCTTGCTAGCACACCAACATCTGCTCAGTTAGCAAAAAGAGATATGATCCACGAGCTACAGGTTGAGCCAGGTCATGGCCTGAACCAGAAAGTAGCACTGATGAGCCCCGGAGTTACATGGTACATGGTGTTCATCACTTTGGTTACCATTTTACCGCTTAATAAACATGCTAGCCGCCATGTTGAAGTCACCGAGCACATCAAAGCAAAAGTTAGCATGGTTAAGCAGATGATCAAGATGACATGCCTCCTCGACTACATGGTTTCATTAAAGTTTTCATTTTACATCACATGGAATACATGCTATTGATTATGCACGAGCTATTGCAGGCACTGCAAAAACAAGATCAGGACATTGCCAGTGCTTTGCACATGGTCGATCGCAACCTTCAGATGGCAGTGGAGACACAAACGGCTGGCTATGATGATCTGTTGACAAAGATGTAAACATTCTGTCGGCGTCATGAGATCGAAGTTCCCGACATGATCACCAACTACATTCGATCCGGTCGGCTTCATCGCAATGAGCACATAAATAGCAACGAATACTTCTGCCATGTCGACTTATTCTATGTGGCAATTGACGTAGCTATACTTTGGGTTTGACAAGGAGTCGACGGGAAAGCTCTGCATGGCTGCATGTATCTCCCCTCACCAACAGTTCTTTGCATTTGCCTTCAATGTCGACAATCTTGAAGAGCTTGCGATCAAATTCTACAAGTTAGACTTTCCAGACATCAAACCGATCCTCTTGAGACAGCAGCTTCACTACTTTTATAGGGTGATAGCTTCCTACTCAACACTGAAGAACGTCGGGACGCTTCCCAATCTTGCAGTCATGCTGGAGGAGTCCGGTCAAGCCGAAGCTGACTATGACCTACTGTACAAGCTCGCGTGGCTTATTCTGAGAATGCCAGTGTCAACTATTAAGGCCAAACATATGTCTAGCCTATTTCAACTTATCAAGACATGCCATCGAATGATGATGGGTGCGGACTACTTTAACGACTCTATGCTGATGTATATTAAAAAATTAACTGCGGCGATGGTGTCTAATAATGAGGTCATCTCATACTTTCAATTAATGCCCAGCCACTGCTCACGTGTCAAACAGAAATGATTCGATTTTCTTCTGCATTTATTATTGTTGGCAGGGCTTGCACCCTACCTGAAAATCCTGGCTCAGCAGCTGATCAAGACTTCATGATTTGGAGGCAAACTCGTGTGAAGACAATCCTGCCATCACAAAACTAAGGAAGTGTGTAGGCTTCCTGGATCTATTACACAGCATGCCTGGCCTGTTGAATATTATCTTGCTCATCACCCCTAACCATGTTTTTCATGTTGTTTGTTTATCAAATACGATATTACTCACCATTCAATTGCATTTCCCTTTGCAGCAAATGTAAAGCGCCTAGAAAGAGATTAAGTTCTCTGAGGGCGCTTTATCAAGTGCATTATTATTATTATTATTGCTCCAAGTAATCGTCTAACCCCTTGACGTACAGACTCAC
The DNA here is from genome assembly GCA_009760855.2 of Cristatella mucedo. Lineage (NCBI taxonomy): Eukaryota > Metazoa > Bryozoa > Phylactolaemata > Cristatellidae > Cristatella > Cristatella mucedo. Next base: position 761,681 of record WPIO01000009.1, read on the forward strand.
GATGTCAGATCCTCATGTTTTTCTAGCTTTTAGATGAATAAATGCTATCGAAATTGTAGCTAACAATATCGGCCAATATGCATCGGGGCAAGTTCCACAGGATGTCGTAGGACTGTTTTTTCTGCTTGAACCAGGCGCCCACAAAATGTTGAATCAACTTTCTGTCCTGTTACAGGTATTTAAAGATCTGGGACATGATGTAATAGAATCAGCATTCGAAGGCTACAATGCTTGTATACTGGCTTATGGTCAGACAGGGTCCGGCAAGACCTACACCATGATGGGTGGCCATGGAGACGAAACCGGACTAATCCCTCGGATATGCCAGGTATGACCTTATAAGAGGGAATCCCTAAATGGGATACCTGACATGTTACTTAATAAAGCTTTTAAAACAAAGTATAGCAGTTCTTTTTGCAAAAGTCAGCTCTGATTTTTCCCTAGCAGCAAGGCGTTCCTACTAATCAGCACGGTGCTCAGTGGTAGAATGGCAGAATAATCTTGTCCGTGGCAGTTCACCACTCATGGTTTCCACCGCAATTTTATCTAGTGCTCGTAAATACATAAACTGCACCCCGAGGCAGAGCAGCTGATGTGTCAGCAAAAGGAAATTTAGGCGAAACAACTGGCATTTTTTCATATTCCACCATGTCCCTCCATTCCAAGATTTAATGCAATCGAATACGTAGTACTGCATCAATCTAATAGAATACCTAATGCTGTATCTATTCTGAATGCTGCATAAATGTAGTATTTATAGTCATAATGAAGAGCCGCGAGGAATGTTTAGAAAGTAGGTCTGACGTCGCTCGAACAGACGAGGCAATATGTGGCTCACCTCATCATTTCCACTTTTTGTTTTAGGTCGGTTGCATCCATTCATTTGCTCAAGGTGTAAGATCTTTTTCCTAAGCACACGACCAGAAACTTTTTGCAATGTAACTACCTCTTGCATATGGCTGAAAATGTTAATTATCCTGGAGTTGTGTTAGGTACCACATCACTACAGGTTAAAGAAATGAAGACTGTTTTCCAGTTGGTCATCCTTATTGTGACGCTAAGCTCTTATGTTTGATTACAAGCTGAAGCTCAATGCCCGCCATGCTAATATAGTGTCTACTTACTTGTTACTTCAGGCACTATTCCACCGGATGGAAGCCATAACTCAAGAGCAGAGAGTGACATGCCGCATTGACGTAAGGTAAGTGCTGGAAGGGATGGGCAAAAATGGGAGGGCAGAGAGAAGAGAGGAAAGAAAGTGGAGAGGAGGAAAGTAAAAGGATGGACAGTAGACAAAAAGCAGATGAACAGGGAGATGAGAAGGGATTGGCACATCATTAGTTCTCCTCGTACTGAGTTTGCCAACTCTTAGCTGTTTAAGTCTAATGAGCTCTACTGGTGAAGTGTGGTCCCTAGGAGTCCTTCTGAATTTCGTTGAGTGATCAATTAGGTAGCGAGTATTTTTATTGATTCTTCTTGTCGACCGGCTTATTTGCTGATTTATTCATGCTGAGCAAACCATACTTTGTCCAATTTTGTTCAAGCAAGCACTGTCAAAAATACGAACCCTAAATATAGTAAACTAGCACATGCCTTTAAATTTCATTACCGAAAATTCCAGTGTCATATTAGAATGCATGCCTGAATGACTGCACATCCAGCACAGGAGTCGTGAAGTGCGCTCACCTTAGCTCCAGTCTTTTCCTGAAGTTAAATTTTTCAATAGGGAGGTAGGAACGCTTTCGTTGAATTTCAGCAGTGCAATGCTGAGTGGCTCCACCTATTGGTGTTGTTTGCCGTTGTTACCTGTGATAGTTATGCAAATGTTGCGCTCGCTTTGCTCTCACTTGTTATGAGCAATTATTGGGAAAGACTCATCCGTCCACAACGGTGGAAGAAACCACCGAATTTATATGGGAATTAGTGACCCTTAGAAGCTCTTTGGAAACTATGACTTCCGTTAGCATGACATTAGTAAAGTACATTGAAAATCATAGACGTTGATGCATTCATGGCAGTCTAGAATATTTGTAGGACAAGTTTCGCATGCACTATCAATTTGCTTCGCGACTAGACTAGTCTGCATCCCCAATACATGCATTAATATAGATTATTACAGAGAATCCTTAGAGCTAATGCGACTAACTCAATCGAATGAACGGTTAACGGTGCAGGTTACCACAGGGTTTTTCCTATGTCTACACCAAGCAGAAATTGTGACACTAGTGGATGTAGTTACGATAACTTTTTGGAGCCTCAGTTTTCAAGAAATTATGGCTAGCTATATATGGGCAGGGAGTTGTTTTTATTTTATTTTATGATAGGAAAATTCAAAACCTGAAAATTTGCCACACACTTTTGTTTTAGCTTCATGGAAATATACAATGAGAAAGTACGCGACCTCCTGCAGCCCAGCACCCAGCCCAATAGAGGAGCCGCCTCTTTGAGGGTTCGGGAGCATCCGAAGGACGGTCCTTACGTGCAGGGTGAGTTAAATTTATTTCTTGCATAAAAATGAAACGTGACTTTCTTCGGGCAGCTCGTTTTGATGCTGTTACAGTCGGTTACATGCTAGCATGTTACATGCTGTGGCGATTAGGCAATGCTTCTAGTGCATGCCCGGTATGCTCGAATGCAAGCTCCTCATGGTGATAAAAGGATCACTTCGTGTTATTGTCCCGAAAGGGGCTCATTCCTTTGCTTTTTATGCACACATCTGTTTAAATAGAAGATATAGTTGGAGTTATATTTTGCAATGCACTAGCTAGCGATGGCCTTGAAATGTATGAACGTAGCACTATCTCTTGATTGCTGAACTAGTGTGTCATTAAACCAAGTTCGTTCTTTCCCAGAGATCTCTACTGATGTTCGAGTCTGTCATAGTGTCCGGTCGTTGGTGGTCGTTATTTTTAGATTTGCTATGTCAAGTGGTAACGTCTTATGACTGCATGAAAGGACTACTCGAAAAAGGATCAGAAAGACGGTAAGAAGTGTCTCTTGCAATCTAGTTGCGCAGTTGTGTGGGAACTGTGAGCTGTGTTCCATAAGTGATCACATGATTACAGAGCGACAGCAGCGACACATTATCACGAACACAGCAGCCGAAGCCATGCCATTTTTACAATTAGCTTTAAACAGGTAAGTATGAAGCAGCTGCTTCGCGAGCGTCACACGTGTACCTTCATGCGAGCATTGTTAGTGAAACTAATGAGGCCAATGCAAGAATGGCTAACCACCGTGATCAGCTTTCCTTCAGGCGTGCTTTATCAGAAAAGAAGTAGTTTCGACCAGTATAGCATACCAATAAAGCCAGCAAATATAAGCATGCATAGATTAAGGCAAGTTCATTCTTATCTTGACCGGGTAATGTAATGATATTTTTAAATGATCCATGGACTCACCTGAAGAGGCTGACTCGTATCATGTCAATGCCTTTCAGGGCAGAAATGTTTGAATTTTCACAGGCGCTCGGCTTTATAAAAGAGCATTGTGAATACTATGTTGTCTGAAAAACAGTTTGGCTGAATGTATCACACCAAAATATTTGATCTGGTGAAAGCTAGCTGGCTTGCAAAGACAACTACCAATACTACTTGAAAATTAAACAAGAATATTGCAAAATTAGAAAGTATATTAAAAACCTAGCAAATGACATAAGCAAAGGCTAAGTAGCAAGCTGATTTGTCAATTCCAGGTTATCTTATAACGTTAATCTAAAATGCATATCAGTTGGTCCAAATGGGTCAGTTAGTTTGACTCTCACCACTGTTAAAGAGTTGTGGGCTTAAGTCTTGAGGCACAACTATCCTTTGTTTTGGCCCTAATAGATGGCTTTTAGAGTTACTTGTCGCTATATCTGGCTGTCGCTACTTCTGGCTGCCGGTTTACCTACATATTTTCACCAGTGTCTTGACAACTCTTGGAGACTATAGCACTTTAAAATCCAAAAATTGTAAGCTTTGCTACCTCACACATGAACTAATTTTTGTGCCAATGCAACACAAGCTGCAGCATATTTTGAAGTAAAGAAAGATATTTCTACTCACCATCTTAGTAATATGCATGGATTTAATACTTTAAGCGTTTTTACTTCCTTTCTATGCATTTCAGCAGCTCATAGGCATCATTTATGTAAATTCAATTACCTTACCCTAAGCTACTTGAGGTGCAACAGTTATGTTTCAGAGCCTTTGTGCTAGTGTTTCCTGGTGATTCTTACACACTTAACATTCTAGGCAAAACTAGACGTCAACTTGCCAAGTGAGACTGTCAGCAAGATACATTTGGTCGACCTCGCAGGGAGGTAAGCCGATCATCAATGTCATAATTGATCCTTACATCCAACCCGATTGATGACTAGTCTTCTACAGAGCAGAGGTTTGACATGCCTTGTCATTCAGCATGCATAATCCTACTTTTCCCTGCTTCCGCATAAGTATGCGACTTTATCTTTCACTAGCCTTCATAGTACCATCATCATCGTAGTTCTATTTTATTTTACAGTGAAAGGGCAGACAACAGTGGGTGCACTTCAGAAAGTGATCGAAATAAGCTCAAGGAAGGTGCCAACATCAACAAATCTCTTGTCACGCTTGCCAGCGTGATAAAAGCGTTAGGTATGTTTCAAGCGATTGCATGGCACACCCGCTGCTAGTCTGTAGGTGACTGTACAATTGCTTGCAACTTATTACAGTTTGGATCACATACTGGCAAAATTATGAGACACCTTTGCACAATCAAAACAACGATGCATTTAGTAATTGTGGTCTTTACCTAAAGGGATAGTGTGTTTATGCATCCCAAGGTTGTAGTTTCACGAAGATTTGCAGGAAAACTAGTTTACGGTTCATTTAAAGCCAAGAAATTCTGCCAAGAACTTGTGATAAATGCAGTGGACTGGTAGTCTCGGCAGCTCAATCGGTAGTGCACTGACCCAGAAAGTTGGAGATTGTGGGATTGGTTAAACCCTCGAGAAATTTTTCTATGCTAAGTCTCACGGAAAACAGCTGCGTTTATTCTATATTTTAAAATTAAAAATTAAACTTAACATGAACAGTTTTAGCAAACAGCCAACTTGAATATTATTATGATTAATATTAATACCTGATACTCTCGATGCATTTGATTTAGATTCAGCGTACTGATGAAGACTGATAGGTCTGCAGGAAGTCTGAAAGAAGGAACTAAAACTTGGGTAATGAGTTAAGGGCAGACAGCCGGTATGTAAGAAGTTGACTAAGTGTTGGAGTCCGATAGACATTCTCTTGTGCAGGAGCTATTGTTGATGCCAAGTCTTGCTTAGTTAAGGGCAATACAGTGTAGATTTTATTTGCTGTAAATTGTTAATGGCCAGTCACTCCACGACTAGGTAGCAAAGAGCATCCTGAAGAGACCGTGGTGGCTCTTGATAGCACTGCCAACACCTGCCTTCTGACATACAAGGCTTCATCGTGTAAGCTCTTTCGTTCGTTTGCGATCGTCTCTGGCAAAGAGATCCTCCTTGTGTTTTCATGCCTTCTCAGAACGATACATTGGCTGCCTCTCTTTATTTGTGTTCCCTTACGACAAAAGCTATGCTCTGCTGTTCTTTGGCAGTTGTGTAGGTAATTACTTTCACCAATTGTATTCGACCGCGCTGTCTGCCGGTTTTGAGACCTGCTTTTCTATCGCATCTGACCGCTATTTTATTGCTTACTTTCTCGACTGTCCTTTGAGTTGTGGCTATGTGTCTAACTGCCGGCAGAGTCGACCAGTGCAAGCATAAATGGTTGTTCCACATTGACAACGTGTGTACGATCCTTTTTGCAGCTGATGCTTCCC